>JAVYIG010000128.1:0-600000 GCA_035222895.1 Strongylocentrotus droebachiensis | reverse complement strand
GGCAGAGCCATTGCCGGGGTCCAGGGGTGGAGCTCCAGGAACCTCTTGAGTTTTCAGCAATTTAGAAACTATAAGATGGCCGCCACGAGCGAAAGAAATTGTAGTTTGACAATTTAAACAATAATTCACACAGCCCCTATTTCATAAGGATTGCGGGTTCTTTTTCGTTTTCCATTTCTTTCGTACTTTCTCTTCTTTTCCTTTCTTCTTCTCTTATACTTTCTGTTTCTTTTATCCTGCTCTTCCCTCGCTCTATTCCCCCATTTTTATGACGCGAAAGGGGGGGGGGCGGCGATTTGGTCCCCACCTGGATCCACTACTCTCTTATCAGAATTTAGCAGATTTGGACGGAAATCTGAGCATGTTTAAAGGGGGTTGCAGGGATTTGCAAGGTAAAAATATCTAAAACCTTGTAAAAGGGCCACACACACAAAAATCATGTTTCCTGAAAGGGGATTTTTAAATCTGAAAAGACAATGCTGATTCCTCACCGTTAAAGTTTATGACGTAATTCTATTCGCCCATTTATTTTATTTTTATTTTTTTATTAAATTTTGTACTGTTTAAATAATTTATTTTACTGGTTATAAGATTCCCACTTTCCTGAAGTATCTGATTTTCACATATCTTTAGTTAAACCATGTCATATTGATATGTGAACTTTTATGCATGTAAACAGTGATATAGAGTGAATCACTTTCAGTAAAAATCCCAAACATGAACTTTTTAATGAAAGTTATGTATAATATAATAATTGACTTACAAATGTACAATGCATATATTTTGAAAATAGTCTCAATTCACTTCAATCAGATATTAATGAAATACTTTGCTATCGAAGGTTATCTAAGGTGCGTGTACGGATAAACGTAATTTCACATTTATCAACCCAAGCAAAGGCATGAGGAAATGACAATTCTTGGGGACAAGAAGTAAAATCATTACACAAGGCAAATGATAAACAGAAAACTCATCGAAACATCGTCTCGAAACATCATCAATGCAAAACCAATTATTTTTGTTTAGTTTTCCATATTTCTTCATGTTTGTATAAAAAAGTTCCTTTTTATTTGATTTTCCTCGACCTTGTTTTGATTCGTTTGTCTGATTGTTCCCGTGTCAAATGAAAGTTATAGTTGTATTGTGAGACTGGACTTACATTAAACAAAATTGTTGCCCCCCCCCCTGCAAAGTGCATTTTCCATTTAATTTCAAGCATGTACATGATCTTTCTTATGTGAGAAATAATAAATGGCCAATATGTGGAGATTATTTTGTTACAAAAAAAACTTAAGGATATTTATCTATTTTTTCATATTACCCATTACAATTAATATGACCGCATTAGCCATAGTTATTTCCTGAATTACTCCCCATATCATTTGGGATGTTGACTTAAATTTGTTCTACTTTCACCAAAGAAAACGTTCAAATCAGCCTATTTGGTACTGTCACAGGACAACTCTCCCATTATTTTGTGCAAATACACAATATAAATGTCATCTTTTCCCCGAAATGTTACTCAAAAGGGTATTTTCTTTTTAGAGGAACTACAATAATATGATATACATGATATCTTTGAGTGGTACTAAAGGGAGAAGGCACTAAGGACAAAACAGGAATTAATGATATTTTTGTACATGACAAATGGGAGAGTTGTCCGTGACTACCGTTTGTACGTCACAATGCACTAACCAGATTGCTGATTTGAAAATCTCAAAGATTTGTTGATTTAAATCTTTTATATCAAAGGTACGATTTATTTCAAACTATTGCCTTTCTGTTTCAATATCTTATTTTTCTGCTTTCATACAAACAAACTCAGTACAAAAGGCTAGATTGCCCTTTAAATGTGCCTACAAAATGAACACCTCATGAACATATTACTCCAATCCTCCGCAATCTCCACTGGCTGCCAGTAATTCAAAGTATCCAATTTAAAATTCTTCTCCTTGCCTTTAAAATCCGTAACGGTGAATGCCCCACGTACCTTTCCAGTCTTGTAAAATCCAACCCCCCCCCCCCCTCCTCCATGTTGCGTGCTTCAACTTCCTCTCACTTTCAACTAATTCCTGGCCCTCGTGTAAAAACAAGATACGGTGGTAGAGCACTTTCTGTAGCTGCCCCCCCCCCCCATTTGTGGAATAGCCTCCCGTCCTAAATTCAAAATGCTCCTTCTACATCCACTTTCAAAGTAATGTTAAAAACCCATCTGTTCAAATCCATACATGAATTTTGTCTTCTCTAAACATGTCAAATAAATAAATGATGTCGTACTACTATTCGTTATGAAACAAGTCATCTTTAGCACTATATTCATTTATTTGTAACAAACTGTAATTTTGATTTTGTAACGTAACATAGCGTAACATACTGTACTTTTGTACTGAACAATATTGTGTATTCGTGGTGCTGTCGTCCCGGCTTTATTTCATGTAAGGACATTGCTTCACTTAATGGCTGCTGGGACAACAGCATCACTGCGCCTAGAAACAATGCATTATGCGCGTCATAAATGTGATCTATTATTATTATTATTATTATTATTATTATTATTATTATTATTATTATTATTATTATTATTATTACAAAATTATTTCAATCAAATGCTCCAAGCGACAACGTAAGTTTGCATTATTACAACAATGAACATATAAGATAAAAAGCAAAATTGTAGCATTGAACAGGAAGAAAAAGGACATGTCAACTGTAATGATTAAGAGTAATGCATTGAATTTAAAAAAAAATCAAATTACATCAGATATATCATAGCTTTGCGAGTGAAAAAAGTTTTCATTGTTAAAAAAATATTCCAAATGAGTAAAAGAGCCTAAAGGGGAAGGGGGAATGTATTCCATACGATGGATACTTGTAATTAATAATCTTGTTTTTTTACAGTTCTAAGTTCATGAGACATATAAATGCTTATCTGGTATTAATCCTTATCCTTCGATATCATGATCTCGTTCTTCTGTTAGTTCATAAGTCCAATATACATGTATATCTAATTGATATCTAATATATCTTAAAGACGAATGCCCAACCCCTAACAAAATATTTAATACAAAAACAGACAAACATAATTTGGCATATTATTATTCATTGCCTTAAATGTTCATATTCTAAATTAGCATATACAAAGTTTGCAATTATTTTGTCGTCTTCTAATAACATTTCGATTAACACTACATGTTTTTCCAAAACCGAATGACATATTAAAATTAAACTGGCTAGTAAGAAACTGTCATATTCTTATTTTATCTCATTGACATGTGTAGGCAGAAATCGAACTGAATGATTTATTTATCAAACGATCTGAAACATACTTGGGTGGGCGAATTCTTTTGTATTTTTATTTTTTTTCAAACTACCTGTCATGACTTTATATTTTACATGAACGTGGCCAACAAGGTGATTGATAATCGTAATTCATGGAAGTGGTTTCCATAAAATTAGGTATCCAAATTGCTTTTACTATATAAAAGACGGATGTCGAGTAATGTCGGTTCTTGATTCCGTTAACTTTCTAAGATCTGATTGTTTCGGCCTGCGTGCTATGGCTAAAAAAGAAATACATTGATGAAATACTAGATGACTGATTTGGGACTTATCTGATTTAAGCGGGTTTCAGATTGATTTATATTGTGATCCGATATTCAGTGATGATATTCATCTTCTGGCTTCATCTCTTTTTATATGAATTGGATTCGGAATGATTGAACATCATGCTATTCCGATGATCTTGAAGATTGATAGGATTAACAAAATAAACAAGTGAGAGAAAAAATAAATATATGCATAAAAAAGAATATAAAGAATTTCCGAAGGGTGAAGATTTTCATATGTTCGCGGGAAATCTACGGATAATGGAAATTATTCCAGTAATCAAAATGTCAGATTGTTTTATTTTTATATTTTTGTAAATGAATTAATATATTATTCTCACGGTAATGATATTTTGGCAGATTTTATCACACCTCACAACGGCGGGTCCGGGATTTCCCAAAAAGGAGGATGCCGAAGTCATTGTGTGTGCGTACGTGCAGGGAGTCCAGCTCCCGGATGTTCTCGAGTTTTAGCCATTTAGAACCTACAAGAAAGCCATCTTGAGAGATAAAAGATCTAAGCTATCCCTTCAAATTTGCACTCACCTTATAGCTTAGGTGCGTTGGAAATCAATGTTCTCTCACACTCACACTCTCTCCTAAGAGCAATTTTATAGAACAAACGGTTGTCTTGGGGGACCATTTCTATTTTCACGGATGAGGTCAAGGAGGCCTCACACAGGGCCCATGGCGGGATGCAGGGGCAGAGCCATTGCCGGGGTCCAGGGGTGGAGCTCCAGGAACCTCTTGAGTTTTCAGCAATTTAGAAACTATAAGATGGCCGCCACGAGCGAAAGAAATTGTAGTTTGACAATTTAAACAATAATTCACACAGCCCCTATTTCATAAGGATTGCGGGTTCTTTTTCGTTTTCCATTTCTTTCGTACTTTCTCTTCTTTTCCTTTCTTCTTCTCTTATACTTTCTGTTTCTTTTATCCTGCTCTTCCCTCACTCTATTCCCCCATTTTTATGACGCGAAAGGGGGGGGGGGCGGCGATTTGGTCCCCACCTGGATCCACTACTCTCTTATCAGAATTTAGCAGATTTGGACGGAAATCTGAGCATGTTTAAAGGGGGTTGCAGGGATTTGCAAGGTAAAAATATCTAAAACCTTGTAAAAGGGCCACACACACACAAAAATCATGTTTCCTGAAAGGGGATTTTTAAATCTGAAAAGACAATGCTGATTCCTCACCGTTAAAGTTTATGACGTAATTCTATTCGCCCATTTATTTTATTTTTATTTTTTTATTAAATTTTGTACTGTTTAAATAATTTATTTTACTGGTTATAAGATTCCCACTTTCCTGAAGTATCTGATTTTCACATATCTTTAGTTAAACCATGTCATATTGATATGTGAACTTTTATGCATGTAAACAGTGATATAGAGTGAATCACTTTCAGTAAAAATCCCAAACATGAACTTTTTAATGAAAGTTATGTATAATATAATAATTGACTTACAAATGTACAATGCATATATTTTGAAAATAGTCTCAATTCACTTCAATCAGATATTAATGAAATACTTTGCTATCGAAGGTTATCTAAGGTGCGTGTACGGATAAACGTAATTTCACATTTATCAACCCAAGCAAAGGCATGAGGAAATGACAATTCTTGGGGACAAGAAGTAAAATCATTACACAAGGCAAATGATAAACAGAAAACTCATCGAAACATCGTCTCGAAACATCATCAATGCAAAACCAATTATTTTTGTTTAGTTTTCCATATTTCTTCATGTTTGTATAAAAAAGTTCCTTTTTATTTGATTTTCCTCGACCTTGTTTTGATTCGTTTGTCTGATTGTTCCCGTGTCAAATGAAAGTTATAGTTGTATTGTGAGACTGGACTTACATTAAACAAAATTGTTGCCCCCCCCCCCTGCAAAGTGCATTTTCCATTTAATTTCAAGCATGTACATGATCTTTCTTATGTGAGAAATAATAAATGGCCAATATGTGGAGATTATTTTGTTACAAAAAAAACTTAAGGATATTTATCTATTTTTTCATATTACCCATTACAATTAATATGACCGCATTAGCCATAGTTATTTCCTGAATTACTCCCCATATCATTTGGGATGTTGACTTAAATTTGTTCTACTTTCACCAAAGAAAACGTTCTGCAAGAACTAATTCCCTTAAAAGCACGTAAACATCACTAAAGGGAAGGTGATGAGCAAAAGAGGCGATTGCGAAGTTCCTAAGGTAATTCGTCGTGAAACAGCATAAATCTTTTTTTTTAAACGTATAATATATTATGTTTTTATTTGAAATGAGATTCTATTACCGATTTGACGTGGGTTACACAACAAAATGAATAAGATCTAATTCATAATGCCGGCTGGTGTAGGGCCAGAATGAATTTGATATGAATTTTCAAAACTTCAGATTGTTTTCAGTTGTGCGCTCTACCTTCTTTAGCTAATCTCACTGAAATCAAGCTTCGTTTTTTGGGGGCAATATTTTATAAACTAAATCTTAACTACATGTATATGACATGTATAGGTATCTTAAGACCCAAAGAAAATAGTAATGACGTGTCAGAACTTTTCGTGTTACATTTTAGCGGCCAGAATCCGATATAAATTTCCTACAGATTGACTGGTATAGACATCACACGTATATAAATGTACATTTTCATCACTTAGTATGCAATAAAACATTCAGAGAACACTTATAGACCCGACATGTCCGAGGAATATTAAACTATGAATAGAGTTCTATTTGTAATGCCCATTAATATAAAATAAAAGTTATGTAGAATTCTTCCAATGTTGGATAAAGAAAAAATAGGGGGGCGTACATACGTGTTAGGTGATATAGAACATTAGGTACATTTTAGTTAACATAGTATTGGGTTAAGTTTTATCCTTCATTGGGTTGAATTTTACCCAGAATTAGGTACACTTTACCCTTATTGGTTAAATTTTATCCTGCGTTGGGTACATTTTACCTTGCATTGGGTTGAATTTTACGCAGTATTCGGTACATTTTCCTCAGTAATGAGTTTAATATTACCCAGAATTAGGTTCATTTTACCCTTTATTGGTTACATTTTATCCAGCATTTGGTACATTTTACCCAGCATTGGGTACATTAACCAATTGATGAGTTGAATTTTACTGAGAATTGGG
This sequence comes from Strongylocentrotus droebachiensis, assembly GCA_035222895.1. NCBI lineage: Eukaryota > Metazoa > Echinodermata > Echinoidea > Camarodonta > Strongylocentrotidae > Strongylocentrotus > Strongylocentrotus droebachiensis. Next base: position 593,246 of record JAVYIG010000128.1, on the reverse strand, counting down.
TACATTTGACCCTTTATTGGTTGCATTATACCCAGTATTGGGTTTAATTTTAACAAACAAACACGCATATTCTTGTTTTATTCTACCTTATCCATGTTTCCTAACGTGGCTTATTAGTTACCCAACTCTTTTTAGAATTTAAGAACACAAGACAAGGAAAATGGAGAATATTATTACGTGGAAACTTACAGAGGTGTGGATATATTGGCAAAAAGTTGTGTAATTTCTAAAATATGGGCAAATAAATGGACAAAATAGGCTCTCGTGAGTAGGAATATAAACTTGTGGTGTATACGTTTTTTGCACTACGCTGGTAAAGTGGTTAATTTTCTTGACTTTTACTCATAAGATTGATGATAATAATCCTTACCCAGCATAAACGTCCATTGGCAAAGATATTAATTTACATTTGCTACTCTTCATCCAGGTGTAAATGGGTACTTTGTATGCCTGAGCGCTTCATTCTGGGCCGCAGACATATAATCGAGGTAATAATAATAATCGTACATCGTTTTGAACAGTTAATGACAACTGGAAAAGCACTATATAAAATAACAATTTCTTTCTATCGTAGTTACAATTACAACATATACATGCTATATGTAGGTTTATTCTCAAGATCAAAGTCTAGCCTCAGCCACTTCTTCCTCTTTTCTGTTCTCAAATTTCTGCTTAGATTGTCCAAAGTCCTGTTATAAAGTTATTACAGTTACTTGACTTTTATTGATAGATTACAATCCTAACATCCCAATAAACAAAATCACGTGAAAATCAGGTCAATATCAAGGTATTGACTTGAGGAGATTTACGTTCTTCAAACACCTGACATTTACGTAAATGTGTTAATACGTTTATTGCACTAGGTCACTTAAAACACACGTACACTAAATCACGCAATTGTCACTGGAATATCACCATTATAATAACGTGATTATCCCTACCTTGGAGACCATGGTTTGTAAACCTAATACTCCCGTTTTTGTTTGGTTATGAAATTACATCTTCATAAACGAAATAATCACACTCTTTAGAAGTTTTAGAATCGCGTCACAGAAACACGTGAAGCGTTAGTGATAGTTTTAGTCAACATATCCGCGTGATATTCACGTGAGTATTACGAGGCTGACTTGAGATGAATCATGTTCTTCATTCACGTAAAATGTACGTCAAAGAGGAAATATGTTACTGTAACCCGCGTTCAATCCAATAATTACGCAAATATTACACAATAAATGAACCAAAATAATGACGTTCTCATCCCGTTTCTGAACATCGTGTTTTGGATCTTCCATAATTACGTCCAGGCGCGCCGGAAGCAGTTTGGGATTAGACGGGTGGGGGAGGGGGGGGGGGGGGTGTGGTTGCAAACATCCCAGAAGAAAAAGCTAGTTGCAACTGGTCCAGTTGATGAACCAGTTAATGCCAACTGGTAACCCTGGAAATTGAAATGGGCTAAATGATCCAGGTGATCCAGACCAGTTAGAATTCAAATGGTCTAGCTGAGCCATTAGAACCATTTGGTAAAACTTCCAACCAGTTGAACGGCAACAACATTTCAATACGGGTACGTCTGTATTTCCAATGTAAAGGCATTGGTAATAAGTAGACTTACATAATTTAATTAATCGAAAATTGTTCATATACTTGTATTTTATTGAAATTATTTTAGTTCATAGTTAATGTTTCCCTTATTCATGTTAAATTAAATGTAATTTATACGAAGTAGCGAAATGTCCTAATAACTGATAATTTATATTTGTAGTATTTTCGAAATGAATTGCATATAACTAAATAATCAGTAAATAAGAAATATGCTGTAAATTCAGATAAATTGTTAAAAAAACATAGATCTGCACGCACCCTCAATATTCAAATTAATTGGTGTCAACTGGTTCAACTGGAAATATGCCAACAGTCAGTCATCAACTGGTGCAACTGGAAATATGTACACAGACCATTTATCAACTGGTGCAATGAAAATATGCCGACAGTCAGTTATCAACTGGTGCAAATAGAAATATGCCAACAGTCACGGGATTATCACCACGGACCTTAAATGGTAACTGTGAAACCATCAAGACACCCAAGAATAACTCATTGTTCACACCTAAAAAATCACAGATTCACACCTAAGATTAATAATCAGTTTGAGTCACGAGATCATCACCACGGAACTTAAGGTAACTTTGACCACCATTTAAAAAGGTGTTTTCAGACACCTAAGAATTACTCATTTTTCACAACTGGAAATGACGGATGCCCAGCTTATATTAATAATCCGTTTGAGTCACGAGATCATTACCGCGGAACTTATGCCAACTTTGACTACCATTTAAAAAGGTGTTTTAAGACACCTAATAATTACTAATTTTTCACACCTAAATATCACGGATTCACAGCTTAGATTAGTAATCAGTTTTAGCCACGTGATCATCACCAAGAAAGTTATGGTAACTTTGAAACCATTTAAAAAGGTGTTTTAAGACACCTAATAATGACTAATTTTTCACACCTAAAAATCACGGATGCCCAGCTTAGATTAATAATCCGTTTGAGTCACGAGATCATTACCGCGGAACTTATGCCAACTTTGACTACCATTTAAAAAGGTGTTTTAAGGCACCTAATAATTACTAATTGTTCACACCTAAATAACACGGATTCACAGCTTAGATTAGTAATCAGTTTATAGCCATGTGATCATCACCAAGAAAGTTATGGTAACTTTGAAACCATTTAAAAAGGTGTTTTAAGACACCTAATAATGACTTATTTTTCACACCTAGAAATCACGGATGCCCAGCTTAGATTAATAATCCGTTTGAGTCACGAGATCATTACCGCGGAACTTATGGCAACCTTGACTACCATTTAAAAAGGTGTTTTAAAGGCAGGCTTTATTACTTCAGCTAAAAGGGATTATACCACCCAGCGAGCCAGCGAGGTCACTGTGACAGGTGGCTATCTCATTAACTCAGCTCTCATATAACATAAGAAAAAGAGGATCATGGGGGACCAACAGGCACCGATTGGGGAAGTTGTCTATGTAGAGGGAGCAAGTAGCTACAAGTAGGACAGTGTGCCTTTAAGACACCTAATAATTACTAATTTTTCACACCTAAATACCACGGATTCACAGCTTAGATTAGTAATCAGCGTGAGCCACGTGATCATCACCAAGAAAGTTATGGTAACTTTGAAACCATTCAAAAGAGGTGTGTAAGACACCTAATAATGACTAATTTTTTACACCTAAAAATCACGGATGTCCAGCTTAGATTAATAATCCGTTTGAGTCACGAGATCATTACCGCGGAACTTATGGCAACCTTGACTACCATTTAAAAAGGTGTTTTAAGACACCTAATAATTACTAATTTTTCACACCTAAATATCACGGATTCACAGCTTAGATTAGTAATCAGCGTGAGCAACGTGATCATCACCAAGAAAGTTATGGTAACTTTGAAACCATTCAAAAGAAGTGTGTAAGACACCTCAGAATTAATACAACCAGAGATTCACGGACAGAACAATAAGACGATTGGCCGGTGTAAGTAACGTGATTATTACCATCAACCTTGGATAACCTGTGAAACCAATCAATAAAGGTGCTTAAAAGACCAAAGAATTACCTATTTTTCACAACCATCAGTTAACGGATAGAAAACTCGTTGCTTGGTCCAATGGTTATTTGGTCATAAATACTTGATTTACAGAGGTAAGTGGAATCACGCTATACTCCAGTCGTGTGATAAATTGGTGGTTTTTAGGTGAGACGAAAACATGAAGAGGAGTACTTTTTTTTTTTTAATGAAGGCACGTGTCGATAACGTTTAAATTTAGTTCAAACGGCACCATACCTTAAAATCACTTAAAATACACTCCCAAAAGAGGTTATTTTTTAGTGTTCTGTTTATTGGGATCAGTCATGGTAATACTAATACAGGTATCAGTAAAATATGTTCAAACCCGGTTTTCGAACCATAGTACTGACGCACACTATACGATCCGACTGCGATCCGATTTCCGAACAAATGCCAGTAACATTAAATATGGAAATCTAAACAAACATCATCTTCCCGATTTAGTTTCTGAATGATGATAAAAATACAAACAACCGGAATCCTAGTGCAACAACTTATCAGAATTAAAGCCGACTAGGCCTAAAATCGTAGACGGGTCTGCTGTCTCTACGATTCTTAGCCGATTCAGCTTTTCCTGTTTCAAGGAAGCTAGAAATAATTGTATTAATCACAAGACTTATCAGATCCCCTTTGTAGTCTGATCGCTTACTGTGCGCTGTGCCTTATTGATGAGGCTTACGTTTAAAGTTTTACCCATTATCAAAATGAAATAGATCGTAATCTTGGAAGGAAAAATGAGAAGAAAAAGAAAAAAATTGGATATTATCAATTATGCTTTAAAAAATGCTGTCTTACCTAGAAGTAAGGGAATTTAAAACAGAAAGAAACGAAAACAAGGCATGTTCGAAGAAAATTAAGATATAAAAAAAACGAAAAATATTGTGACAGTCTTAATAAATCGCCGTCAATGGTTTTCAAATGTCCTCTTACCTTGATGTAGGAGAATGTGAAACAGAAAGACACCAAATATCATCTGAAGTCGCATGTTCAGTGAACTTCGTATAGGCCAACATCAACTATTTAATACCTGGTGTTAATATACAAAAGTGATGTGATGCGAAAATCACTTCTGTCCAGGACAGTGTATGGTTTTAAAAAATTGCTTTAGCCGAAAAGATATATATCAGTTCCTGGCTGTTTTCTGTTCGCTGATTGGTTCGCTGTTTTGCTTCTTTAGCTGCCAAAATACGATTTTCCCTCCTTCGCTGCCCGCTATTGAAATATGTTTTGCTTAATCCCGATTAGACATTATATGATGTTCTTGGACGTTTTCTTTACGCTGATTGGTTCGCTATTTTCCTTCTTTTGCTATACCAAATGCGAATGACGCTCTCCTCCTCAATGTTTGCGCCATATCAAATGTTTTGCCTTATCCCGTTTGAGATTGTGTGCGTTTCTTGACGTGTTATTAACAACGACTTGATTCGCTGTTCTGCTTGTTTAGCTGCCAAAATGCGAAAAACACTTTTCTCTTTAATACTACGTGCCGTTCAAGAGTGATTTTAGCTTCATCCCGACTGGAGATATAAGAGTTCCTTTCGATATTCCGTACGCTGATTGGTTCGCAGTTGTGTTTCTTAAGCTGTCAAAATGCAAACTACTTTTTTCTCTGGTTGTGCCTCGTTGGAAGGTGACTTTAGCTTCATCCCGATAGGAGATAATGAGTTCCTGGCGTTTTTCTGTACGCTCATTGTTTGATTTTGCTGTCATAAAATTAAAAAAACTCTCTCTTCTGCGGTGCGTCGTTGGAACGTGGCTTGTGCTTTATACCGAATGGAAATAATAGTTCCGGATATATTCTTGACGCTGATTCGTCTACTATTCTGCCTCTTTAGCAACCGAAATGCTATCAACACTTGTTTTCTTTGACTGCGTACCAATAACAATTGTCTTGCCGTATCACATATGGAGTTAAATAGGTTCGTGACTGTGTTCTAGTCTTCATGGCGTTTTACGAAAATCACCCCCCCCCCCCCTTGGCTGGGCACCGTTGCAAAGTAGTAATGATTGATTCACCTGGATGGAGTAATATGAATGGCTTGCGGTGGTCTCAGTGGTGATTGGTTGATTCGGTTCGCATTATATATATATACTATATACATTTTGGCGAGATGTTAGGCTTCGTTTGCGGGAAATTGATAAGCCAATCTCACTGCATCATTTGTTTCGATAACCTAGCGAATAACCATGTAGAAAGATAGCCATACGTCTGCTATGCCCAAGGGTGTGGTGCCCTTTAGGTTAGCATATCCGCCATGTATTTAGGTTTACAGTACAACATAGATGTCTTGTGTTCATAATTTGTGGGTGTCCTTGGGTTTTCAGGAAAAGATGTCATGTTTTATATATCTGTGATATCCTTGCATTTACAAAGGTACCCTAGAATTTTTTTTCTTGCGGCAGTGTCCTTGAGGTTTATACACCGACTGTGTCCTAGGCAGTGGCGTACGCAGGAATTTTGAAAGGGGGGTGTTTTAAAATGTGAAAATCGCGCCAAAAATTTCGCAATGACTCAGCCAGCCGCTGAATAAGCGGAGGGGGGGGGGGGGTGTAAGAGCACAGTTTTTGAGGAACAATTTCGCAACGACTCAGCTAGCCGTTTTTTTTTTTAACAATAAAAACAATTTTAGGCGGGTTTAACCCCCCCCCCCCCCCCCCCCCCCTGCGTACGCGCCTGGTCCTAGGGTTTATATTCATGTAATGTCCTCTGGCTTTTACACCCCAGTTGTCCTAAGACCTGTATGCTTGAGGAGATATCAATGGGTTTACACACCAACGGTGTCATAGGGTTCGAATGCATGCGGCTATGTCATTGGGATTATACACCGGCGGTGTAATAGGTTTGTATGGACTTCGGGGCAGATTAGACTTGAAGAAGTTATCCAAGGAAGATGTCATCTACTTCTACTAATTTTCATGCTAATAGTTGTAGTAATAATAGTAGTACTGCTACTTCTTCTGCTACTACTACTACTACTACTACTGATATTATTAATATTACTACTACTACTACTGCTACTACACACAAATGACAGGTTACGAATTAAGTGTCTTAAAAATTGATTAATACACCTCCTACTCCGTTCACATGATATTTTAATACTGAAAAACAATATCAAGCACTGTCATCTCTTTCAAGGTCTGGTGTCCTAAAATAGAGACCAAGACCATGTAAAACAAAAATAAGATAACTTCCAATTAGTCGTAAGTTTATAATGAATAATATTCAACTTAAAATTAATTTCATGCTACGGATAGATAAAATGCAGGGCAAGATACATTTAATTACAACAATATGGGAGAAACGATAGCTTTTTTGGTAAGTCAATTTATTTTTAAAATTACAGCGCCCAGGAGAGATAGTTTGGGTTATCTTTATTTAGCATAGGAATCGACATGGACACCAACATCGAGACTTAGGATATCTAGTCTGAGACATCATTGTTAGCTTAAAAAAAGTGACAGGAAAGATGAAAGATGTTGCATTTTGGCCAGACATCAATACATAGGAGTATCACATATGAATGTGAACATAACTAGTGATATGAACAATGTAAAGCGTTAGTCATTGCAATAGATGTTAACTAGAACAAAATACCGATTCAAGAGTACGTTTGATGTGAAGACAAATTTAAGGGGCATAGTAGATAACCCACACAAATGTGCGACAATACTGTAGGTCAATTGTTGAGGGCCTGTATACGAAGAAAGTTGCAAAGATAAATGGCTTCAGGAAACCGAAAGAGGGCTAAGTTACCCACCAAAGACCTTCGGTACATCGACACAAGGTTTGTCTCGATTATTTATGCAAATATTTGTTTCGACATGACATCATCTAACTGAATTCTAATCACATGACTAGTCAAGATGGCGTACCTTACTAAAGGCTTACAACTGGCGCTTTGGGCATTTATCGGATTTGTTCTAGGAGTTTACTCCGATTCGGGTAAGATATCCATAATCAATGAATTTCGTCTACTCTCATTTTTTAAATGTCACGAAAATGATTGGTTAGAATATGTGTTGTTTCGTCTAGTTCAAGTTGTGCAAAGAAGCAAATATGGCGTTACCCTATCTCGTTAAAAGTTTGCTACTAGTGCGCCTATACCCTCAAGTATACCACTATAGGTTAATAAGCGTTTACAAAAATTAGGATTATCTTGGAAATCAGACAGTAGGATAACTAGTCTTTATATCTAAATTGAATCGATGGTAATGTGCTGCACTTGATACCTTTGCTTACCACGTGAACAAGCTTGTAAAGTAGAGTTATATTTACCATCATCCTACACTACTGTGACACAATTTAAATAGACATTCTTGGTAAAAGAAACTAGAGAGACAGTGTCATACAAAGGCGTATCACCATTTTCTTCTTGTCATTATTGTATACACTGTTGGTCATAAAGGTGGAATAATTTTTGTAACCCCAATTTATGAAATGATTTTGGCAATGAACTATTCCTAATAAATCTAGATAATAGTATACATTCTCAAATTTAATGAATAAGATTTTGCGAGTGGTTGTTTTGCGTGACTGCTAAAGCATGTGTGTGCTACTATGCTTATAAACTAGGGGACCTACGTCCTAAAGTCATAACTGACAGTAATGAGGATTAATGCCTCACAAAAGGGCAATAAAATAGCACATCGACACGGTTTTGATCCCGGAGCCTCACAGTTACTTACGACGCCATTGCTTTGCTACTGAATCATAACTGTACACCGCGGCGGGCTAGGGTAAGGGGCAGCCCCCACAAAAAACCAAAAAAAAATGCAATAAATTATGAATAATCATTGCATTTTTTTCTCATTTTGCGCTCAGTGGGGGGGGGGGGGGATGGGGGGGGGGGACTGAGCACTCAAAAAAAAATCATTTTGCCCCCGACAATTGAATAGAAATAAAAAAATGTTTTACTGTTGGGGGGGGTCTAGGGGGGGGGGGGCGCCGCGCCCGTCGGCCCCCCTGGATCCGCGCCTGACCAGAAATATGATTAATGAAGAGAAGAAGATAAATCCACTTAACGTCATTTCATATCAAAGTGACAAAATTTGCTTGTCCGATGAACCTTCATGCAAGCAGAAGGCTTTGAAACAACTTAAACAAACATTATAACCACACCAGCTTATACTACCACACAACCTCATAAAAGTTGTGAAATGACCTTTGTAAGGATATTGGATATATGACCCAATATAATATATGTGTGCATAAGCGCGTGTGTTAATGTGTGTGTATATCTATAAATATATATGTGTATTTGTGTGCGTGTGTGTGTGTGTGTGTATGAGTGTATCTTCATTTTTTGTTTTCATTGTAATAGGTATTACTGGAGATGTTCATGATGGTGTAGTGTATACCGATCTACAACGAACCGTCCAACTAGGAGACAGGGCCGTTTTAAAATGTCAGTTTTATGGTACACCATTAGCCGTATATTGGAAGAAAGGAAACGACCCGACGACAGCCCCAAATTTGATCACATGGGTAGAAGGAGAGCATGATTCGGGGTCTTGTGTTCAGGACAAGACGTGCGAAATGAATGGCGACTATTCTTTGATCATCAAAAACGTCACCATAGCTGACCAAGGTCGATACATCTGCCGAATTTCCAACTACAAGGGAATCCTGATTCATGGTTATACCGACTTCGAAGTATATGGTAGGCCCATAATAGATTCCGACAGGCGCGTACGCAAGGGGGGGGGGGGGTTGGGGTTAACCCCCCCCTTCAGTTTTTGTATGTGTATACTTTTGAGCAAACCCCCCCTTTAAAATAAAAGTATGCCAATGGCTGACCTAAACAAGGTGACTTTAACCCCCCCCCCCCCCCTACGGAGCAAAATGTCTAATTTTCAAATTTCGAGACCCCCCCCCTACCCCCCCCCTGGCTGAGTCGTTGCGATTTTTAGGGGACCAACACATATAAAAAAGTGTCCTCTTACCCCCCCCCCCCCCCCTCCCCCCCCGCTAGTTGATTAGTTAGAATTGAAAACAGAAAACAGAAAACAGAGTTCGCAGTTTCCTCGCTAACCATTGTCCTATGGGAGTCCCATTTTGACTAAAATAGTGATGGCAGAGTAGTACATCATGTGAAATATCCACTGACCTGTATTTTTGGTTACAATGTAGGATCGCAACTGTGAAATACATGACTATGGCTTCCCAATGATAAACCTTTTTTGTAATGCTACGTTTACACTATGTTCCCGGCGGCCACGGCAGCCCCGTTTGCCCGAAACGTAGTGCGCCGTGGGATTTAGACCAATTTTATCTCTGGATTCAAGTTTTGTTACGTCTTGCCAAGTTTTCTCACGGTCTACCACGGTATCCGTGACGGGCCGTGGGGGGAAGGGGATGCTGAGTCCCGGAGGCTCCAAGGCGCACTACGGTTCGGCCCGCGTTCTACCACGGATGCCAGAACGTTCCCTCCCGGCCCGTCACGTTCTGATGGGTTCCCTCACGTTTCCCACGTTCTGATCAAGGTCTGACACGTTTTTCACGTTCTGTCAAGGCTTTGTACGGATGAAACGTGGACGCAGGGCAGCTTTGGAGCACGTTTGTGCCGGCGGTATAAAAAGAAGGTCTCCCAAGCAATAGCAATCATGGTATTCTGAGACCTCGCGTTATGTCAGACCGTAGTAGAACGCAACGCGCCGTAGCGTGCCGGGCGCTTAAACCGTCCCACTACGGACCACCCCCAAGTTTTGTTACGGCCTATTACGGACTGTCACGTTTTCTTACGTTCACCCCGGTCTATTACGGCCTACTAGGTTTCTCATCCGCACCGTGACTGCCGTGGCAATTTTTTTGACAGTTTAAAAATCTGACACGGTATCCACGGCAATCACGGCCTGTCACGTTTTCCCATACGGTCCCCCGCGTTGTGTCACGTCAATCCCGTTTCGTCCACGGTGGCCTGAAACGTGGTTGCCGTGGCCGCCGGGAACATAGTGTAAACGTGGCATAAGGAATGCAAATGAATGGATGTTCTTTCTGGGGAGCAGTCCAGCCAGGCGTTACTTAACGCTCAAAAACTGTTTGACCAAGAATGACGGTCGCATCCTACCGGGTACCCATTTAACACCTGGGTGGAGAGTAGCAAGTGCAGGTTAATATCTTGCCAAATGATATTAGTGCCGTGTCGGGATTCGAACCCTCGACCTTCGCATATCCAGTCAAGCGCTTTAAACCACTCGACCACGACACTCCCACTGTATGTACTACTCTGACATCACTATCAAAATGACAACTCCCATGTGGGAATAGCTTCCAAGGAAACTGCAAACTTTGGAGATATTAGTTTCCTTTCTCTGTAATCAAATATAAGTAATTTTACAATATGTTTTAACTGGCTGACACTTTTGATAAGATCATCACCGAATGTTTGTTGGACCTTATTCTCCTTTAAGATTAAAGACCTCTGGCTTCCTGCGGCTCCTCGGCCAAGCCCTTTCTCTTCGCGAGTTCTTTACGTCAATCCTGGACTACAAACAAAACCCAACTCTGTCCCCAACCCTTCATCTAACCTAAAACCCAACTCTATAGTTTTTATATAAGGAAGTATACAGCAACTATCACCGGAGCAAATATCGGATCAGCTATGCAGCAGCCCCCCCCCCCCCGCCCCCATCATTCAGAAGTAAAAATGGGAAAATGAAAGTATATGTTGTGCTTGTGTGCTGCAGGGGGTTCCGACAGCTACTGCTGTTATAGTGAAAAAAGCACCTGAAAATATGCGAGGACCTTTTTTCTTTTTGCAATATTTAGGGAATTTGGGCCTAACTTTCTACCCTCACCATCGCTGTGATGATACCCTTCGACGATTCATTGCCATATATTTAGAATTTTAACGTCATTATAAATGTTTTGCTTTCACATTAATGTATAAAGATTATTATGAATTCATTTTCCTTTTTGTCATTTCTTTCATGGGTTCAGACTAAAAACAAAAACTGAGAAAGATAATATACTTTTTAGACTTTTAGATCAATCATAATTGAGAGAATCTCATAATTACTCAATAACAGTGATTCCTTTTTAGTTACGCTTAACAGACTTTGTGTTTCCATTATTCCATAAATTTGAAATTATGGCCTACAGTTTACTAAAAACCATTTGCAATTTTGCAATAAACCGGCTGTATGATCGGACTTATCCATTGCGCCGAAATAATAGATGTTGTCGATCACATATTAATTTCAAGGTCTCACCCAATCATGTGCTATCGTATAGTATTTTGAAAACATTTATTTAATATTATTTCATTTGAAGCTACACCGGAGGAACCTTATCCGTTCATCAATGAGTGTAAAGAACATGGAAAAAATTGTACTGTTTCCGCGCAGAGTCCGCTAAACATTACGTGTACAGCTTCGAGATACTTCCCGACTATAGACTTATTGTTTCTACACGGCGGTCAAAAGGTTTCGACCATAAAAACAGTCGAATGGAAAAATGACGACGGGACGATGAGCAAATTGATCTTCACTACAGCGCCACCTAGCAAGATACCCTACGTGTGTATGGCGTTTAATATACCTGGATCTCAAGATGAACGCACTGCGACAATATCAGTTTTCGATCAGCATGGTAATACAACCTTTGGGTCTGGCGAACCAGCTGAGATCGATGTAAATCTTATCATCAAAATTGGTATGAATTTCCAAACATTTTAATTACAGGTGTTACGAATATATTTAAGATATACATAATGTACCTTACACACTTCTTCACCTGCACTGTCTCCACTTTAAGACTATGATCTTTCTTCTGAAATAGTTTGAAATCCATTAAAAAAAATTGAGTCGAACCTTACGTCAAATATCTTAATATACCGGAACCAATGATAGCTTTGCCAATTTCTTAAAATTCTTCATGCGAGCCAGATATTTCCCGTAATTCTAGTGTATAGAGGCAGTTTGCTTTCAATGTACATTTTTTTCCTATCGAAAGAATAAAATCCTTTTGGACATAACAAGAATAATTTATTGATATCAAAATGTTTTCAGGGATTCCTTCCTAGAACAACTAATATATAGCTTTTTAATTGCTTGATTTAAACTAAAGCTTCTTAAGGATTTGGTGTGTATTACTACTACGCACTTTACACATCATCATTTATATCCAGCATAATAAAATACTCTGCTAACTTGCTCAAATTATCCATTTGATGTCATTATACAATTATACATTAGTTTTATACGAGGTACAAGACAAAACTGGGTCGAAATTAAAATTGTCAGATATAAGTTACATGAAAGGATTCCACCCAGAATAATAAACTTATACAATAAAAAAGTTTGACCCCTATAATATGCAAATTTATCTTATCATATGATAGTATAAATGGCGTTTGATTTTTGTTGTTCATGACTGAGTTTCAGGTGTGTGTGATGAAATGCGTGTGTCCGTGTGTTCCGATTATTTGATGTAAGATTGTGTAAAAATCCAATCATTTATTTGTGTCGATTTAAGTTCAAATTAGATTTTCCCTGCCCGTTTGTTTGATTTCATAACTGATATCTTGATATTGTAATATTTGCAAAAGCTAATACCGACTGCATACATCAACAAATGGAAACTACCAGCTAGTTATGTTCTTATCTTTGGAAAGTTGTACGATAGATTTCATTCTCTCAGTTACAACTAGATTTGTTTACTGATTATCGAATTATTCTGAAGGTATTACATAAGTAATTTGTATTTATTTTATATTCTAATTAGACTGGAGAATTGATTTCGTAGAGCATGCCTTAAGGCTTGTTTAGTCGTGCCGCGGTTTATGAATTTAATGCAAATGAATAGCTGTGACCATAGTGTGACCATATTTCGCGCGTGACTTAAGTTAGATGCCTTTCTCTTACAGTTCGGTAATACTTCTAAATTCGGTCACTACTATTGGAAAAGTGACCTAAAACTACTTCGTTACTAACTTTTTTGTCAAACTTAATATTTTTTAAATGATCGTTAAGTTTGCCTATATTCCAGGAAAAAATTCTATCCAGTCGATAAGGATTTAGAAATGGTCATTAATCGAGTTGATATCTTCAAAATTTAGAGTAAAAGCTAAGAATTTCTCATTTTTTAAATATGTTGCCTTTCATTTAACACAATTATATTGCCTGTAATGGATTTTAATGTTTAACAATTTATCTGTCAAATCTCCTGCACGAACTTTACAAGATCGAGCGCGTGCTCTTTATCTCATGGGTGCAAGCCATAAATTTCTGCAAAACAAACGAAACTTATCTTAGGAAGCCAAGCGTTCGGAGCTTGGACTCGTTATATTTGCACTTTTTTGCAAACGTTGTGCTTTCCAGTTTATAATGTTTGTTTCCGATGAAGTTGATTTAACAACAAAGACCTACATCTGAACACTTCTATATGTGAGCGAACTTTAATAGGTCACCCCCTTAATACACATAACTCCCCCTCCCCGCTGTAAACTGCGGCATTATGGGTACAAGTCGAATGTAAAGAGCTTGTTGACACTCTGAGCAGTAGCGTATCTGGCACTTGGAGTGTGTAGGGGGGTGGGGTGTCAACCCATACTAGCCAATTTAGATTTTGAGCAAGATAGCAGAAGAAGAGGTAGACTTGCTGGTTTTGATCCTGTTTCTCATTTCTACATTTGTACAATCACCCCCCCCCCCCCCAATAATTCACCATTAAAATAAAAATCAAGAGACAAATTAATGATGAGAGTCCGATGAGAGTAGTTAATGGTTATTACTCGCAAGATGACCATCAATATACACATTTTTCTATCTCATGTTTATAATACATACATATATAAATAGGAAACAAAGTAAATAAGACAACCGTATATGAGACAAGAATATCAAAAGACTTTTGACCAGTTCAATCTGAAGTGATTTTTAAAGCTATGACTATGTGGGGTTGATGATGCCTTTTGTTCATAATGCAAGTAAAGTAATAAAATATTGTATCATTGAAGAGAAAGACGGTTTTGTACAAATGGCAGCATGTAATAGACGAAACTTTCAGTTTGTTCCCTGATTCTGATTTCGTTTTACTGATTTTATCCATTTCTTTGTTTATTTATATCTCTACATGTAAAACATTTGAAGAGCTTTTTTCTGAAAGGAGCAAAATCTTTAGATAGCAAATGGAGATAACGATACACATTTTCCTCTATTTACCTTGAACAAAATTATTAACCTTAATTACGAGAGATATTATGAACACAAGCATCTTTTAATAACAATTTTTCATAGACACCTGAACAAAATCACAAAGAGTTCTTTCTTAAGTTACACAGTCACATGGATCTAGTGCCTCTCGAAAAGAAAGCAACTAAAAAAGTGTTCCTCCCCCCCCCCCCCCCCCCAAGCCCCTGAACGAAATATCTGACGACGTAATTTTCAAATTTCCGGGGCCAATTTTTTTTTTTTGCTCATCTGACCGTGATTAAATGCCTTAAAACCCCTGAGTTTCCGGGGGCTCTGCCCCCTGGACCCCATCTAGGGCCCTAAGGCGGACAGTTGGATGCTCATCTGACGGTAATTTAATGCTTAAAACCCCTGAGCTTCTGTGGTCTCGGCCCCAGGACCTCACGCCAAGTGTCTGGCCAGTGTCACAAATAAGGTATAAAAATATGCTCATCTGACCGTAATTTATGGGAATTTTTTTTGTCTACCCCCCCCCCCAAGAAAAAAAATACAAACACGTTTTTGCAACTGCCGGTGTCGCCATTACGTACCAATATTAAAGATAAACTTGAGTTCTGGTAAAAAAAGAAAATGAATTCTCACAGAATCTAACGAAACTTACACTGAATGTTCAAGATTACAAATAAATGACATGTGCCAAACAATTTTGAAAGAAAATGTATACTGGCTGAGTAATGAGCATAAAAAGATAAGGAAATCAGGGTAGCACTAGCCCCGACACCATGTGTGTTGTCCCATATACATCTTTCTGTGTAATTGATTGTTACTTTACCAAAACTCTGCCAAATTTATGATGATTTTGATGACTCCAGAACCTTGCATTACACACCTTTACTTACATGCTATATGGTCAACTTTTCTGATCCATTCCACACCTTTTCTTTCACAATGCAATCGCATTACCAGAACTCAAGTTTATCTTTAAGCTCGCATAATTTCAAATTTGGACCCCCTCCCTAAGAAATCTAATGGATCCGCGCGTGCTTCTACCTCTTGGTTGCTTCGATCCATTGCCGAAAATATTTTGGCACCTATCATCCCCCCCAACCACGGATACAAATCGTCACCGTTGAATAAGGGGATAGAGCAACGTCGATCTGGTGTTGCTCAGTGGCTGCCGGGCTCACGATCAATTGGGGGAAAAAAAAATTCATTTTCGGTTTAAAGATACTATGTCCCTTTTGCAGCCAGCATCAAATTCTGTAGAACTTTGCAGGAGTTATGAATATGTCATGTATGTCCTATCTGTGAAATTTAAACGTTAGCAAGGAAATCCGTTTACTTGCTAGACTTCACTGTCAGACACCATTGAGTGACTGACTGGCTTTTTTTCATCTTCGGTAATGACATACATAAAATGAGCTGTAAAGGGTACATGAGCATTTGTCTACATCAATAATCCACTTCTGGTAATGGCCAAAATCAAACTAATTGAATCTTTGCGCAGCATAAAACGTACGACCATTCGGTACAATGGTCTGAAAAATCATACTATTACTTATTGGCTCTATAGCTCCTAAGTCTATTCGACAACTAATTGTCGTTATTTTTCCACTTTAAAGACATTTTCAAGCCCCCTCTTTTTTAGGGAAGTTCTAAATTAGTATTGTCTATCAAATGCCGTTGAAATTTAACCTTTCCATTTTTGGGGCCTGCAAATGGGACATAGTACCTTTAACTTAATACAATTTGGAGTGGACTTAATATTTGTATTAGTATTATTATTATTATTATTATAAATGGATTTTTCCACTTCTCATTCATGCTTGCAAAGACTAATAAATGAAGCTGACTTGTCCTACATGATGATTATGCATCTTCATGTTGGATGATTCTACTTTACATGTAGGTCTACTCTGTTTGGGTTCCTATCTCCTTATGACCCTGAAGTGCCACCACTTTTCTTTCTTCTTATCATCAACTCTTGTCACCGACACTGGATTTTTAATCTACACATTTTTTATATTTTTTGTAGCATTTTTTATCGTATTCATTCAGTACAAAATATATTTTAAAAACATACAGCTTCATTGATTTACATAACATATTAATATATAAAGAAAATTGTACATCCCTCAAAAAATACATAAGATAGTTAAATACACAGTACATAATGTTTTCAAATTAATTATACTGAATGAATATTATAAATCAAAGCCTTACGCACAGACAGGCAGACACACCACGCACGCTCACATACTCAGACACACATACAAACTTACATATCCCACCCCCCCCCTTCATCCCAAAGCTCAACAAATCCCCCCTTCCTTCCCGAGCATTCACATCTACACATTTGTTGGAAATCCTGTCTCTTCCTTTTCCTTATGACCAAATTATATAACAAATATCTGAGTCTGAGAAAGAAGTATTTGCCTCACCGTCCTTAACTGTTGAAGTTGTCCCATTTTCTGAAGTGAAGTGTTAAAGTGCCCTCTCCCTCGCTAAATCCTTTTCTTCTTGCCTATTTTCTATTATTCTTTTTTTAATTTCTTGAGGAATTGGGGGTCTATTTTTAGTTGAACTATATTTAAAAATCATATGTTTTGTTAAAAGAATAATGTGATTTAACAGTTGTTCTTCTCCCGCATTGGATCTTTTTATCCCGATATGAATTTCTTGCCAGTGTAGATTTGTTAACGCTGATAAAGCAAAAAGGTCACCGCAGTCCTTCCAAATATTTGCTACCTTTTCACAGGTAAAAAACAGATGTTCATAGGTCTCTTCGTGTTTATTGCAAAAGGAGCAAAGATTGCTCATTGCATGTTTGAAAGTGTATAGATGCTTATTTGTATAAATTAAATTATATAACATTTTATATTGAAATTCACTCAGCTGTCTGTCCAGGGTGGATTTTCGGGGTCTTTGTGTTACGATATGTAAATTATCGATATTGAAACGATATCACTTCTTCAGAATAAATGACTGACTAAACATTTGTGTATTTACTGCATCAATATATAGCATGGTGGTAGCGGTAAAAGGTTTACAAAATCATTGCAGCTGGAGTGGTAATTTTGTATTCATTAAGCCCCCATCACACCGAACTAGTACTAACAACGTTCTGGAAAATGTTGATAAACGGGCTCAAACTGTGTGCGAACGGAGTTGAACATGTGTTTTCCTTGTTGTTGTCACGGTCAGAATTACATTACATCAGTCTGAATTGCCGTACTATGAACGGAATGGCCTTACTTCGATCCTACTATAAAAAGTGTTACAACGTGCCGTGGTCGAGCATCAATTAGCAGCAGTATTAGCCTCTATCACACCAAACTAGTTCTCACTACGTTTCGAAACCGTCCTAGAAAATCGTAAAAACAGGTTGTGGTCGGGGTAGAATGTGTAAATAATGTCTATTATACACTGTAAAAAAATAATAGTCGAAATAACTCAATAAAATTGAGGAAAAGAATTGCCTTATTTTTATTAAGTAAATATTACCTACGGCATCTTAAGTAGAATTTACTTATTTTGCTGAATAAATTTTTACTCAGTTAAATCGAGTTACATTAACGTAAATAATTTAAGTATTGTAATCATTTTAGATAATTGAAAAAAAGCTATGATAGGATTACATATTGCACGATTTGGTACCCATCTAATCTAACAAGTAACATCCACTAATCATTCACTACTTCTATTTAAGATTTAACCGTATATATATATATATCTACCACCATCACAAACTATTACATACGCTTCAATTCGACACATATTGAAAGGCTCCAAATTTTATATATACTTGATCGTAGCATCTTAAAAGGAAAATTGGTTGACAATTTCCTGAAATATCAAGTTTTGATTTGTTTTGAACTGGGTAACAATTAAAAATTGTCTTGTCTTTGCTTAGCCATGTTAAATGAATTAGTAAATGTTTTAAAGTCCTTAAATTTTCATTCAACCACAAAAAAGAATTGTTTTATTTAAAAAAGAGTTTAATTTGGTCTTAATGAATATTCATGAATTATGTAAATATTTCTATTACGCACTGCATCGATCCTTACTTTAAAAAGATAAGAATAATCAACATATTAAATTGTTTGAGTAATACGTATAATTTCTGATTTTGAGTTAAAATTACTAAATTAATACAAGCTGAAATTACTTAAAGTTCTTATGTATTTGATTTTACTTAAATATTCCACGTATGTTCTACTAAATTGAAAGTTTGAGTTAGCAAGACTTAAATTTAGTGCGTAAGTGGCAAAACTAATGTTTACAAGTAAATTCTACATGGAAAAAATACGTAAAAATTACCAATGAACAAATTATTTTTTACAGTGTACGATCCTAGATCGTTCATAAACAGTCCTCAATACGTCCATCTCGTCTGTCATCCATCCACAGTCAGTTTATATCAAGTTCAGATCGGGTAAATTTGCCATTTTCAAGAAGTCCAAGCCCGTCCGTGATCAGTATAAACCAGTACTTAACTAGTTATACCCCGTTCCCAATACGTACAAAACATTCTAACTAGTTCGCAACTTGTTCTAACCAGTTTGTAATCCGACCACCTATTTCAGGGACAATTCGTTCGTTGTACGTCCATCTCGTTTTTAGTACATTGCCACGCCGTCTAATTGCAGAACGGGGAAAATGTTGACAGGCTCAAAGTTCTAGATCTCCCTTCTAGTCGAAGTCAGTCCGAGCCCATCCATGAAGTTCTTAAACAGATCGTAAAGAGTTGCTACTACCAAGCGCGGATCCAGGATTTTTTTAGGGGAGGGGGCCCAACTTTTTTTTTTTTTTTTGCTCCCGAAAATTTGGAAATCGCGCCGGCCGAAAAGTCGCTCAGTGGGGGGGGGGGGGGGGGGGGGGGGGGGGTAGTGAGCACATTTCTTTTTGTCCCTCCAAAATTTATAAAATTTGCACCCCCCCCCCCCCCCTTGAGCGCCAGGGGGGGGGGGGCCATCGCCCAAAAAAGGTAAAAATCACGTGTTTTTACACGTTGTTTTTTCCAGGGGGGCCCGGGCACCCCGGGCCCCCCGACCCCCCCCCCCCCCTGGATCCGCCTACTACGTTCACTCCGTTCGCACACAGTTTGCGCCCGTCTGGCAACATTTTACAGAACGTAGCGAGAACTAGTTTGGTGTAATGTGGGCTTCACTTCAATGTCTTGATCTGCACAGCTTGAAGCGTTGAAATTGAACGGGAGTGAAGAATGGCAAAAAATGGGGTTGTATAGCCCTTGACCCAGGACGTGATTGCACACGCTCTAAAAACGCACTTAAACGAGATGAGGACGAGTTGAACTGCCTCTGAACGGGGAGGTAAGGTAAGAAACTAGTTAGATCAAGATGCGAACTAGTTAGAATGGGTTTGGACGTATTGGGAACAAGGTAGAACTAGTTGATAACGGGTTTAAACTGACTACGTTGGACTGCATAGAAATGGCAAATCTACCCGATCTGAACTTGATATGAACTGACTGTGGACGGGGTACAGACGAGATGGACGTATTGAAGACTGTTTATGAACGAACGAGGATCGTATTATAGACAATATTCACACATTTTACCCCGACTACAACCCGTTTTACGATTTTCTAGGACGGTTCCAGAACGTAGTGAGAAAAAGTTTGGTGTGATGGGGGCTTTAGTGGACAATTTTGAGCTAGCAAGGAGATGGGTTTGGAGCGTGTATTCCCATCCTTGGAATGACTCACTTCGTCGATTTTATTGCCCGGGTACAAGCTCATATACCTCCATGGGTCGTCTGAAATGTTCGCGTCAAATAATAAATACCAGTTTTCACAGTTCGTGATCAGCGTGAACATGAATTGTATCGCAGTATATCCGGACACCTATCCCCTGGACATCTACCCCCGGACAACTACCCCAGTCAAATACCCCAAAGGACAACTACCCCCTAGGACAACTACCACCTAGGGCAACCACCCTCCAGGAAGACTACCCCTCGGGACAACTACCACCCGGACAACTACCCCTAGGATAGTTGTCCGGGGGTAGGTGTCCTAGAGGATGGTTGTCGTTGGTGTAGTTGTCTGGGGGTTGTTGTCCGAGTGGTAGTTGTCCGGGGGTAGTTGTCCAAGGGGATAGTTGTCCGGGGTAGTTGTCTTAGGGGGTAGTCGTCCTAGCAGGTAGTTTACTGAGGGTAGTGGTCCAGAGGTAGATGTCCCAGGGGGTAGTTGTCCAAGGGGGTAGTTGTCCCAGGGGGTAGTCGTCCTAGAGGGTGGTTGTCCTAGGGGGTAGTTGTCCTAGGGGGTAGTTGACTGGGGTTGGTTAGCCGGGAATGGATGTCCAGGGGGTGGGTGTCCTAGAACCGTATCGCAGTACAGTCAACGAGAGTTGCTGCCTCCGAGTATCGCAGGCTATGTCAAACTACCAGACATTTCGGGCAGGACAGTTCCTTGTGAAAGTGGGATCAGCTTCGGTGCACTAGCCGAGCATAGATAGTTCTTCATTGGTAGAGACGGTCGTTCAGGCTATCGTTTGACATTTTTTTTTCAAAGGAGATGGCACCTCCGAGGTAGTTTAGTCCTCTTCAGCTACTTAAATACTGATAATATATGGACGTATCAGATCTCACTCATCACAGCCAAAATCCTGGGCTTTTCTAGTGACTAGTTTAGCACAACTTAGTCGGAAATACAGTAGTCTATGTTGGTCTTCAAGCTCAACTTAAGTTCATGAAATCGAGGTTGGTGTCATTAAAAAGTCATTCATATAATTGCTCCACAGTTATGTTCCACATTAATTCTTTTATTTCATATGGTGTGTTCCCTACTCAAATAAAAATAGCAAAAGTGATCCCAGTTTTTAAATCCGGTGATGTTAGTTATACACAAAATTACCGCCCAATATCTATCTTACCTTTATTTTCAAAAAAATTGAGAAGTGCTTGTACAAACGTTTGAATGATTTTCTTTTTTCATGTAATATTTTGTCTGATATTCAATATGGTTTTCGCTCCGGACACTCCGCATCGATGGCGCTTCTTGAATTTATTCACAAAGCTTGTTAGGTTATTGATTCTAAAGAATACATGGTTGGATTGTTTCTCGATTTGAGCAAAGCCTTCGATACGTTAGATCATTTTATTTTGTTGAGCAAATTGGAAGATTATGGAATTTCATGTCTGGAAGTGATCTGAACATGTTATTGGATACATTTACTGTCGAATTACATAAATTGAATGATTGGCTGTTAAATAATAAATTAGTTATAAATATCGATAAAACTCAATTTATATTATTTACAAACAGAAAGGTTGAAGATGATAACTTGATTATTCATTTCAATAGACAAGCTATAGTTCGTGTTTCTTTCACTAAATTGCTCGGTGTTTACATCGATGATAGATTGACGTGGCATGAGCACATTGGTGTCATATGTAACATAGTTAAAGGGAGTTGGTATTATTTATCGATTAAGACACTTCCCAAGATATATTTTTAACTATGTTGTATTATGCCTTGATAATTCCACACATTAATTATTGTAATATTACATGCTCAAATGGTTCTGATTATCTTATGACGAAATTATTTAAATTACAAAAGAAGGCTGTTCGATTACTTTACGATGCCCCGTTCAATGCCCACACTTTGCAACTTTTTCAACAATTAAAGCTTCTAAATGTTTATGATATGAATAAAATATTGCTCTTTATGTTAATGTATTCTAAGGGATTATTGCCAAGGTTCATGTCATGTAAATTTACATTCAATTACGAAATAAATTGTCATGAAACTCGTAAAGCTGGAATTTTTCACTTTCCTAAAATCCGTACAAATGTTTCCAAAAATACAGTTTTCTTCAAAGGGCCAGTTTTATGGAAAAATATCCTATTTAATATATTTCAAAAAAATCTACTTCACTGAATATTTTTAAACGATTGTATAAATCCCATCTTTTATTATTGTATTCAATCTCAAAATAAATGACGTTACGGTTCAGTTAATGCACTTTTTAATGTATTCCCCCTCCCCTTCCTTTCTTTCTTTTTTTTGTTTTCTTCTTTTGTTTTGGTGTTTAGATTCTCTCTGCTTTCCTTTTTCTTTTTTCTTTTCTCACCAATACAGTGTATACTTTTTTAAGGGGTTGACGTTCATTGGGCTAATTGCCCTTTTTGTTAACCCCACATTCCCATTCCCCACATTTCTTTTCTGACCATCCCCTTTGCAAAGGTTTTTGTTCTTTCAATATTTTTACATGAACTTATTTCTATTATTCCATTCATTTTATGTATGTGTTTTATTATAAATATACATATTTTTATGTATGGTTTATTTGATTGGCATTTGTGGAATAAAGTTTAAATTGAAAATAAAATTGATTTGAAAATAGAAATTGAGCTTAGGATACAGGCGAGACGAACTTTCCTCTTTCCACCTCTTCTTAGTTTATAATTTGTCGTGATTTGGAACTCCATTATTATTTTATAAAGAAAAAATCTGTTAATTTTTTTATTTGAGGAATAATACAATTTTTGTCAGTTCTTTACATTTTAACCGAATACTGTTCATTATTCTGTTAGGCTTTACTTGAATCAATTTCCTCTTGTTTTTTTTTCTTATCCGAAGTTTGGCTTCATAACCTTTACTTAAAGCCCCTCTAAAGTGTTGGTTGCCCCTGGAATTTGAGGGCAAAATTTCATTTACATTGTATCAAAATCTGAAAAAAGGGTGTCATTTAAAACACATTTTTGCAAGGATTTTCGAAACAAATGTGTTTGAAGTCGAATATTGATGAAAGTATACAAAATTTAGGTTTTCTGCGTACAACAGAAAAGCCGAATTATGTATTCTTTAATCAATATTTGTCTTCAAAAACAATTTTTGTTTTTTGTATTGTTTTTTGTTGGGGGGGGGGGAATATTTACATTAGTGTGTCGCATTATGATACAATTTTAGTGGAATTTTGCATTCAAATATTTGGCGAAGTTGGGGATCCCAACACTTCTAAAGGGGCTTTAATAAACGTTTAGCGAGGCTGCATTGGCGAACCGTCCTTGATCGATAGTTTAACAGCAATTTCATTGTAATATATCATGTAATAAATGCCTCACTTAACTGAAAAGTCAGGTATAATTTGTTTTCTTTGTCAGAAATATGTTAGGGGGCAAACGGTGGTGGCTCTGATTCAGATATGTATTCGTTTTGAAATCTCTAGGTTTTTGTTGTTGGTATCTGATCGTTGTTAGTTCGTAAGCACTCATTTCCCCACTTCGTTATATAATGTAAAGGTCACTTTAATAAAAAATGGATCTTGAGGATGTTAAAATGAAAACTTAATAGGCGTTCAACTTGGGGTAAGAAGGAAGCATTTGGTAGAGCACTCTCTTGGATTCCAAGTCATCGTTAGTTTTATGAACTGCCCAATTGTGTATAAAATAAATCTTTCATCTCTCTGTCCACAGTTGTCCCGGTTGGAGTCTGCGTTGTAGGTGTCGTCTGCAGCCTCATCGTGTTAGTCAAAATAGTGTGCGACAAATGCCGGATAAGAGAAAGTAAGTTTCTGTTGCGTCCGCTATATATGCATGAATTCGTTATGATAACGGTGGCATATCCACAAATTGTTAAACGGAGTGTGCAATATCACTGGTAAGGTCACATAAATATAGATATTCGATATTTGTATTATGAATTCCTTATCCTGGTTTCAACCATAATAAAATCTCAATAATAAATATTAGCAGGTTTCTTTTCCAATCCTGAATGTTCAATTATAAGCATTTGGTTTGAATATTGGATTTTTAAACAAAGTCAAGATATATCTAATATCAAGAATTGATGGCCACGACACTTTGTGAGTCATTGTAAGGGAAATACAAAATTTACCCTAATAACTCATGAGCCAATTAAGATATACTGGTTTATTTTCACTCAAAGCATTTTGATAGGTTAAATACAACACAATCACAACTGTTTTTGAAGAAAAGAATTCGAGACAATTTCGATACTCCATTTTTTTTTCACGGTTTCGTTTGCACTTGAATGTTATTTGTTCGCCATAAAAATTAATTGAATGCGAATAACGAAAATTAGAATGACCTAAACTGAAATACCTTTGCCGCAAAATTGATATTGATAATTCGCTTGTCTTCAAAAGAATTTCACTGCCCGGATTTTAAATTTGAAAGGCCGATATTGATCGGAAGACGATAATGCGTGAATTTGAAGGCACCTAAATTGATTTGGGTAACATAAAGACTTAATTTTGTTGGTGATATATGCGCTATATAAGAATGGTTTATTATTATTATTATGTATGAAATTAGGCTGGAAATCTATATTACGCTACTGGGCTTTAACCAAAAAGAGAAAGGAATGGTTTGGCAATGACCCCCCCCCCCCCCCCCCCCCCAACAAAAAAGTGTTGTAGGGAAGAGGCCATGGATAAGAGTCAGTTATTTACATGAGTCAAGAAATGGACATATTAACAACAAAAATTAAGTAAAGATGTAATTTTGTACAAGAAATAGAGTAACCATTACATGGGCCTTGAAAGGTACTATGTCCCTTTTGCAGGCCCATAAATGAAAAGGTTAAATTCCAACGGCATTTGAAAAACAATACTAATTTAGAACTCCCCCCCCCCCAAAAAAAAAAAAGGGGGCTTGAAAATGTCTTTAAGTGGGAAAATAACGAATGTTAGTTGTCGAATCGACTTAGGAGCTATAGAGCCAGTAAGTAATAGTCTGATTTTGCAGACCATTGTACCGAATGGTCGTACGTTTTATGCTGCGCAAAGATTCAATCAGTTTAATTTTGGCCATAACAAGAAGTGGGTTATTGATTTATTGATGTAGACAAATGCTCATGTACCCTTTACAGCTCATTTATGTATGTTATTACGAAAGATTAAAAAAGCCAGTCAGTCACTCAATAGTGTCTAGCAAGTAAACGGGTTTCCTTGCATAATTTGAATATTAGGACACTGCTAACGTTTAAATTTCACAGATAGGACACACATGACATATTCATAATTCCTGCAAAGTTCTACAGAATTTGATGTTGGCTACAAAAGGGACATAGTATCTTTAACACATTAAATTGTCAGAAACTTCTGATAATCTCAGTTGAAATGGAGACGTTAAACCATGTGATAGAGCCTGTGAGACCAACGATATCGGTCTCGTGGGCCTCCTGACAAATAGAGGGTTTACTAGACCGACAGCGTACATACGTGACTGACATTATCTACTTCTTTGTTTTCTCCGTCTCCGGAAACTCTTTGCACTTTGTAGTCTTCATCTTACGCTTGTCTTTGATTGCGGTCTCTTGGGCTGCCGGTCTCACGGAAATTTGGGTTTTGTGTCGTTGGTTCCTAACCATGGTATAACCGACAGTTTTATTCAATTTTGGCAGTTGCGAATGTGACATTAACCGGGGAAAATATTTCTATGCAGTTGCTCCTTGCCAAATTGTATGGAATAAGGTGTCAAAATATCAACAACAACAAAAAGTCAGCAATCTGTACGTATTGATTACAATATTTGGTGCTGAATCTGGGATTCCCGTAATACGCATTATATAAACACACTTTTAAGAATATATATGTAAAAGTATGTCAATTACTTTTTATATTTTGTAATGACCTCACTTGGTCTTGCTTTTCTTTTTTAACAGACGGGGCCGACGAAGAGTGCAGGGCGATCTTAGCGACACAAAGAGGTAAACGTAACTAAATAGAGTATGTTAAAATTTCGGTTTTATTTTTCGATGCATAATTTCCCTATGCAGTGAGGGCACAACGACATAAGCGTTTATAGACAGACGGAAGGCTCGGCTCAACCCCCCTCCCCCACAAAAAAAAAATCCAAAAGCAGGTGTAGAAATCAGCCAAACGCTGAATAAGCGGAGGGGGAGGGGGGGGGGGGTAAGAGCACATTTTGTTTGTACTGAAAAATTGAAAAAATTTACTGATCAAAATTTTGTTCCGTGGCGGGGGGGGGGGGATAAGGTCACCTTTTTCGGGGTCACCCATTACTATAATTTTTGCGCACGCGTCTGAGTTACATAGATCATTTACGGCATGGTACCGCAATATTATTCGGGGGCATATTGTGATCGAATCTCACCGTGTTTGCCCCTGGCCCCATGAGCTTCGAGTGGCATTTTTAGCGTAACGGCACGATAGCTCTATGGTAGAGCAGTGGTCTCGTAACCGGGATGTCCCGGGTTTGAAACAAGTCGATGCGCCAGTGCCCTGTGATAAGGCATTAATCCTCATTATAAAGTCCTTCGGTGAAGACTTAAAGCCGTCAGTCCCCTGGATGCTTAATTACAAGCATTCACCTGCTTTAGTAGCAGTCAGGCAAAACAAACAAAAATACAATATTAGGATGATTATCACTGTCTTTTCCCATTTCTTTGGCACGCAATCAGAGGTTATATTCATGTTTTCTTCGTATCTAGAAGTAGCTCATTAACATTCTATACAATTGAAATAATAATGATAATAATAGGTATTTCTATAGCGCCGTATTCCGAGGCGGATTTATTATTACCCCGGCTTTAGCCTAGCTGCCGTTTATACAGCGCTCCAGCATTTCAATGAATTAATTCCTGCCAGGTACCCATTTACATCACCTGGGTCGAGTGTGGCAAATGTAGATCAATGTCTTGCCAAAGGATATTAGTGCCGCGGCGGGACTCGAATCGCGAACCTTGCGATCGACAGTCCGGCGACGTATCCACTCGACAACGACACCGCAAATGTTATCAAAGCCAAAGATAATTCGTTCATACTTGAATTATGTCGGTATGCGTGTCAAATCTTTTGCTGGCAGGACACAAGGAACGAAAAAAATTAAGATATAAAATGATGTCACCCTCTTGCAGGAAAAATCTCCCATTATGAACTCTGGTTTTTGGCCGGTAAAATGACGGAATCTCAAGCCGATAAGAATTTGTTACGCAATACATTTCAAGAACTGAACATCACTGCAGACATCATAGATGGGCAGTTGACGCCACAGCAGGCTTACCAGGCTTTATGTGAGTGGAAACAGGAAAATAGAGAAGTCGACCAAGCTCATGTATTGGAAGAAGCCTTGATGAATTTTCATTACGACGATGTTTGGACACAAATGCTGGGTAATTATTACTAGTAATATTACATACTACAAGACTATACGCGTGTATTTTATTATGTTGTCTGCAGAATAGTATTCTTTTTTGCCCTTGTAAAGAAATGAAAGAACATGAGACATGTTTTAATTGTATCCCCCGGCAGTATGCCGGTGGGGTACTTTGGATTCAGCAGCGTTACGCCGCCGCCGCCGCCGCCGCCGCCGCCGCCGCCGCGTCATATTCTTGTGTGCGCTTAAACTGCCACATTCCTTGACGGATTTCTTCCAATTTTGTATGGAGGTGTAAGGTGGTATAATCTCAACACCTATAACTTTTGGTGATGCTGCCTTCAGTGTTCCGTCTTCTATAGGTTAAAAGGCCTAATTTTGTTTGGATGGTTTGTGTGCGCTCTATAGGCCACATTTCTCAAGGGATTTTGTTCCAATTTATAACAAAGGTATATCTTGGTATAATCTACAAGCCTATATATTTTGGTGATGCTGCCTCCAGCGTTCCGTCTTTTATAGGGTCAAAGGTCATATTTTGATAGATGTCTTTGTGGCACTCTAGTTTGCCAGCTAAATGCATCATTCCTTAACGGATTTCTTTCAAATTGAGTATGGAGGTGTATCTTGGTATAATCTACACACCTACAACTTTTGGTGATGATGCCCCCAGTGTTCCGTCTTCTATAGGGTCAAAAGTTCATATTTTGGTGGGTGTCTAGTGTGCGCTCTGCAGGTCATATTTCATGACGGATTTCTTTCAAATTTTGTATAGAGAATTAGAAATGTATCTTGATTGTTCCGTCTTTTATATGGTCAAAGGTCATATATGTCTTTTATGCGCTCTAACTGCCACATTTCTTGAAGGATTTTTTCAAATGTTGTATGGAAGTGTGTCTTAGTACAATCTACACATCTGTAGTGTTTGGTGATGCTGTCATCTGTGTATCGTCTGTTATAGGGTCAAAGGTCATATTTTGGTGGCTGTCTTTTGTGCACTCTAACTGCCACATTTCTTGACAGATTTCTTTCAAATTTTCTACAGAAATGCACTATACTTTAATCTACACACATATTGTTTTGGTAGTGCTGCTCCTAGTCTTCACAATAGTCTGAGCCACTTGTGGCGATGTCTGTGTCATTCTTTTGTTTCAGGGAGGGGAGAGGGGATTTTTGTCCCTCCTTCGAACATAAGAATGACACAAATCGCTGCCACTGTCGGGGGATACATTCGCATTGCGCGGCAATACAGATTGCGATATTTCTAGTTCCTCCTGTGGCAAAAAAGATTTAACCAAATAATGAATTTTTTTTTCCTTGATTTGTTTCTGTTGTTCTTTGGACATTTGAAATTTGTAGACATAATTTGGAACTAATAATAAAATTATGAACTTACCGACAAGGGTTTGGAAATTTATTTTTCAAAAACAGATGTCATCATATTGTTACTAAATAAAAGGTGATACCAAGTATTTTTTTATTTTTTTTGGCCTTGCAAAATATGAAAATTATTTTATTAATCGCTCGTTATGGAAAATAAGCTGTAAACTTCCTTGCGCGAATTAAGGTTTCGTTTTTTCTGACTTTTTCTTGAGTTGCAGCTCATTCCGATCCGAAAATTAATTTTGAAATCGTGGTCTCCGGAATTCTTTGACGATAAAATTGTCTAGTAGCACCACTTTGTAATAAAAAACTTTGCAGTCAATTTGGTAACAATTGAAATGAATAGTGATTGTGTAGAATATGAGAAATCATGGATCGAATATCAAATTTCCTATAATTTTTAAATATTTTTGCGAACTTTGGTCACCCCGTATTACATATTTAAGATCTCCAGTTTTACCCTATAAAAAACATAAAAACTGTGAAGTAACCTGTGGTGTTCGCGTAGTTAAGACACAACGCTGATCCGCAATTTGACCCCAAAAGCTCCCTTTACATAATTTTATAGGTATAAAATCCACGTTTTCGTCATAAAAAGACGTTTCTGGACAAGTTTCTGGAATCCATTGTATAATCAGATTGCATTCGAGCTCTAAGTTAAATAAAGTATGCGATAGTTCTTGTAAAACGTGAATTGTTTGTGTAAAGTAGATAGATCTAGATCGTTAGTGGAATTACAAAAGTTCTGTACACATACAAAATTCAACCAGAACAAATTGCGTACGTGCATCAAAATACCTCAGGAGCAAATTTAAAAACCGCGTTGATGTACGTTTCAAATGTAATCTTTAAATAAAACATAGTACTACCAATAAAGATGGAATCATTCTTTTAAACATTTAAACAAAACGGAACAACAACAAACAAAACACATTGACAAAACAGAAGACATCCCGTCTTTCCACCCCCCATGCAGTCAAACAAACACAAAACACTTGTCTACATCCTATTCCCATAACACTTATCCCCGCTTCCTCTTCCCACCCCAATCTCCAGGTATGTGAGGGGAAGAAAAGTAACAATATCAATAATAACGATACTCGTATTCTAAATGAAGTGAAGTTTAATTTATTTGTCACTGTTCCCTGTAAAGTTATCCCATTTTCAAAAATAGTTGTATGACAATACCATTCGCAGCAATCATGATCTTTACTGGCGTACTGATGGGGGGATGGCAGTTGACCCCCCCCCCCAATAAAATTTGAATGTGGATTATTTCTAATTCGATACCAGTGATTTACAAATTTGGCTGATATGACATGATTTTCAGATCTCCCCCCCCCCCCCCATTTTTGCCCATTATTCTACAGGCAGAACTCCCAGTGGGGTGGGGGTGCCCCCTCCCTCGATTTTTCTGGCTCCCCAAGAAGTCCCCCCCCCCACCCTTTTTTGTTATACAGAGGACAAGTGCCCCTTTTCTTTTCTAATTATATTCATCTCTGGTGGGTACGTCTTTTCAGGTGCGAGAAATTTCCCCTTTCACCTTTGATATTTTGGCTCTTTTTTTTACTTTGACTCGTGCTCCTTACCTGTTTAATTAGTACATTTTTCCTTCTTAATAACAACCCCCTTTACTTTCTCTTAAGTGCCACTCTTCACCTCTGATAAGTGCCCTTTTTTTTACACGTGCCCCTTTTCCTTTCTAAAGTAAGTACCATATTTCCTTCAGATGAGTGCCCCTTCTCCTTTTTAAATATGATCCTCTCTTCCTTTCAAAATGCCCATTTTCCTTTCAAAATGCCCCTTTTAACATCTGATAAATGCCCCTCTCAAATTCTGATAGTTGCCCTTTTCCTTCAACAGATTCCCCATTTCCATTCTCACAAGTGCCGTCTTTCATTTTTGTTTAGTGTCCTTTTTCAGGTGCAAGAAGTGCCAATTTTACCTCTGATAATTTCCCTTTTTCTTTTGACACGAGCACCTTTTCTTTTCTAATAACTATCGTTCTCCCTTTTGATAAGTGCCTACTTTTTTCTTTCTCCATAACATGCACCACTAATTCAAGGCGACTTAGAGCCCCCTTTTCATTATTTTTCCCTAGGGCTCGCGAGCTCGCTCGCATTTATAGATGTAATAATTATGTTACTTATAAAAGAACTTTTCAGTCTTTCTTCATTATATTATGCTTAATACTCACCAGGGTTTGTTTTTTGGTCTATTTTTAAAGATGCAATCTTTCGCGCTGGAACCTCACAAATCTTAATTTTTTTGCTCGCTCGAAAATTAATATACAGACCATCACACCCAACTGCAAAGTTTGTTGCTTAATTAAGCAGTATTTGTACCACGGAAAGAAAGAAACACATATTGATATCATCCCTAATAGTGTAATAACAATCATGACGATGCAGGGGTATATCCCAATGTCTAAAAATTGCGAATCTTTTTTGATGTTTCCCTTTGTAGGTGCCCATTTTTTGTTGGTGCCTCCCCCCTCCCCCCCTATTTTGGAAGACGCTCCGCCGCCCCTGCATGATGGAATTTGGTGGTGATGAGGATTTTGTTCTGACCCCAAAAAGTTTTTGCTCATTACACCACTACAGGTCAATGCTCGCAGATAGACTCACTTTATTGTAACCCTTACTATCATGTCTATCTATTATTTCACTTCCATATAACAGATGAAAAGAGGAATAAAGATGGGAAGGTTTCTCAAGAGACTATGGAACACATTCTATGGAACATCGGTGGCATTGAGAAGGTGAATGAATTCCTTAGCCAGCTTTTACCAGATCGAAAACCTATTAATGCCAATGAAAAGATGGTGTTCGCCATTGAAGGAGCGCTGGAGGAATTGAAAGCATGGAGTCGTAAGTCTTCGACATTAAACCGCGCTGTTCTGATGAGCTTAGCGCTGGAGGACGCTGAGTGTACATCCATCGAGAGACTACTCTTCTCTAGTAAGATCATAGATTAAACCAAAGTTAATGATTTGCTTGATTTTTTTAATTGTAATTTTTCATCACTTTTTAGATGCAACTCACGCAGGGCGACGATTTCTTGTCACGGCCGGGGCGTCTTTGTAACTTGGTAGATTACTACCCCCAACACACACGCATATTAAAAGGAATTCGCAATTTGCTGTATAACAAACTTTTCTAGCGACTTTCTTGATAATTAGTATGTTTGATCTATTTTGAGAAAATGTTGTGATTTGCTTTTAATTCGAGCACATTCAATCACGCAGCCAAATCATAGTCTGATCTACACAAAAAACACAGTCTAATATAGGAAATGTTCAGTAACGTTCGCCACTTCAGTAAAAAAAGAGATCGGGTTTTCTAAATGTTGGGAGACGACCCCTCTTATATTTCCAAGGTAGCGTTTCCAGTTATGCAGTTAATTTCATATAATATATGCATTGCGCACATAGTCTGTTTTTGTATAATTATTGATGTATATTTCAATATGCAAAACACAAATAGCTCATGATACTATGAGAAAGGGAGCTACATTGCTATTTCAAGATAAACACCATTTTCTCTCCAATGCTAGTTCCCGATGAATCGCTGAAACCCATTCAAGACGAAAAGCTGAGAGAGTTCACCAATAGACTAACTGGTAGACACTGTAAAAGATTGGCCATGATTTTGAACATCAGCAAACAGAAGAGAGTTGATGACCTCATTTCAGGAAACAATCATTATCTATTCGACACGAGGGGACCGATCACCGAATGGCTACGTGAAGTGGAATGCAGTAACTACGAAAAGAGATGCAGACTGGATGATGCAGTCATCAAGATCGGTCGCTATGACCTACAGGGTAATGATGCTTTCGGCTATAGGTCTTATATTGACATCGTTTTATATCATATTTGAATTTGATTTAACATTACATTTCTTAGCATTTAGAGTTTTTTCAGAATTTGCAAAGTATTATGTTAAGAACGATTTTTATTTACTTTCATAAACCTTGGATTTCAAATGTGAACAGAGATAGATATTAAATTTGAAATGACATTGATTTATAAAGTGTAATATTTGTAAAGAATAAAAGTGATGTTTCTCACTGAATGTGTGAAATTATTATATATTTTTAAAAATGATATATTTTTTTAAAACATAATGACTAAGATTTTTCAATTTTTTATTTAACAGATTTTTTCAAGACGCTTGGAGATCGCCCAAACGCAGAACAACCACCTGTAAAATCATACTATTTCGGTATGTTTGAATCATATTGTACATTACAAGACAAAGTAGCAAAATACAATGAACCACACCAGAAAATTAAGGTTAAATCAATTGAGTGTTCTTTCGCGGATGGACGTTGGTTAAAATCGTTAGAAATGATTACCAGTTCTTGTTTTCTTTTTTAAAGCCGAACGTCGTTATGTCATGTATGATTTGCATAAAATGCAAATCATTATCATGTGAAAGTCAGCTTTAGGTCCCTTGACTGTATGTCTTTAAGCTGTATGTATTTTTGACTTAAAACGTTTATACAGTAGGCTTAAATTAATCGATAGATTTTTCAATACTGGATAGGTAATGGGATGGTCAAAGCTGCACTTTAACGATAACCTAAAAGTGCTTTTAAGTATCTATTATGCATTCCAATGTTTATCAAATTGCCATCCCCCCCCCAAAAAAAAAAATAATAATAATAATAATAATATACATATAAATTACCTGTAGTTCATTATTCCATATACTTATCACATTATCAGGCCTAGTAGAAATATACAATTATGACATGATTCGACACAATGATATTCCTCCTCTCTTGACAGATCATCAGGAAAGTATCTTTGACGATGATATAACTCAGCTCGTGAAGTTGGTTAAATGGCTTTCACCTGACAAGAAAACACAGCTTAAAAATATGATTGGCCTTTCTGATGAGAAAGACGACGATGACGACACTCTCAAAAACCACATGAAGGAATGGAGGGACCGCATCACAACCACCAGCTCTAAAAAC
This sequence comes from Strongylocentrotus droebachiensis, assembly GCA_035222895.1. Classification (NCBI taxonomy): domain Eukaryota; kingdom Metazoa; phylum Echinodermata; class Echinoidea; order Camarodonta; family Strongylocentrotidae; genus Strongylocentrotus; species Strongylocentrotus droebachiensis. The sequence continues at coordinate 558,987 of JAVYIG010000128.1, read as the reverse complement.
AAGATGTCTAAAGACCAAGCATTGAAAGAGTTCCAGTCCCTTCGCAAAGAGTTGACAAACCATACAACGTACACTGGTGAGCCAAGTGTGCATTTAACCCCTTTAAGAAATCGAAGAGGTGGGGAACAAAGCGAAGAGAAGGGTACAAAAAGAAAAGAATAAAACAGCCAAATTTTAAAAAAGATAAAATGAGTATTAGTTCTCAGATATCTTCCCCACATTTGTGTTTATTACCAGAACTAATCAGACGTTGCGTGATCCACAAACGCTCATCATGGATTATGCTAATTTTAAGAGGGCAATTTTTAACAGGCCATTTATGCTTTTCATGATCCTCCAATTTCAGATAACTATTATATACGTTTGAATTTTACAGATTGTAGAATATTATGTTTATCTTGACGTGGAAATAAATAAATGAAATGAAATAATTTGAAAGATATAATGATGTTCTTTCAAAGTGGAAAATCTACTTTATGTTTATAATTCTTTTCAATTTTCTACTATAATGTTTTCACACTGTGCCAAGAATGTTAAGCATTTGAGTGACAAAATATTCTCGAAAATGTAATGTATGATATGTTCGTTATTTAGCTTTCCTCCTTTTTCTTGACTCTGAGCAAGCAAGTCAAATCTAATAGAACTTACATAAATTAATTTGCAGAGCTAACATTGACAGATGAGGAGATAGAGGCCTTTTCGTCACGTGTCACTTCTACAGGCAGACAACAAAAACTGAGTTCAATACTTGGCATCGAAGATGTCCGTGGACGAAATGGTTTCTTTGTAGGCCAGTTGAAACAATGGAGAAACATTCGAGCTAAGAAAGACTGTCGTGAAATGCTACAAAAGGCTCTCGAACAGATTGGACTTGCAGGTATTTAAGATCCTTTATACATCCAAGTCTTTGATAAAACCATTAAGAAGTTGAGAGTATTTCATTGGCAGATCTGTAATGCTCCAAAACGGTAGAGGATTCACAATACCCCAAATCAGGCACAAGCAAAGTACGAGTAGTTGTAGTAGAAGTAATAGGAGTAGAATAAGTAGCAGTAGTAGTAGTGGCAGTATTAGTGTTGGTAGTAGTAGTAGTAGTAGTAGTAGTAGTAGTAGTAGTAGTGGTGGTAGTAGTAGTAGTAGTAGTAGTAGTAGTAGTAGTAGTAGTAATATAGTAGTGGTCGTAATAGTAACAATACTACAGTAGTAGTAGTAGTAGTAGTAGTAGTAGTAGTACCACAGTAGTAGTAGTAGTAGTAGTATAGCAGTAGCAGTAGTAGTAGTAGTTGTCATTGTATTATTAGAAGAAGTAGTAGCAGTAATAGTATAAATAATGATGATGCACTAATGATGATTAATAGTAATAATAATAATAATTAAAGAAAATAATGATGATGACAAGGATAATGATAATGATTATGATAATAATAATAATAAAAACAATAGAATGATATCTACAAAAGTTCTTCTTTTCGTATTTGTGTACTCCTTAACCTTCCTAGAAGAAGAAAGGTCAAAACATGATTTAGTGGGTTTTTTCACTCCATATCTGACAGGACAAAATTGATGACATACAATTTCGTACTCTGTGTTCCTTAATGCATTCTAGACTGTATATACTATCGTGAAGGGTATGTGCCTGTCCCCTATTCGGCTTACACTCCCCTAAGAAAACGGTACTTGTATGCATCGTTGGTATATGCTTAAAGTAATGAGAGAGATAAAATTATGTCGATATCTTCTTCAAAAGTGAAAGATCTACTTTTTGTGTATAATTCTTTTCAATTTCCTACTATAATGTTTTCATACTGTGCAAAGAAGGTTTAGCATTTGAGTGACAAAATATTCTCGAAAATGTAATGTATGATATGTTCGTTATTTAGCTTTCCTCCTTTTTCTTGACTCTGAGCAAGCAAGTCAAGTCTAATAGAACTTACACAAATTCATTTGCAGAGCTAACATTGACAGATGAGGAGATAGAGGCCCTTTCTTCACGTGTCACTTCTTCATACAAACAACAAGAACTGACTTCAAGACTCTTCATCGATGCTGACCCTGGACAAAATTATTCTTTTGTAGGCCAGTTGAAACAATGGAGAAACACTCAAGTTAATACGAAAAATTGTCGTGAAACGCTCCAAAAGGCTCTCGAACATACTGGACTCCCAGGTAATTAAGATCCTTAATACATCTAAGTCTTTGATGACACCATTAAGAAGTTGAGAGTGTCATTCGTTCTCATTGGCACATCCGTGAATCCCTAAAACAGTAGAGGGGTCACAATACCAAAATTCAGGCACAAGCAAAGTACAAGTAGTTGTATACATAATAATAATGCATAAGTGATGGTTAATGATAATAATAATAACTAGACATATAATACTTGTTTGGAACAAGTATAGGTGGGCTGGTCAACACAAATTTGAGACAAAATAGAGCAAAAATAAGCGAGATACTGCTTAAAAATTCTTAAAAAACAATATCGTGTAGATTCATTATGGGTTCTAGGACAATTACCCCCTGGGCAATCACCCCCCGGAAAATTACCCCCCGGAAAACTACCCCCAAAGGACAATTACCCCCTGGAATATTACCCCCCGGAGAATCACCCCCCGAGGACAACTACCCCCCAAGGACAATTACCCCCCAAGGACAATTACCCCCCGGAAAATTACCCCCCGAGGACAATTACTCCCCGAGGACAACTACCCCCCGGAGGACAATTACCCCCTAGGACAATTACCCCCCGAGGACAATTACCCCCTAGGACAATTACCCCCCGAGGACAATTACCCCCCGAAGACAACTACCCCCCCCCCGATGATAATTACCCCCCGATGATAATTACCCCCCGAGGACAATTCTCCCCGAAGACAATTACCCCCCGAGGACAATTACCCCCCTGGACAATCAGGATTCAATAGCAAAATATGATCTGACACATTGAGAGATGGCTACGAGCCCATAAGATCCCCTGCATGAACCCATATTCTTTCAAATACTATAGCACGTTGTCTTCCTCATTACTACACATTTCCCTTTTATTATAATTTATGCAACGCCAGTGCGGTTGCAAATTTGCACGAAGAATGTAAGTTTTAGGTAATTGTCCAGCGCTTTTCAAAATGCATAGAAATACATTTGTCTGGAGCAGCGTTATTTTAACTTTTTGTTAGTCACGGTACCCTCTTAAGAAATGAAAATTTTCTCCCAAATCCCAAAGTCTTTACAGACTATTAATTTTGACTCTGGCTCTCGTCAAGTGCTATACAAACACGTATGGGCACATTTAAGAATAAAAAAGAGAAGACATTTTCAAACTGGTAACAAAATAGTTTGTAATCCACACACTAGAAACTATTTAAAGTACTGTATGCGGGCACCTTGCCGCCGAATGTACATAAATAAAAAGTGATATATTCGGTCATGACCTTGATGCACGAATATGAGGATATTCGGGCCTCTCGTTGCCCTTATTTGCCTTGCTGTCAAAATATTGTCAGCGAGCGAGGAAGGAAGACACTTTAGTATCTTCAACATTTTATTTTCTCATTTAATTACATATTTTAACCGTTTCTGGTATTTGATGTTTTTTTTACAAAATCAACGTTTTCCAAATCATTCTCTTGCGGCACCCCGGTTGAAAAACGCTGTGCTGGAGTTACAAAATCCAACGAGATGAATTACCAGAGAGCGGAAATTTATTTTCTTTTGACATGGCACCGTACATATAACTTGAAGGCAATTTCTATTTCAAAATAATTTAACGTACACGAAAACATATTATACTTCAGCATGACAACAGAAATTAATAGATAAATAGAACGTGAAGAAAACCTTAATTATGGATCATGGCATGGATGAGGGCCCAGTATACATACAAAGACAAATACACGATCAGCTGATTAAAAAAGTTACAGAGGATGCATAAAGGAAATCTTACATCCTAATTTCTTTGTTGTGCCATTGATGATGAGAGAGGCTGTAATGCGTACTCATCTGCGCGCAATGTATTGTTCAATTTCTAAGAAATGTAATTCCTGTTCTTTACTCGGTAGCAAAACTACAGGGGAATTGGGCAATCTCCACCCACGCCCCCCCCCCCCCCATATCGAATTGAATAATTTGAAAAGACTGAAATGAACTTCATAAATAACAAAGAAAATGAAGGTTTATGCAATTTTCTGTAAATAGCAATTTGGAGAGAAGCTTGCGTTATACGTCACAGTGTTATAAATTCCTCGGGGGGTGAATGTCATTGGGGGTAGTTGTCCTCCGGGGGTAGTTTTCCTGGGGGATCGTTGTCCCCGAGGGTAATAATAATAATAATAATAATAATAACGTTTTATTTACCCAGGGTAGCCACTTCAGTTATGAAACTGCTCTTCCAGCGGGCCCTGCAAAACATACTGTTATTACTACCCTTCTCTAATCTAATAGGCTGAGCGCCTAGCTAGAAGGCAGAAGGTCCCATTGTTATAACCACTGAGCCACCATGCCCAGTAGTGTCCATGGGGGGTAATTGTCCTCGGGGGTAGTTGTCCTCGGGGGGTAGTTGTCCTTGGGGGTAATTGTCCTCGGGGGGTAATTGTCCTCGGGGGTAGTTGTCCTCGGGGGGTAATTGTCCTCGGGGGTAGTTGTCCTCGGGGGGTAATTCTCCGGGGGGTAATTTTCCGGGGGGTAATTGTCCTTGGGGGGTAATTGTCCTCGGGGGGTAATTCTCCGGGGGGTAATTTTCCGGGGGGTAATTGTCCTTGGGGGGTAATTGTCCTTGGGGGGTGATTCTCCGGGGGGTAATTTTCCGGGGGGTAATTGCCCTACGGGGGTAGTTTTCCGGGGGGTAATTTTCCGGGGGGTGATTGCCCAGGGGGTAATTGTCCTGATACGATTCATTATGTGAACGAAATTCACCTTAAATAGTCATAACACGCAAATTATGAAATTTCTGACATGAGGCCTTTAATCGAAATTTTTACTCTAATGACGTCATCAAAATGAAAAATGGTTATTATTGAGCTTGTAGAGAATTATCTGAGCAACAACATATCGAAATTTGGAAGAAAATCAATCAATATTTACAGAGATACAATCAATTTTACATAAATATGCTGACGTCATAATATGCAAATTCGTATTTTGGGTTCCAAGGCCATTTTGTTGATGTCACAATACACTTAATGGCCAAATGAGACATGTAATCATATATCCGACTCATACTCTATCCAAATATGAAACAAATTGAAGGTCACGGTTTATTCCAAAGAGCTATAATGGATTTTTTATAGGCATGTTTTTGCCCATATACGCTATGTATTAAAAGAGCTCGCGCGCACAGACATTTATCTTGAATTGACGCTCATCTTGTTATTAATGGTCATAAAGAGATAAACATGGTATCAAATTCCTCGAAAAAATATGAGAAATATCATGAAAGAAAAAAAAATGGCGATTCTATGTTTTGTAATAGTGTTACGCGCAAAAACGCGCGCGCATGCACGTGTGCGCGTTTTTTAATAAAATGCTTAAAATTACCTGAAACGTATGCAACATAACTTTGAGACGATTTTGAGCATTTAATTTTTTTGCGCGCGCACTGACGCGCGGACGTACGCGCACGCGCGCGTTTTTTTACCTGAAATTGACCAAACTGATATTGACCTTAATCATGATAAATATGAATGAGAAATTACTTTTGGTTATGAAGATATGATCATGAGTTGATTTTCAGAAAATTTCACAAAATGGCGCCTAGATGACGTCATCAGTCAAGGTCAAGGTTGAAAACGTTATTGTGATTTCTCTATATGCTTATACATATGTGTGCCAAATTTCAAGTTATTTGATTTAGACAATTTCAAGATATCTTGCTAACAAAAAAGTGGCGAGAATTAAGAAAAACTAGACATATAATACTTGTTTGGAACAAGTATAGGTGGGCTGGTCAACTAAAACTTGAGACAAAATAGAGCAAAAATAAGCGACATACTGCTTACAAATTCTTAAAAGACAATATCATGTAGATTCATAACGTGAACTAAATTCACCTTCTATAGGCATAACACGCAAATTATGAAGTTTTTGACATGAGGCCTTTAATCAAAATTTTCACTATGATGACGTCATCAAAATGAAAAATGGTTATTACCGCGCTTGTAGAGAATTGTCTTAGCTACAACATATCGAAATTTTGAAGAAAAATTGATCAATATTTACAGAGATACAATCAATTTTACATAAATATGCTGACGTCATAATATGCAAATTCGTATTTTGAGTTCCAAGGCCATTGTGATGATGTCACGATACACTTAATGGCCAAATGAGACATGGAATCATATTTCCGACTCATACTCTATCTAAATATGAAAAAAAATTGAGGATCCCGGTGCATTCCAAAGAGCTATATCGGATTTTGTATAGGCATGTTTTTGCCCATATATGCTATGTATTAAAAGACCTCGCGCGCACTGACATTTATCTTGAATTTACGCTCATCTTGTAATAATGGTCATAAAGAGATAAACATGGAATCAAATTCCTTGAAAAAATATGAGAAATATCATGAAAGAAAAAAAAATGGCGATTCTATGTTTTTTAATGGTGTTACGCGCGAAAACGCGCGCGCATGCTCGTACGCGCGATTTTTTATAAAATGCTGTAAATGACTTGAAACGTATGCAAAATAAATTTGAGACGATTTTGAGCATTTAAAAATTTTGCGCGCGCATTGACGCGCGGACGTACGCGCACGCGCGCGTTTTTTGACCTGAAATTGACCGGACTGATATTGACCTTGATCATGATAAATATGAATGAGAAATAACCTTTGGTTATGAAGATATGATCATGAGTTGATTTTCAGAAAATTTCACAAAATGGCGCCTAGATGACGTCATCAGTCAAGGTCAAGGTTGAAAACCTTACTGTATTTTGTCCATATGCCTATACATATGTGTGCCAAATTTCAAAGCATTTGATTGAATAATTTCAAAGATATCTTGCTAACAAAAAGTGGGTCGAAATAAGAAAAATAAATAATAAACTAGACATATAATACTTGTTTGGAACAAGTATAGGTGGGCTGGTCAACTAACATTTGAGACAAAATAGAGCAAAAATAAGCGACATACTGCTTACAAATTCTTAAAAGACAATATCATGTAGATTCATAACGTGAACTAAATTCACCTTCTATAGGCATAACACGCAAATTATGAAGTTTTTGACATGAGGCCTTTAATCAAAATTTTCACTATGATGACGTCATCAAAATGAAAAATGGTTATTACTGCGCTTGTAGAGAATTGTCTTAGCTACAACATATCGAAATTTTGAAGAAAATTGATCAATATTTACAGAGATACAATCAATTTTACATAAATATGCTGACGTCATAATATGCAAATTCGTATTTTGAGTTCCAAGGCCATTGTGATGATGTCACGATACACTTAATGGCCAAATGAGACATGGAATCATATTTCCGACTCATACTCTATCTTAATATGAAAAAAAATTGAGGATCCCGGTGCATTCCAAAGAGCTATAACGGATTTTGTATAGGCATGTTTTTGCCCATATATGCTATGTATTAAAAGACCTCGCGCGCACTGACATTTATCTTGAATTTACGCTCATCTTGTTAATAATGGTCATAAAGAGATAAACATGGAATCAAAATCCTTGAAAAAATATGAGAAATATCATGAAAGAAAAAAAAATGGCGATTCTATGTTTTTTAATAGTGTTACGCGCGAAAACGCGCGCGCATGCTCGTACGCGCGATTTTTTATAAAATGCTTAAAATGACCTGAAACGTATGCAAAATAAATTTGAGACGATTTTGAGCATTTAAAAATTTTGCGCGCGCATTGACGCGCGGACGTACGCGCACGCGCGCGTTTTTTGACCTGAAATTGACTGGACTGATATTGACCTTGATCATAATAAATATGAATGAGAAATACCTTTTGGTTATGAAGATATGATCATGAGTTTATTTTCAGAAAATTTCACAAAATGGCGCCTAGATGACGTCATCAGTAAAGGTCAAGGTTGAAAACATTACTGTGTTTTGTTCATATGCCTATACATATGTGTGCCAAATTTCAAAGCATTTGATTGAATAATTTCAAAGTTATCTTGCTAACAAAAAGTGGGTCGAAATAAGAAAAATAAATAATAAACTAGACATAATACTTGTTTGGAACAAGTATAGGTGGGCTGGTCAACTTAAATTTGAAAACAAAATAGAGCAAAATTAAGCGAGATACTGCTTGAAAATTCTTAAAAAACACTATCATGTAGATTCTTAACGTAAACGAAATTCACCTTCTATAGTCATAACACGCAAATTATGAAATTTCTGACATGAGGCCTTTAATCAAAATTTTCACTCTGATGACGTCATCAAAATGAAAAAAGGTTATTATTGAACTTGTAGAGAATTATCTTAGCTACAACATATTGAAATGTTGAAGAAAATCAATCAATATATACAGAGATACAATCAATTTTCCATAAATATGCTGACGTCATAATATGCAAATTCGTATTTTGAGTTCCAAGGCCATTAAGATGATGTCACGATACATTTAATGGCCAAATGAGACATGAAATCATATTTTTGACTCATACTCTTTTCAAATATTAAAACAGAATTGGGGTCCGGGTGCATCCCAAAGAGCTATAATGGATTGTGTATAGGCATTTTTTTGCCCATGTATGTTATGTATTACAAGAGCTCGCACGCACTGACATTTATCTTGAATTTACGCTCATCTTGTTAATAATGGTCATAAAGAGATAAACCTGGTATCAAATTCCTTGAAAAAATATGAGAAATATCATGAAAGAAAAAAAATGGCGATTCTATGTTTTGTAATGGTGTTACGCGCGAAAACGCGCGCGCATGCTCGTACGCGCGATTTTTTATAAAATGCTTAATATGACCTGAAACGTATACAAAATAAATTTTAGACGATTTTGAGCATTTTTAATTTTTGCGCGCGCACTGACGCGCGGACGTACGCGCATGTGCGCGTTTTTTGATCTGAAATTGACTGGACTGATATTGACCTTCATCATGATAAATATGAATGAGAAATAACTTTTGGTTATGAAGATATGATCATGAGTTGATTTTCAGAAAATTTCACAAAATGGCGCCTAGATGACGTCATCAGTCAAGGTCAAGGTTGAAAACCTTACCGCGTTTTGTCCATATGCCTATACATATGTGTGCTAAATTTCAAGGTATTTGATTGAACCATTTCAAAGTTATCTGGTTAACAAAAAAGTGGGTCAAAATAAGAAAAATAAATAATAAATAAATAATAATAAAGGCAATTTTAACAACATTATAAGGTGGTCTGTATTAGATACAGCCCACCTGATAATAAAGAATAATAAAGGCAATTTTAACAAAAATATAAGGTGGTCTGTATTAGATACAGCCCACCTGATAATAAATAAATAAATAATAAAGGCAATTTTAACGAAATTATAAGGTGGTCTGTACGATATACAGCCCACCTGACTAGATTTGTAATACTTGTTTGGAACAAGTATAGGTGGGCTGGTCGAACTAAAATTTGAGACAAAATAAAGGGTACATTTGAGATAGCTTATCGTCTCAGCTACAACATACTTGAAGTTCAGCGTAAACAAAGCTAAACGACAGAGATATTGCTCGCGAAAGAATCCAGTTTTGAGAAAAACTCATGTCCCATAGAGAATACACGCAAAATGTGAAAAATTGACATGCCTTTTTTAATCGCGAAAATACGCCCTGATGCCTTTGTCAAAATGAAAATTTGGGCCATTTTTGTTTTGTAGAAAATTGTCTCAGCTAAAACATATCAAAATTTTGAAGAAAATCGATCAATATTTACAGAGAAACAATCAATTTTCCGTAAATATGCTGACGTCATAATATGCAAATTGAAATTTTGAGTTTGGAGGCCATTATGATGACGTAATGAGTTCATTGAGGGTCAAATGAGACATGAAATCATATCTCCAATTCATACTGTATCAAAATATGACCCAAAAATTGGGGTCACCTTGCATCCTAAAGGGCTACAATGGATCTTGTATAGGCATGTTTTTGCCCATATATGCTATGTATTACAAAAGCTCGCGCGCACGGAAATTTATGTTAAACGGTCGATCATTCCATTATTAATAGTCATAAAGAGACAAGCATGGTATCAATTTGTTTGTAAAAATATGTGGAATATTATGAAAGAAAAAAAATGGCGATTCTATGTTGTGTAATAGTTTTACGCGCGAAAACGCGCGCGCCGCACGCATGCGCGTGTGTGTGGGCGTTTTTTTATAAAATGCTTAGAATGGCCTAAAACGTATGCAAAATGATTTTGAGACGATTTTGAGCATTTTAAATTTTTGCGCGCGCATTGACGCGCGGACGTACGCGCACGTGCGCGTTTTTTTACCTGAAATTGACCGGACCGATATTGACCTTGATCGTGCAAACTATGAATAAGAAATTACTTTCCGTTATGAAGATATGATCATAAGTTAAAATTCACAAAATGGCGCCTAGATGACGTAATCAGTCAAGGTCAAGCTTGAAAACGTTATTTTGATTTATTTATATGCCTATACATATGTGTGCCAAATTTCAAGGCATTTGATTGAGCCATTTTCAAGTTATCTTGCTAACAAAAAAGTGGTTAGAAATAAGAAAAATATTTAATAACTAGACATATAATACTTGTTTGGAACAAGTATAGGTGGGCTGGCAACTAACATTTGAGACAAAATAGAGCAAAAATAAGCGACATACTGCTTACAAATTCTTAAAAGACAATATCATGTACATTCATAACGTGAATTAAATTCACCTTCTATAGGCATAACACGCAAATTATGAAGTTTTTGACATGAGGCCTTTAATCAAAATTTTCACTATGATGACGTCATCAAAATGAAAAATGGTTATTACTGCGCTTGTAGAGAATTGTCTTAGCTACAACATATCGAAATTTTGAAGAAAATTGATCAATATTTACAGAGATACAATCAATTTTACATAAATATGCTGACGTCATAATATGCAAATTCGTATTTTGAGTTCCAAGGCCATTGTAATGATGTCACGATACACTTAATGGCCAAATGAGACATGGAATCATATTTCCGACTCATACTCTATCTAAATATGAAAAAACATTGAAGGTCACGGTGCATTCCAAAGAGCTATAATGGATTTTGTATAGGCATGTTTTTGCCCATATATACTATGTAATAAAAGAGCTCGCGCGCACGGACATTTATCTTGAATTGACGCTCATCTTGTTATTAATGGTCATAAAGAGATAAACATGGTATCAAATTCCTTGAAAAAATATGAGAAATATCAAGAAAGAAAAAAAAATGGCGATTCTATGTTTTGTAATGGTGTTACGCGCGAAAACGCGCGCGCATGCTCATACGCGCGATTTTGTATAAAATGCTTAATATGACCTGAAACGTATGCAAAATAAATTTTAGACGATTTTGAGCATTTAAAAATTTTGCGCGCGCACTGACGCGCGGACGTACGCGCACGCGCGCGTTTTTTGACCTGAAATTAACCGGACTGATATTGACCTTAATCATGATAAATATGAATGAAAAATACCTTTTGGTTATGAAGATATGATCATGAGATGATTTTCAGAAAATTTCACAAAATGGCGCCTAGATGACGTCATCAGTCAAGGTCAAGGTTGAAAAACTTACCGTGTCTTGTCCATATGCCTATACATATGTGTGCCAAATATCAAAGCATTTGATTGAACCATTTCAAAGTTATCTCGCTAACAAAAAAGTGGGTCAAAATAAGAAAAATAAATAAATAATAATAATAAATAAATAAAGGCAATTTTAACAAAAATATAAGGTGGTCTGTATTAGATACAGCCCACCTGACTAGACATATAATACTTGTTTGGAACAAGTATAGGTGGGCTGGTCAACTAAAATTTGAGACAAAATAGAGCAAAAATAAGCGACATACTGCTTACAAATTCTTAAAAAACAATATCATGTAGATTCATAACGTGAACTAAATTCAACTTCTATAGGCATAACACGCAAATTATGAAGTTTTTGACATGAGGCCTTTAATCAAAATTTTCACTATGATGACGTCATCAAAATGAAAAATGGTTATTACCGCGCTTGTAGAGAATTGTCTTAGCTACAACATATCGAAATTTTAAAGAAAATTGATCAATATTTACAGAGATACAATAAATTTTACATAAATATGCTGACGTCATAATATGCAAATTCGTATTTTGAGTTCCAAGGCCATTGTGATGATGTCACGATACACTTAATGGCCAAATGAGACATGGAATCATATTTCCGACTCATACTCTATCTTAATATGAAAAAAAATTGAGGATCCCGGTGCATTCCAAAGAGCTATAACGGATTTGGTATAGGCATGTTTTTGCCCATATATGCTATGTATTAAAAGACCTCGCGCGCACTGACATTTATCTTGAATTTACGCTCATCTTGTTAATAATGGTCATAAAGAGAAAAAAAAGGAATCAAATTTCTTGAAAAAATATGAGAAATATCATGAAAGAAAAAAAATGGCGATTCTATGTTTTTTAATGGTGTTACGCGCGAAAACGCGCGCGCATGCTCTTACGCGCGATTTTTTATAAAATGCTTAAAATGACCTGAAACGTATGCAAAATAAATTTGAGACGATTTTGAGCATTTAAAAATTTTGCGCGCGCATTGACGCGCGGACGTACGCGCACGCGCGCGTTTTTTGACCTGAAATTGACTGGACTGATATTGACCTTGATCATAATAAATATGAATGAGAAATACCTTTTGGTTAGGAAGATATGATCATGAGTTTATTTTCAGAAAATTTCACAAAATGGCGCCTAGATGACGTCATCAGTCAAGGTCAAGGTTGAAAACCTTACTGTCTTTTCTCCATATGCCAATACATATGTGTGCCAAATTTCAAGGTATTTCATTCAACCATTTTCAAGTTATCTTGCTAACAAAAAAGTGGCGAGAATTAAGAAAAATAAATAAATAACTAGACATATAATACTTGTTTGGAACAAGTATAGGTGGGCTGGTCAACTAAAATTTGAGACAAAATAGAGCAAAAATAAGCGACATACTGCTTACAAATTCTTAAAAAACAATATCATGTAGATTCATAACGTGAACTAAATTCAACTTCTATAGGCATAACACGCAAATTTATGAAGTTTTTTACATGAGGCCTTTAATCAAAATTTTCACTATGATGACGTCATCAAAATGAAAAGAGGTTATTACTGCGCTTGTAGAGAATTGTCTTAGCTATAACATATCGAAATTTTAAAGAAAATTGATCCATATTTACAGAGATACAATCAATTTTACATAAATATGCTGACGTCATAATATGCAAATTCGTATTTTGAGTTCCAAGGCCATTGTGATGATGTCACGATACACTTAATGGCAAAATGAGACATGGAATCATATTTCCGACTCATACTCTATCTTAATATGAAAAAAAATTGAGGATCCCGGTGCATTCCAAAGAGCTATAACGGATTTTGTATAGGCATGTTTTTGCCCATATATGCTATGTATTAAAAGACCTCGCGCGCACTGACATTTATCTTGAATTTACGCTCATCTTGTTCATAATGGTCATAAAGAGATAAACATGGTATCAAATTCCTTGAAAAAATATGAGAAATATCATGAAAGAAAAAAAAATGGCTATTCTATGTTTTGTAATGGTGTTACGCGCGAAAACGCGCGCGCATGCTCATACGCGCGATTTTGTATAAAATGCTTAAAATGACCTGAAACGTATGCAAAAAAAATTTGAGACGATTTTGAGCATTTTAAATTTTTGCGCGCGCACTGACGCGCGGACGTACGCGCACGCGCGCGCTTTTTGACATGAAATTGACCGGACTGATATTGACCTTGATCATGATAAATATGAATGAGAAATAACTTACCGTTATGAAAATATGATCATGAGTAAATTTTCAGAAAATTTCACAAAATGGCGCCTAGATGACGTCATCAGTCAAGGTCAAGGTTTAAAACCTTACCGTGTTTTCTCCATATGCCTATACATATGTGTGCCAAATTACAAGTTATTTGATTTAGCCATTTTCAAGTTATTTTGCTAACAAAAAGTGGGTCGAAATAAGAAAAATAAATAATAAATAAATAATAAATAATAAAGGCGATTTTAACAAAAATATAAGGTGGTCTGTATTAGATACAGCCCACCTGATAATAAATAAAGGCGATTTTAACAAAAATATAAGGTGGTCTGTATTAGATACAGCCCACCTGATAATAAATAAAGGCGATTTTAACAAAAATATAAGGTGGTCTGTATTAGATACAGCCCACCTGATAAACTAGATTTGTAATACTTGTTTGGAACAAGTATAGGTGGGCTGATCCAACAAAAAATTGAGAGAAAATAAAGGGTTTATTTGAGATATCTTATCGTCTCAGCTACAACATACTCGAAGTTCAGTGAAAACGAAACTAAAACAACGTAGATATTGCTCGCGAAAGATGGGAATGTAGAATCAAGTTTTGAGAAAAAATCATGTCCCATAGAAAATACACGCAAAATGTGATAAAGTGACTGATGCCTTTATCAAAATGATGGATGATTGAAACTGCATTCGTAGAAAATTGTCTCAGCTAGAACATATCAAAATTTGGAAGAAAATCGATCAATATTTACAGAGATACAATCAATTTTCCATAAATATGCTGACTTCATAATATGCAAATTCGTATTTTGAGTTCCAAGGCCAATATGATGATGTCACGATACACTTAATGGCCAAATGAGAAATGAAATCATATCTCCGACTTATAATTTATCAGGATATTAAAAACAAATTGGGGTCACCTTGCATCCTAAAGAGCTACAATGGATTTTGTATAGGCATGTTTTTGCCCATATATGCTATGTATTACAAGAGCTCGCGCGCACAGAAATTTATGTTAAACGGTTGATCATTCCGTTATTAATAGTCATAAAGAAATAAACTTTGTATCAATTCGTTTGTAAAAATAGGTGCAATATTATGAAAGAAAAAAATGGCGATTCTATCTTGTGTAATAGTTTTACGCGCGAAAACGCGCGCGCATGCGCGCGTGCGCGATTTTTTATAAAATGCTTAGAATGGCCTAAAACGTATGCAAAATGATTTTGAGACGATTTTGAGCATTTCAAAATTTTGCGCGCGCATTGACGCGCGGATATACGCGCACGCGCGCGTTATTTGACCTGAAATTGACCGGACGGATATTGACCTTGATCATGATAAATATGAATGAGAAATGCCTTTTGGTTATGAAGATATGATCATGAGTTGATTTTCGTAAAATTTTACAAAATGGCGCCTAGATGACGTCATCAGTAAAGGTCAACGTTGAAAACGTTATTGTGCTTTGTACATATGCCTATACATATGTGTGCCAAATTTCAAGGCATTTGATTGAGCCATTTCCAAGTTATCTTGCCAACAAAAAAGTGGTTAGAAATAAGAAAAATATATAATAATAAATAAATAAATAAATAAATAAAGGCAATTCTAACGAAATTATAAGGTGGTCTGTACGTTATACAGCCCACCTGATAATTATTAAAAATGATAATGATGACAATAATAATATAATGATAATGATTATGATAATGATAATTAAAAAAAAACAATAGAATGGAACCTACATAATTTCCTTTTTGTTTTGTTTACTCCTAAACCTTCTGAGAAGAAGAAAGGTCATAACATGTTTGTTCTTTCTTCACTCCATATCTTACGGGGCAAGATTTATGACATATTATGTTGTACTCTGTGTTCCTTAATGAATTATAGACTGTATTTTATGGGGAGGGGCACGTGCCTGTACCTTATTCGGCTTACCCTCCCCTAATAAAACCGTACCTTTATACATCATTGATAAATGTTTAAAGTAATGTGAAAAATAGAATGATGTCGTTATCTGCTTCCAAACTGAAAAATCTGTTTTCCGTGTATATTACTTTTCAATTTCCTACTATAATGGTTTCACACTGTGCCAAGAATGTTAAGCATTTGAGTGACAAAATTGTCTCGAAAGGCAATGTATGATTATGTTTGAAATGTTTGATATTTAGCTCTTCTCCTTTTCCTTGTCTCAGTGCAAGCAAGCAACTCTAATAGAAATTACAAAAAATTATTTGCAGAGCTTACATTGACAGATGAGGAGATAGAGGCCGTTCCGTCGCTTGTCACTTCTACAGACAAACAACTAGAACTGACTTCAATACTTAACATCGATGCTGTCCATGGACAAAACGATTTCTTTGTAGGCCAGTTGAAACAATGGAGAAACATTAAAGCTAAGAAAGACTGTCGTGAAATGCTACAAAAGGCTCTCGAACAGATTGGACTTGCAGGTATTTACGATTCTTTATACAACCAAGTCTTTGATGAAACTATTAAACTACTAGTAGTAGTAATAGCAGAAGTAGTAGTAGTATGAGTAGTATTAATATCAGCTGTAGTAGTATTGGTTATTTAAACTGATATTGAAGCAATAATGATAATTAATAATAATATTAATTAATAATAATGATAATAATAACAATTGAATGAAACTAACAGAATTTCTTTTTTATTTAATCCTAACCTTATGAGCAAAAGAAGATTAAAGGTAAATAGGCATGTTTTGGTTTTTTTTTTTATACTACAAATCTGTCAGTGTAAATTTATGACAGACTTTTGTTTACTTTGTATATTAATTCATAATAGACTGGATGTTCCGGGGGAGGGGAACATGCCTGTCCCCTGTTCGGCCTACCCCCATCCTCATCCTTAAACGATACTTTTTGCAAGATTAATATAGTCCTGGGCATGGGGATTAAGTTCACAAATTTATGGGTAGGTTTTGTAGTTATCCCCTACCCCACTTTTTGAGGGGATCCAAGCATCATTATTGAGCTTATAGTCCGCTATTTGTACATGGGCAAACGTGTTTTCAAGAGGCTTAATTGACTGTTTAATGATGGGAACTGCAGAGCAGCTTGACAAAATCATTCGCGCGTATATCAGTGTAGTATGGACTTTGTAAGTCGTTAGCTGTATCCAGAAAATAGTCATTGGCAGGCTTCTACGTTATGTTCTTTGATATTTTTTAATATAGTACTAAATCTCGGAATACGCTTCGTAGTTTGCTCTTTTTGTTGTTGCTCCAGTCACTGTTATCAGTGTATTTGATATACTAGTATGCTAATTGATCATTATGTTCCTATTTAAATCATTTTCCTCGCTATCGTTTCGGCTGTTTAGAAAGCATTGTGGCCAAAAGTACAACAAAACAATTGGATCGAGAAGAATTGCATCGCATTGCACTTAACCTGATGATGGAAGATGTTCGTCCATTTACCGACGCCCTCGGCATAGACGAGGAGAAGGTCAAGTCTTATGCCCAACAATGGGATCATAAAGGTACTTGCACAACAGGACTCTTGGTGAATCTAAAGAAGGAGAGCCGAAATCGAGAGGGTTTCTGTAAGGCTCTCAGAAAAGTCGGTTTCATCGATATCGCAAAATCTGTCTATTTTGGTGAGAATGTTTAGTCATCTACCTTGGCACTGCTATATTTACGAACTGAAAACACATAACAAATAATTGGTTTGAATTTTAAGTATGATATAGGGTTAATGGTTTATGGCAGAATAATTTTCGTCACTCAAATCTGCTACATACTTTTCTAACAAATTTTTAAAAATAGTTAAAGCCGTACAGTTGTTCTTAGATAGTTTGAAATCGTGAACAATGTATTATGTTTACAGCAAAATATATACAGCTAGTTGCAATATTTAAGAATAACATGCAAAAAGAGTAGATTAAGCTTTAAAGCTGAAAGTCTACATAAACTTAGATCCCCCTCAAAAAGAAAAATAAGATTAAAAAAAAACCTTGCAAGCTCCAGGAACATTAAAAAAGAGAGTTCTTCAATGGGGATATCGTGATATAAAATCGATTCATCTTTGTAATATATTTTGCTGAAATGACATAGGGTCACCTTATAAGTTACAAATTATTTACACGAACCTAATCTGAAAGCAGTTTCAATTTAGTGAATCCGATCAACTGAATTAATTTCTCCTTAGGGCAATAATCAAAATATATTTTAAATGGCATTTTATAAAAGGTTCTCTTAAAAGAAAAGGTCAATATTTGTGCCAATTCCAAAGAAGTCTAAGGCAAGTGTATGTGAAGATTTCCGGACAATTAGCCTTATGAGTCATGTAACCAAGTTGCTCCTAAAGATCATTCTCAACAGAATAAAAATTCAAATTGACAATGAAGTAGGTAAGGAACAGTTTGGTTTAGACCTCAAAGTGGTACTAGAGAAGCAATATTCTGTATGAGAATGATGACAGAAAGGTATATCGCAGTAAATAAAGAAATATATGTGTGCTTTATTGACTACTATAAAGCATTCGACAAAATTCACCACGACAAATTGATTGAAAGCTTACAAAAAATTAATCTACATGGTAAGAACATACGTCTCATATCTAAACTTTACTGGGAGCAGACAGCTGCCATCAAAATTAACAATGAAATTACAGGTTACACAAAAATCAAAAGAGGAGTACGTCAGGGGTGCGTAATGTCCCCATCTCTGTTCAACTTGTGCACAGATTTGGTATTCAGGGAAATTTCAGATATGAAAGGTGTTAGTATTGGGGGTGTGAATATTAATAATTTACGTTATGCTGATGACACTGTACTTTGCGCAGAGAATAAAGCAGATTTACAACATGTATTGGATATTGTAAAAGTCAAAAGTGAAGAGTTTGGTCTAAGCATGAATGTCAAGAAATCTAAGTCAATGATTTTTAGTAGAAAAGAGAATAAGCCTAGAATATGTTTGAAACTCGATGGACATATCATTGAGTAAGTCAGTAATTACATCTACTTAGGACAAAATATCACAGATGATGCCAGATGCGAAGCAGAAATAAAAAGAAGAATAGAAATTGCTCGGAATACATTTCTGGCAATGAAAGGATTATTCACAAATAGAAAGGTGAAATTTGCGCTTAGGCTGAGACTAGTAAACTGTTATGTATGGTCTGTCCTATTGTATGGAGCAGAAACATGGACAATAAACAAGGCCATGGAAAATAACATTTGAAGATATTAATACATTTTAGGCGGTTTGTGTATTGCAACAAATGTGAAAGTATCCGGCACTTCGTCACAGTAACACTGTCGATTCAGCTAACTTGAAGCGCCATCGCGTATAGTGATTACAACTTTTAAAGAATCATTTCTTTCTCATGTTTTGTCCGATTTTGTTCAAACTTTCACCAGTCTCGTTTTCAGATTTTTCTGCGTTCTTTTAGTTTAGTTTATTATTAATGCCGGATTTCCCGTTAATTCACTTTATAGGACTTGCGACTTATCTTGACTAGAGAAGGATAAATAATGTAATGCTTCATTTGACTCTTGATAAAGGCAATTGCCTTAAAAATTTACCAGCCTGTTTACAAATGATCTGTATTCAAGGGAAAGTCGTTTGCTCTCAAATGATATTTTTGTTAATGTTAAAGCTTTGCCGAAGACTGATTTATCATTTTATATAACATCTTATTTGTTCATTTTCATTTGATTGGAGGATTGCTGGTCACATGATATTCAATAAATGATCTACTATGTCATTGAGCATGCATTTTGGGATTATATTTGCCGTGTATTTTTGTTCTATTCAGCTTGCATTTATTGTTTTGTATTTATCCGGCACTTTTAAGAAATATCATAATGAAACAATATAATCAAGGTGGTTACAAAGTTGGAATGCCAAAAATTATACAAATACACATCTTTGTAGCAATATTCTGAGGACAGAAGATTCACCAACATATCCAAACATATCAAATGTTAGATTTTATGTTTGTTTGTTAGATTTTATGTTATGTTTTCATTCGTTCAATAGTGCAAATATTTTAATTCGTTCTATTGAACTCATAAACATTCATTATTTGTATAATAATTCACACCGAGACCACAGTTCATGCTCTTAATGCAGGGAGTACGTTCTTGGTAAATGTTGTCCGGTAGGCCTTAATCATTCATGTATAATGTATAGTTCTTTTGACATTGTTGCTGGTGTATAATCACTATTGTATTTTAGGTTTGCAACTTTTCGTTTGTACAAATATGGAAATAAACCGAAGTGAAAACTGAATAATTAAAAAAACATTGCCTTTTGCGAAATTGTGATATCTCTTGAAATGTATACTTGTCTTTTCCATCAATGTTTTATTCATGCGCAATTCAGTTACTTGAAACTGCGATACAAGGAAATGAATCAATAAATACCATTTATAAATCTATCTATCTTTTGATGGGTTAGTATTTCTTCCTTGACTTGATATACACAATTTACACATCACCACTATCAGGCGACAACTGAAAATTGTCACTATTTCGTTTTAAGCATTTTATGTATTGTTTGTGTTCTAATGCTTTTATTCCAGTATAGATTTCATGCATTCATCTGCTGTAAATTATAAAAGTTTTTTAGTATGCACTAAACGTAGTTTGGATCTTCTTGACATTGTAAATATATAATTTTTGAATAACGCCGAAAAATTTCAAGAAAATACTGGGCACTTAATTAGCCCTATGCTTATATGCTTTACAAAGGGGGGAAATTATGGAAAACGATTATGGACTTGACATCACAATTACAACAGTTATTTTGTCCTATGAATATATTTTTAGAATGATTTGCAATTTTTCTTCTGGTTATTATCGAAATGATACCTCTTAATGTATTATCATCAGGAAGTATGCATATCCACAGTAAAAAGTGCTTAGGATTAGATGTACAACAATTATTGTAACAATTTTTCGTCAATCAATTTTCTAGATGTAGATATGACCATAATGTTGTGAATTAGTTGATTTATAGTTATATTTTTTAAATGTGTGGCTCGGTTTATACAATTTTGGATTGGAAGACGGTTTCGCAATATCCAACACAACCTCGAATACTTCAAGTCAATGATGAACTTGGGAGTGAATAATAAGACCAGTTCAACTTGAAGAAGAAGACACTTTTTTCTGTGATGAAGTAAAACAAAAAATGCTTTAAATTATTATTTGTGTGTGCTTTTTACCTCTAAATTCTCTCATATTATTTTGTTCATTATGCCAATTTAAGAAACAAACTCTTAACCATTTAGGTTATGGAAAAAATAATATTGTGGATTTATTACCTGTTGCTGTGGGGTTGTTCCAACAACTTCTTTTTCTGTCGGGGTATATATGGCCAACTTTAGTATTTTAAGCATGTTATTACTGAGATATAAACAAATTGTGAGTTATCGACTTCTTCTCCCCCAACTCTCTCTCTTTCTCTCTATCACTCTCCCTCTCATCCCCTTCCCTATTTCTCTCTCCCTCCATCTCATCATCTCCCATCGTTCGTAGGTATTCATTTCTAGTTCAGTCAGCAGTAATAGCAAGTAATAAGTTTACTGAAGATTGAAGGTGTTCCAAATGCATTCGAAACTCGAAGCATAGTTGTGAAGAGTGGAGACTGTGTATTTTGATTCCTAACATTTTCAGTTTTCGAGAATAATACAGAACAATTTCATTCTGCTTACTGATTTTATGCTAGCGTTATTAAGAGGAATGAGAACTCATAACTCTCTTGTCAAAATATTCCTTGTTTCATAGAGGATCTCCTTTTTTGAAAGAACAGCGAAAAGGTCTTAAAAGAGCCATAGTTAATTTCTAATTATTTGTCACTTTTTTTTAATGATGTATGTAAATGCGTAAATTCACTTGTTTTTTTGTTTCACTTTGCACTGCAAATTAAAATACTACCCAAACAGTCTTTTTACACCAATTTATGAAGCTTTCTAGAAAGCCTAGCTGTATTGGGATTATCTTTTAGAACTACTCAGTATCGATATCTTTCTCCGAAAAATGGACATTGCGTGAAGGGATTTGTGAATCGTAGTCTGTAAAATTTGATACTAACAACTGGATTTAATAAGTACATTTAAGCCTTCTAAGTCAGAATTAAAGTCGAATCGGATTCAGATCATAAACAATCGTTCTACTGGTACGACGTCACTACGATCTTCTAGCCGATTGAGATTTTTGTCCTCCAATGATTATTTTATCAATCATATGACTATTCAGATCATCGATCTTTAAGATTTCAGAAGTTAAAATTGTCATATTCAAATCCCTCTTAAATTGGATTGTAGTTAGATCGTGTAGTGTGCCGTGGGGTTTATGGATTAACATTTTATTTAAGATTGTTCGAAAATCATTGCATTTGAAAAATAAACCGTGTTATTGCTAATATGTATTTCTATGCATTTGTTTTTATTGCTTTATGATAATATTACTTTTGAAAGATGTTAGGGTGAACAGAAAAGAAGAGAGACGTGAGACCGAACAACGAGCTGATTAAACTTGATAACTGAGAATGGAGGAGTTCTTAGCTATTGTATTTTAATAAGCTTTCGTCCAAATTATTCAGTATTCTACATTTTAAAATGTTCATATTTAATAGCTTTTGAAGCTTTGTGTGTCCAGTTTTTATGGATAACAATATCCAGGATTTTTTTAAATAATTTTTATTATTTTATTGAAATATATTTAATCAGGATAACAAGAATCACATATACATTGTAGATACAAAATCAGTTTTACATCATGGTCCTGAAACAGAATTAAACATGTAACACACGGAAATAAAAATAATGAATGTCATCAAAGCTCACAAGCAAAGCTGAGGTAAAAACAGTATAAAACTAACATATAAGAATAATACGTATTAGAAGTAGTGAAAAGCAACAAAAAAACGACAATGTAGTAATTGAAATTAACAGCGGAAAAACATCAAAAACATCAATGGTAAAAGGCATTGAAATATAACCAAAGAGATTAGAAGAGAAGAAGAGATATATGGAAATTGGTAAAAAGTAGAGAAGGAAAGAGAGAAAGAAGGAGAGAGAAGGAGAGGGGGAGAGGGAAATTAGGGAGAGAGAGAGGGAGAAATAAGCCATGACAAGACCACTATATTGTATCACATAGGTTTAAGCAATTTGCCCATGTCAATAAGTTTAAAGACATTGATAGTTTTAGCATTTTGAAAAGCAAAAGGTACACTATTCCAGATTTTACCACCAGCGTATTTAAAACAATTCTTAAAACATTCAAGAGTAGGCTTTATTAGGTAAAACAACATTCAACGTATTGGCAAGTCTAGTGTTAAAACCATGTCTGTTAAAAACCATTTCCACTTCGTTGCACAATCGTACCGGAGCTTTTCCATGAATACAGTTGTACATTATACATGCTAATAATAGTCCCGTCTAGTACATCTTCAAAATAAAATATGATTAACTTATTATAATACTGAACAAAAAAATTCTGGATATCACTTTTTGAAAACATCGGGTTTTACAGATAACAAGTGGGCAATGTAAATGTTAATTGAGATGAATGTGATGATTGAGTACTGCACAGGAAATAAAATGCTGGATCTCCTACAACCATCACTGTGATTAGTCTCTCTGTCGATGGTTACAAGGCCCAGGAGAGATAATTTTGGTTACCTTTATGAATCATATTTGTTCATAGGCTGTGACCGGTTGACATACTTACTTTCTCCTTATTTTCGGCTGTTTTTCTTGCTTTATTGTGGATATATTGTGAAATTCTAGCGATGAGGAACCAATAAATGTAAGTTGTGAACACTTTCTATCATTACCTGGATAGTGAATGGTGACAGATGTCACATTTTTACGATTAACTCTGGAGTTATTACACGGTCTCTGAAAGAGGAAAGTTCAGCCTGGTCCCATTCCATCATAATTTTGCTGTGTCTACTACTACCTCACCTTCACCAACTATACCCATTTGCTCTTCATCCTGATAATCTCTGGTATTTGTCTTGATTGAACTCCCCATAATTGACTCTTCTTTGGATCTACAACTGCATTATTGGTGGATTAACCCCCTAACAATGGCAGCTACACGCACGACAAAGAACCTCGTAAAGGAGGTACTGAAGGATGATGATGTGCTTGCTCACATCAAAGGAGCTATTTGGGTAGCTTTAGATACCAAGTTCGATGAACTCATCAAACGTCTGGATATACAGGATGGAGCAGTATTGGATCTTCATAATAGGGTGAAAAGCATTGAAAGTAGTCTAACAAACATGCAAAAGAAACAACAGAAGTGTGATGAGAGGAATAGATGGTTAGAGAAACAGCTTAACGACCAGGAGCAATACTCTAGAAGAAACTGCATTCGTCTGTTCGGAGCACCTGAAAAAGAGAATGAGAACACCAGTCAGAGAGTATGTGAAATAGCCCAGCAACAACTTGGTGTGGATCTGCTTCTGCAAGACATCGATAGGAGCCATCGTGTGCTACGTCGTACTGAACCTACACCTAATGAAAAGGGAGAAATCAGACCAAGAGCGATCATCATTAAACTTACATCTTATCAGCACCGGCAAAAGCTCTTAATGAACAGAAGGAAATTGAAGAACACTTTTGAGCATGGTCTGCCAATGGAAGGATCATCGTGTCAGTGAAAACTACCAATGGGTCTATAAAAAGACAAATAAACAGCAAAGAAGACCTCCCCCTCTTTGGCGTCCACATGTACATTTCTATCCTTGTAAGTCTACTCTCCAAATCTTCTCTTTTTAAATCACATAATGAACATGAAGTGTTTTCTTTACTACTCTAATTGACTTTTATATATCAACATGTACTCCACACAGACTAATTGTCTGTCACCTACTTTGATTTTGTTTTTCATCAATATTATATTGTATGTTATCCAGGTAAATGAATAACTTTCTTTGTTATATCAATCGATACACTGTAGCTTAAGTTTTATTTTAAGTTTTATGTTTGATGTTAATTATAAGTAGTTTGTGATGTTTTTGTGCAGATTGTAATCTTGCGATAAACACGGATTCATTCACTTGTTCCCATTGCAGAAACTATCATGATGATCGTCATACTTCTATAGATGATTTACATGATATACATGTATGTCAATGTCAATTTCCACGATGCTTCCATTCTATTTTTCCTTTCAATGATATCGACGATACTGAATTGATTGATATGTATGTTGACAGCGCCAATACTCAATCGCTCGGAACTCAAGATTTGAATAACTTGTATAAAAAATTTAATTCGAATAGTGATTCTGATTTTGAATTGGAATTTGATTTTAATTGCAAATACAATTTAGATGATCGATTATAGACAGTTTTAAACATGTAAATAATAGCTTTAGCTTACTACACTTTAACTCTCGTAGCTTGAACAAAAACTTCGATGCGATATATGAATTTGTATCTACATTGTCGTTCAACTTTTCTATCTATGGATTTTCAGAAACCTGGATTAATAACAGTACCCCTTTATTGTTTGATACGAATGGTTATGCATTTGTTCATTCTGATCGGAATCTTGGGAAAGGTGGAGGAGTAGCTCTCTTGATTTCTGATTCATTGAATTATGTAGTTCGGAGAGATTTATTAGAACAATCACAAAATTATGAATCACTTTTTATTGAAATAATGCTATCACAAAGAAAGAATATTATTGTGGGTATTGTTTACAGAAAACCCTCATCAAATATTATTGATTTTAATTGTAACTTTGAAGACTGTTTGAAGAAAATCGATTTAGAATGTAAGCATGCATATATAATAGGTGACTTTAATATTGACTTGATGAAGTATTATAATTGTAATTCTGTAAATCAATTTCTTAGTATAATCTATGCATATAGTTTTTTTGCCTCTAATAGATAAACCGTCTAGGATAACTCAGTCATCGTTTTCTTTAATTGACAATATTATTACAAACAATTTCAATTCTGACATTTCATCTGGCCTATTTGTGAATGACATCTCCGACCATTTCCCTGTTTCCAAGTTTCAAAGAAATACAATTTATCTAAAAATGCTTCAATATATGAACGTCGTAAAATCAATGAAAATAATATTACTACTTTCAAAGAAAAACTTGCTGTTATTAACTGGAATCAAACACTATTTTGTGAAAATGTTGAAGTTGCTTACAATAGATTTTTAATGAAATTCAGTAACTTATATGATAATGTATTTCAAAAAGTTTCCAAAATCAAAGAGAATAAAAAAAGGAAGAAACCTTGGATAGATTCAACGTTATTAAAAAAGATTCGGAAGAAAAATAAATTATTTAAGAAATATCGTGAAAATCCAAACTATAATACCAAGAAGAAATATGCACAGATAAGAAATGTCGTTAAAGAACGCTCGGAAAAGGTTTTACGAACATAAATTTCAGGAATCTAGTGGTTATCTAAAAAAGACATGGAACATTATTAAAGAGGTACTTGGTAGTAAAAAGAATAATTTGCCTAACTTTGTATATGATAATGGGAACATTGTATGCGGGGATAAGAATATAAGAAATAGTTTTAATCAGTTTTTTATAAAAATTGGATTATTAATAAATGATTCCGGAAATCACCTTAATAACAATGATTATACCAAATTCTTGCTGCAGAAATGTTCTAAATCATTGTTTTTTAAACCTGTTACTGAAAATGAAATAATTGAAGTTACTTAAAAAATCAAATGTAGTAGTAGTTGTGGTATTGACAATTGAGTCCGGTAGTTATTAAGAAAATAATAGTACTTATTTTGCAACCATTATGCCATATTTTAAACTTATCCTTGTCTTCTGGTATTGTTCCTTCTAAGCTTAAAATTTCTAAAATGATTCCTTTATACAAAAAAGATAACCTACATAATGTTTTTAACTATCGCCCCATTTCACTACTCCCATTCTTTTCAAAGATCTTAGAAAGAATTGTGTATAATCGATTATACGATTTCCTTTTTAGTAATCATCTTTTAAATGATTATCAGTTTGGCTTTTTAAAAATGTATCTACCGAAATGGCTTTGATTAACCTACATGATTATATAATTAATGCATTAAATAAGAAACTTCATACTGTTGGAATATTTTTAGACTTAAGTAAGGCGTTTGATTGCATCGACTATACCATATTATTACATAAACTGCAATTTTATGGAATAAGGGGTCTTCCTCTACTCTGGTTTAAAAACTACTTATCTAGCCGTGTGCAATATGTTTCTTACAATAATGTTTTATCCGAGCCTTTAAATGTTATATGCGGTGTGCCCCAAGGATCTATACTTGGGCCACTTTTATTCTTGTTAATGATCTTCCAAACTGTTCAAATAAGTTGAGATTTGTACTCTTTGCGGATGACACCAACATTTTAGTTTCTCATGATTCTTTACAATCTTTGAATAATATTCTCAACTTTGAATTGCAGAAGGTATCTAAATGGTTTTATTATAACAAATTATCCTTAAATATGGACAAATCAAATTATATATATTTTTATGTTAAAAATACTATAAAAAATAACATAGAATTATTGGATATAAAAATGAATAATCAAGTTGTAAAGCGTGTAAGTCACACAAAATTCTTAGGCGTCTTGATTGATGAAAAACTTACATGGAATAACCATATAAAAGATGTAACAAACAAAGTATCCAAAAATGTTGGTGTTATCCGCAAACTTAGCAATTTCTTCCCTCAACGTATTCTTATTACTTTGTATAATACCTTAGTCTTGCCTTATTTATCTTATTGTAATGTAGTGTGGGTAAACACATATCCAACAAAATTACAACCATTGTATTTATTACAGAAAAGAGCTCTTCGTATATGTTCGTTTTCTCGGAGACAAGCCCATACTAAAGAATTATTTGTTAAATTTAATGTTCTCACTGTGTTTCAACTCAACTCTTACTACTGTTCAATATTACTTTTTAAACATAAGCAGAATATGCTCCATAAATCATTATCATCAATGCTCACTTCTAATACAACTGTTCATGACCATAATACAAGAAGCAGAAATAAATATCATCTTTGGACTGTTAATAAAGATTACTCACTATTCTATTTTAGACATCATGCTCCTGTTATCTGGAATAATCTGCCACTAGAAATAAAATCACTTAACTCAATGAATACCTTTAAAAGAAAACTCAAATCGTACTTAATCACAAGTGTTTGAAATTGTGAATTGTTGATTTTACTGCCTTGTATTGTCCTGTGGTGGGTTTGTGCGGTTATGTATTTTTTAAATAAATTATGTCATATTTTCATAATTGTTTATTCCTTTATAGTACTTTATTTTCTTTGAAATTTTCTATATTATATTGAATGTTCAATGAAAAGTATTTTACCTTCATCAAGGGTGGTCGTCTCGACAAATCCACATGTTTTTTTATGGCCACCCAATTCCAATCTTATGTTGTTATCTGATGTATCACTTTATAGTTTTACAATTTTACCTTATTTTGTATTATTGATCGACTCATACTTTTATTCTGTCATGATTGTATTCTGTTTTGTATATTTTATTGGAATTGAATAAACTGAACTTGAACTTGAACTATGTATCAGCATGGACACCGAAATCGAGACTTTGGATTTCCAGTCTGAAACATCATTGTTAGTAATAAGCTTAAAGAAATAACAGGAAAAATAAAAGTATTATATTTTTGGCCAGGCATCAATGTTAAGAGGACTAGCGATATAAACGATATACAGCGTTTATACAGTGCGTCCCAGAAAAAACGAAACCGAGAATTATCGATGTTTTATCATAACTTAGTCACATTTATAATTAATAAATGACACATATCTGGAAAGCTTAGATCCTCCTTTTTCATTTGATGCAACTCATATGATGCACATTTCACGCATGAGTGATTAAAATCAATTTAAAGAGAGAAAACCAAAAAGTCATTTGGTGGACCGTATCTGAATTTCAAAGAGAAAATCACAGCTGATTGTCAACGAAACGGAGTTAAGTCTTTTTTTAATTCCGTTTGTTGCTATTTTAGGCAGCCAGTGAAAACGAATTCGTTTGATAAAATTATGGAAATGAATGCACTACTTTAAACGAACAGAACTTTGTTATTCCTAGCTCATTTTTGTCTCGCCTGCGTAGCAAAACACGAGACATAGGCGCCGCTTTTCTGGTGACGGCGGCGACGGCGACGGCGCCGGCGTCAACATCGAAAACTTAACCTAAGGTTAAGTTTTTGAATTTTGGATATAATTTTGAAATTATACGTTCTTAGTCAATAAAACTTGGACTATAAGGTTATCAAGTACCCCCAATCATGTGAGTAGAATTTCAGGTCACAAGGTTAAGGTCAAAGGTCATTTCAGGTCAACAGACTTGGACTATGTTGTGGCATCATCATCGAAAACTTAACCCAATGTTAAGTTTTTGAATTTTTGATATCATTTAAAAAATTTAAGTCCTTAGTCAATGAAACTTGGACTATAGGGTTATCAAGTATCCCCAATCATGTGAGTAGTATTTCAGGTCACTAAGATAAGGTCAAAGGTCATTTAAGGTCAACACACTTAGACTTTGTTGTGGCATCAACATCAAGATTTTGAATTTTTTAGCATATTTTCAAAATTGATTGTTCAAATTCCATGAAACTTGTACCCAAGGGTTATCAAGTATCACGAATCATATGACACAAATTCCAGGTCACAAGGTCAAAGGTCAGTAGACTTGGATTATGTTTTCACAACTTAATATGAGAATTAATATTCTTTTTTATTAATTTGTTCATATTTCATGAAAGTTATCAATCTTGGTAGAAATGATAGTAAATAATTTTTTGGATGATTCTTTGTAAATATTCACTTCAAAATGCTGATTATGGACAGAGGATTTCAATTTTGGGGGCCTGCTAATGGGCCACCCTGCCAATAAATAATGTCCCAACCTCAATTTTCATCATATCGAATTGCGTAATGCAGGCGAGACCGCCGAGAGCGTTTCCCTTGTTCCTGATTGAGGTGTTATATGAAAGGGCAGAAACTCAACTTTCTAGAAATGTGATTTTCTTTCTGAAATCCAGATACCGTCCGCCAAATGACTTTTTGGTTTCCTCTTTTCAAAACGATTTTAATCACTCATGAATGAAATATGCATTATATGAGTTGCATCAAATGAAAGAGGGGGATCAAAGCGTTGCAAATATATGTCATTTATCAATTGTAATTGTGATTATTAAAGTTATGATAAAACATCGATAATTCTCGGTTTCGTTTTGTCTGAGCCGCACTGTATTAACAACGTAAATTAGCACAAAATGCCTTCAAGAAAGTATGTTTGATGTGAAGATAAGAATAAGGTGCATGGTAGATGACTCACACAAATGTGCGGCAATAGTGTAGGTTGATAAATGAGAACCTGAATATGAAGAAACTTGTATATCGTAAAAGATTTTTTTAATTGCTTCAGGAAAACCGAAAGAGGGCTACAGATACCCAAACAAGTGAAACAGAATAGACTTTTTGTTAGATATCATATTGTTGATTTAATCTATGAATATTTACACAGTAATCAGGTTATCAATTTAGAACCTAATAAATTACACCCACAAGACCTTCGGTACATCGACCAAAGATTTATCTTTATTGTTTATGCAAATATTTGCTTCGGCATGACATCAGCTCACTGAAATGTAACCACGTGACTAATCAAGATGGCGTCTCATACTGAGGGCTCACATTTGCCTCTGTGGGCATTTGTCGGCTTTGCTCTAGCAGTTTGCTTTGTTTATGGTAAGATATCTATAGGCTTTAATTTCGTCTCCTTTCAACTTTTTTGAATGACAAAGAAATGATTTGTGATGTGTATGTGTTTTTTCTTCAAGTTCAAGTTATGAATAAAGCAAATATGACGTTTTAGTGTGCCTATGCACTCAAGTACATGAATATCGGATGGTAAGTTGCTGCTTATAAGTATCGGCTTGCATGGTGGTGTAGATATACAGTAGGTTTTCGGTTGCACCATGTGAGAGAGGGGAAGGATTGGGGAGTCCTAAAAAGGACTCTCGGTAATATTTCTTTCTTGAGTGTGTGTAGTTCTGAAAAAGACTGCTGGTTATCTTTTTTATACCCCATTCACAGTGGTTTTGAAATTTGTAGCGGCGTTGTAGCGGAGCGGCGACAGCGCCATAACACCGCTACAAATGCATTCACAGTAGAAAAGTTATCCCGCTGCAGCAGCGGGATAAATATCATGTACCCATTCACGCTGCAGCGGGTGATTTTTATTACCTCCGTAACAAACACGTGTATGCATGGCTCATGACCCGCGAGTGACCCCGATATGACCGGAAATACTTGAGCGCGGGGTTTTCGATTGCAAAAGGTAAACATGTCAAGTTGCTTTTTGTATCCTCGATCATATTACTTTTTAAAAAACTAGCATTTTTATTGCTTCCAGTCAGAATATTTTAATTTTTTGAAGTGTGAAATATTTTTATTTGGATAATTATAATATCTACATAATAATAAAATCAATTTGAATCCACTGGTTACTTTATTTCTATTTCACTTTATGTTCCCCATTGCTGGAGAAAAGAGGTCAGTGATAGGTAAGTAAACAAATCACACGTGTTTGTCGCGGTGTTATAGCGGAGAGCCTTCACACTGAGTAAACACCGCGACAGCAGCGGGACTGTCCCGCTGCTGTAGCTAGGCGAACCTAGCGATAGTTTGTCGCGGCGTTATCGCGAGGCGGTGTTATCCCGCGATAGTTTATAACGGGTCCGAGCCTTCACACTGAAGACAACACCGCGACAGCAGCGGGACAGTCCCGCTGCTGTCGCGGTGTTTGAGTCCACTGTGAATGGGGTATTGGTTATAGAAATTGTAGAGACGGTGTCATAAAAAAAGGCTTATGACTATGTTTTGCTCTTGTCATTACTGTATATTATCAATGTAACTAATAAAAATGAAGAGAAGAAGAGAAGAGAAGAAAACATAATATCATATCAAATGTTTGCTTGTTTGATGAACTTTTCAAGCAAACAGAAGGCTTTGAAACATCACCCATATTATAACCACACTAGCTTACACTACCACACTACCTCATACAAGTTGTGAAATGTCATTTGTAAGGATATGTGACCCAATACATATGCACGTATGTGCGCTTGTATGTATGTGTGTATATATAAATATGGGTGTGGGTGTGCGTGTGTATATATGAGTGTATATTCATGTTTTGTTTTCATTGTAATAGGTACTACTGGAGATATTCCTGATGGTGTAGTGCATACCGATCTACACCAAACCGTCCAACTAGGAGACAGGGCTGTTTTGAAATGTCAGTTTTATGGAACTCCATTAGCTGTTTATTGGAAGAATATTAACGACCCAAGAATGGTCCCGAAAGTGATCAGACGGGTTGAAGAAGAGCATGATTCGGGGTCTTGTGTTCAGGACAAGACGTGCGAAATGAATAGCGATTATTCTTTGATCATCAAAAACGTCACCATAGCTGACCAAGGTCGATACTCCTGCAGAGTTTCTAACTACAAGGGAATCATGATTCATAACTATACAGACTTGAAAGTATATGGTAGGTCCTTAATAGATTCTTTGAGAAAATCCAATAAAATGTAGCTAATCCATTTATAGCTCTTAGATTGTAGAAACTCTATGATGACGTATCTTAAATTTGACAGGAGAATGCCCCTTTAAGGAAAAGGAACTCCAACAAATTTGAGTTGATAGCCTTATCAAAAATATTGTAAAGTAACTCCTCTTCGATTACTTCGCAAGAAAAATAATCTCGACAGAGCTTGCAGTTTCCTTGCTAGTCATTTTTCCATGGGAGTCGCCATTTTGTGACGGAGACGTACATAAAACTGCTTACATAAATTTTCGATTTGAGATGCCGGTGTCATGAGGTGGCTGCTGTTTGTATCGATAACTGTAGATTTATAAACCTAGTATTATATGTAATACCCTATCCATCTTCTGTAGGTCAGTGAATATGTGCTACTCTGGCATCACTACTTTAATAAAAATGGAAGAATACCTAGCAAGAAAAATGCCAAATTTGGAGAGATTATTTTCCTTTCTATGTAATAAAATAGGAAATTTCACAATATTTCGGGGGATTTGGGCATAACTTTCTTACTCTTACCATCCCTTTAATAAAACCCTACTAAGACTTTGATTTTAACATCATTGTGGATGTTTTGCTTTTTCATCAATACGTTCATATTCCCTCGGAGGCCTAATATGAAACATGTAGACAACATGTTTCATTTTGTATGATTTGTGACATAACACAAACCCCTTTTGGGGTAACAATTTTTAAAATGTCGTGTAAAGTTCCATTATTCCATACATTTGCGATAACGGCCTACGATTTACTACAAATCATTTTTTTAATTCGCAATAAACGAGATGTATGAACGAATGTTTAAATTGCGCCAAAATTATAGATGTTGTCGATCACATAATTATGTAAAGATCTCGCCCACTCACGTGCTATTGTATACTATTTAAACAAAAATTATGTGATACTATTTTATTTGAAGCTACACCGGAGGAACCTTATCCGTTCATCAATGAGTGTAAAGAAAGTGGAAAAAAATGTACTGTTACCTCGCAGAGTCCGCTAAACATTACGTGTACAGCTTCAAGATACTTCCCGAATATAGACTTATTGTTTCTACATGGCAATCAAAGGGTTTCGACCATAGAAACAGCCGAATGGACAAACGAAGATGGAACGAAAAGCAAATTGATCTTCACTAGAGCGCCACCTAGCAAGATACCCTACGTGTGTATGGCGTTTAATATTCCTGGATCTCAAGATGAACGCACTGCGACAATATCAGTTTTTGATCATCATGGTAATACTACCGTTGCGTCTGGCGAACCAACTGAGAGCGATCCAACTCTTTTCCTCAAATTTGGTATGAATTTCCAAACATTTAAATTTGTAACGAATTTATTTAACATATATCTTACACAATGCTTCTTCTGCACTGTCTCCACCTTAAGACCTTGATCTTTTCTGTTAGTTTGAAATCCATTAAAAAAAGGTTAGTCGAATCTTACGTGAAATATCTATATACATGTATCTATATATATATATATATACCAGCACCCAGTGGCGTACACAGGATTTTTTCAGGGGGGGTTTTAAAATCGGGTCCAACATTTCCCAACGACTCAGGAAAATTTGAAAATCGCGCCGGCCAAAAAGTCGCTCAGTGGGGGGGGGGGGGGCGGGGGGGGGTGGTAAGCGGACACTTTTTTTTTGGGGGGGGGGGAGTCAGTCCAAAAAAAAATCGCACCGACTCAGCCAGCCGAAAAGTCGCTCAGTGGGGGGGGGGGGGGGGGGGGGGGGGGGTAAGCGGACACTTTTTTTTTTTTTTTTGGTCTCGAATTTTGAAAAATTGACATTTTGCTCCGTTGGGGGGGGGGGGTAAGGTCACCTTTCTTAGGTCGGCCATGGGGTTTTTTTTTTTTTTTTCATTAATAAAAAATAAAAAAAAATAAAAAAAAAATCCAAAGGGGGGGGGGGGGGTTTAGGGAATTTTTAGGGGGGTTTACTCACATAAAAATACCAAAGGGGGGATTTAACCCCCCCAAACCCTCCCCCTGCGTACGTGCCTGCCAGCACCAATAAAAGCTTTGTCATTTTCGTAAAATTCTTCATGCGAACCACATTTTTGTCCTTATTCTAATGTGTAGAGGCAGTTTCCTTTCAATTCTTTTTCCTATCGAGAGAATAAAAACCCCTTTTTTTTACATAATAAGAATCATTTGTTGATATCAAAATGTTTTCAGGGATTCCTTCCTAAAACAACCAATATACATGTATAACTTCTTAATGATTTGAAGTGTATTTCGTTTCTGTTTTATTTTTACTTCACACTTTACAATCTAGTTAATAACTATAGACCAGATAGAATAGTTGGAGAAGTCGGCATTCACTTAACATAGAAACACGATCACATAATGTAGTTGAATATCTATTCACAGACATCATAGTAACTAACAGTAAAAAAGTGGTGTTATTTTATAGACCACCCAAGTCCAACTTTAATGATTTCATAACTTGCATTAAAAATGAATTACATGACCCATTATTGAACAATAAGGACACATATTTGATCGGCGATTTTAGCATAGATCTCATGAAATACAACATTTTGAATATGCCATTGGGGGTAAGAGCACATTTTTTTTTTTTGTGTGTGTCTCCAAATTTGAAAATTTGGCCGACCGATATTTCGTTTCGTTGGGGGGAGGGGGTAAGGTCAGCTTTTGGGGTCACCAAAATCATTTTTTTTTTTTTTTTTGTATTATTATTATTTTCTTTCATTAAAAAAATAACCAAAGTGGGTGGGGGGGGGGGGGGTCCTCCAAAACACACATATTAAAAGAGTTAAAGGGGGGGGGTTCAACCCCAAAAACCCCTCCCCCTCTGCGTACGCGCGTGGTGGTCTCATTGCCCAGCCCTTGAAATTATGCTTACCCTCTTTGATATGTATTATATTGTTATCAAATAAATTATAATAATAATAATGTTATTTGCATGATTTAAGAATTATTCCTGATAAACGATCCATCATGTTGGTATAGATAGATGTATTTGTTTTTGTTCCTCTTCTACTTTCCTTCTGTAATTTCTCCTCCTTCACCCCTACCCCTGCCTTTGTTGGTACCAATTCGCAGGTCACTCGCCTGGCCGGGTCACTGTTCACTTTGCATAATCTGGGTTGGTTGGGTCGGAAATGCCTAACGGCTGCCTGACATAGCAGCACAAATTTTAAACATGCGTGTTTGTGCAAAGGGACGGGAGTAGTGACGTGGCGTGGCACAGGTGGGTTAACTTTTTTGAGCTCGGGGCCGTCCGGGATCTGAATTTCGTCTTTTTTGGAATTACAATTATTCTCAATGTGTTGATTTGACGACCGCTGTGAGACTTTGTCAGCCTTTCCTATTGCATATGTTAAGATGCCTGTACGATACATTAGCTACTTTTTTCGTAATTTCTTAAAATGTTTTATTCATTTACAATGCTCATAACAAGTTTCGTTATTTTTCATTTTGTAATGCGAGTTTCATTAATGCATAAAATGTTACCAATGTTATACTCATTACCTATTTATATGTGTCACCTGCTCTTGTGTTCGCATTTGCTTTGTACATTATCGTGTAAACAAACTCAGTATAATTCAATATTCACGTTACCGAGGTCGCCCTGGCGAGGCAGTTTATTTGCTTTTCTCGTACCCAACAATTACGTAAACCACACCTATATCAATAGACATCGGTTGATCCAATTAATTCGGTCATCGATCAACGCATTAAGCTGCGTTGTCTTGCTGACAACCTCAACTCACCAATTATTGCCAGTAAATGATGTCTAACTTTCCTTTTCAATCGCTAACTAACGATGAGCTTCATGACTTTTTTTTTTACTCCTTATAGCCACTCTAATGATTCCACACCACCCCAAAGTAACGCGGCTTACTTAGATCTAGAAGAAATTAATCGTTTAAATTTACAAATGCCTGATTTGGAACTGGGTCATGATGAAAATGATACATATTTGCATAACAGATCATCTGATTATCTTTTACCTCATGATTTAAAAAAGCGTGAATTCTTTAAGCTAACAAATAACTTTTCAGTCTTACATCACAACATACGAAGTCTCTGTAAGAATTTTGATTTATTCCAAATATTTCTAAGTGCGCTCAATGTTGACTTTTCAGTCATAGGTTTATGTGAAACTTGGCTGTTAGAAACGCCCTCTCCGCTTCTTACCTTGGATGGCTATTCGTTTGTTCCCAACAACAGGGAAAGTAGACCTGGTAGTGGTGTAGCCTTCTATATAAAAAATGACTTGGATTTTGCTCTAAGAGCAGATCTAAATTTTATGACTGCCGCTATTGAAAGCATTTTTATTGAAATCAATGTCCCACAGGGGAGAAACATAATTGTCGGTGAAATCTACAAGCCACCTAACTCAAATTATACTGATTTTATTGAAACATTACAATCTATGTTAACCTCACCGTCCTTTAATGATAAACATT
Organism: Strongylocentrotus droebachiensis; assembly: GCA_035222895.1. Lineage (NCBI taxonomy): Eukaryota > Metazoa > Echinodermata > Echinoidea > Camarodonta > Strongylocentrotidae > Strongylocentrotus > Strongylocentrotus droebachiensis. The sequence continues at coordinate 521,908 of JAVYIG010000128.1, read as the reverse complement.
GTATGATAATGGGCGATTTTAATCTTAACCTATTTAATTATAATGACAAACCACACTGTCGAGATTGTTTGGATATCATGACTTCAAAATAACTTTTCCCAAGTATAACGAAACCAACACGAATTTCTGACACCGTATCAACCCTTATCGATAATGTGTTCTCCAATATTTCCCACTGTATGGATCAAGGCATTATAGTTTCTGACATATCAGATCATTTCCCAGTTTTTACATGTACCCTCCATATTTCTAACACATTCAAGTCTGATATTCAGAATATCAAAGCGGGTTCACGTCATATGTCAGAAGAGAATACAGCTTGACTCAGAGCAAGTATAATACTCACTGACTGGTCTGTGGTTCTCGACAATAATCATGCTAATATAATGATGCTTTTAACAAACTAGTTGATATAATTATAACTTTATGTGATATCTATATTCCAGTGAAATCACCTTCCAAGTCGAGTTATAAAAAGGTACCTAGATCCCCTGGTTCTACAAGTCTATACTCAGATCCATTAACCGAAAAATAGTCTTTTTTACAAATACAAATCTAAAAGAACAGATGCATCTAAGCTAAAATATTCTTCCTATCGCAATTCAAAGAATTACTTTTCAACCCAATTCACCACTCATAAAAAAGACATAAAGTCAACTTGGAAAATTATCAATAATGTTCTCAGGAAAGGTTAAAAGAAAAAATAGAAATCAGTAAGATCGTCTACAACGGAAACGAAATAAAAGACCCTCTCGGCATAGCAGAGGCTTTCAACTCTTTTTTTGTAAATATAGGGCCAGATCTTGCTAGTAAAATCCCTGTCACGAATAATTATTTCCACTCGTTCCTAGGAAACCCAAACCCTCAATCAATATTTCTTGTACCCATACATGAAACAGATTATTGATATCGCGACTGTAACTTAGATGTAAAGAAAAGCTCTGGCTGTGATGGTATCTCAAATTTTCTCCTCAAAACTATTATCCATGAAATAATCTCTCCATTGACATTTGTATTTAATTTGTCCTTAGTTGATGGATTAGTACCAATTAAAATGAAAATTGCTAAGGTAATTCCAGTCCATAAAAAGGGTAATGCCGACGATGTAGGCAATTACCGCCCAATATCCTTACTGGCCTCATTTTCCAAATTACTCGAAAATTAATATATTCTCGCACCATCCGATTTTTAAACACCTGCAACATCCTGGTAAATTCTCATTTCGGTTTTCGCCAAAAACATTCAACCACGCACGCGATAATAATATTAATTGATAAAGTAGCAAAAGCCATCGATAATATGTCTCATACTGTTGGAATTTTTCTGGATTTCTCCAAGGCCTTCGACATAATTAACCACGAGATTCTACTTTACAAATTATCCCATTATGGGATCCGAGGGAAGGCATTGGAGTGGTTCCGAAACTTCCTTACTAGTATAACCCAATTTGTGTCCATTAATAACCAAAACTCAAACTCAGAATTAATATCTTGCGGGGTACCACAAGGCTCCCTCCTTGACCCACTCATCTTTATTCTTTATATCAATGATTTCCAAAACTCATCAACAGTTCTGTCGTTTCTCCTCTTCGCAGACGATTCAAATATATTTCTTTCTCACAAAAACCCAAACATGCTTCTTGATATTTTGAATTATGAACTAAATTTTGTATTTGAATGGATACAGGCTAATAAACTGTCTCTCAATTTGAATAAGACTAATGTTATGCTTGTTAGCAACACATTAAATACTCTCCCAGGGCAGGTTCAAATAAATGGACTTAGTTTGGCCCAGACAAATTCTACAACATTTCTCGGCATATACATTGACAGGAAATTATCATGGAATGTACATATTGATTATTTGTGTAAAACTCTGTCAAGAAATACAGGTATCATATATAAAATGAAATGTTATTTTCTTATCATGTATTACACACCTTATATGCTACATTATTATCACCCTATCAAAATTATGGTATATTAGCATGGGAGATCGAAAGTAAATATTAATACAATTTTCATTATTCCAAAAAGATCAATACGAACAATTAACTTTGCTGATTTTCGCTCGCATACTGATGGATATGTTCGTACTGACAACATACTCGAAATATCTGATGTGTACTATTACTTTTTTGGCATCTTCATGTACCAGCTAAACAAAGGTGATTTACCCAATGTCTTTACTCCCATGGTCATAAAAGACAATGCTGTCTACTCATCATATCCCACCAGACAAATTGATCATGTTCACCTTTTCCGCGTCCGCACTGTATTTACACTCAAAACAATAATTCATTCAGGACCAACATTTTGGAACGCGCTGAACAAGGAGATGATAGAATCCCCGTCTTTAAATTGTTTCAAGCGTAAGCTTAAACACACCTTTTTAAATTCATATGACCCACTTTGAAATTAAATTATTATGATATTCTACATTGTACATTCCGGCCTTCTCCTATACTTTCCTATGCATGCGCGCCTGTTCTCGGGGGCCCTCGGGCATGCAAACGTGCTTGCCTAGATGTGCCGCGTCCTTGTTTTTATTGCTGGGGTCGTCGACATGAATCGGTCATCAGGGACTTTTAGATTTGCGTGGACTGATACGTGTGACGTCCATTCAAGGCATTGCATTAAAAGGACGTCGACCGTAGCAATCCACACTATCTTCGTGCAAATCTAAAAGTCCCTATTGCTAGCTATAGGTCGGACAACCCATGTGGCTTGTCCGGCCTGGCAACGGCTGCTGCTATAAGCTGGTTCATGCAGGTGATACTGCGGGGAGGCATGGGGCGTGGCGCGGGTGAATGCGTCTGCGTGCCTTGGGGCTCTCTGGGAGCAGACGTGCGTGGGTTTGAATGTATGTTGGAAACAGGATTGTGTCTGGGCTACGGCCTACATTATTGTATACATTACTGTCACATGATTGTTTATGTCTACTGCCTCGCTCGGGTGACCTCGTTCAATGACCTCAATATTTTAAAGTGACTATTGTCTCATTTCTTTGGTAACAAATTAATTTGCTAGCTGTATTAGCTATTTTTGCTATTTTTGCTGGTTTCACGTTGTATAATCCAGAATCATCTGATGTCAAGGCTTCTTGCCCACCTATTATTACTGTTACGGTCCTCTACCATAACAACTACTTCAACCAAATGTTAGTTTCATTTATGAGAACCTATAATCTACAAGCTAAGCTTTTTAATATACATTTCACTCTGTATAACCTTCTATTCATTACAATTAATTTCGACGTCTTTTCAAAAAATTACTTATATAATGTGACACTTTTAGTATATTTCATATCATGTTCTAATTTTGTCAATTATGTGAATTATTTTTATTTGTGAAATGTGAAATAAACTTGAAACTTAAAACTTGAAACTTGAAACTTGAACTGTGTGTAAGCCTTTCATCTCTCTGTCCACAGCATTGCCAGCTGGATTCTCCGTTGTAGCTGTTTTCATTCTCGTCGTGTTAGTCAACGTGTACAAGAAATACCAAACAAGGCAAAGTAAGTTCCTGTTGCGCCCGCTATGCATTTATTCTTTCCCATAACCATGATAACAGTGGTATATCTACAAATTGTTAAACAGGGTGTGCGATATCACTAGTTAAGTCACACAAACATAGCTATAATTTATTTATACTTTGAATTCCTGATCTCGATATCAATAATAATAGAATCTCAATAATATATATTTCAAGAACTTGAGGAATAGCAGGTTTCATTTCAATCCTGAATGTTCATTTATTAACATTTGGTTAAAATATTGATTTTTTTTAAATACATCAAAAACATATCTTACAAAAATTAAGACTTGATAACTGTATTGTGAGTCAATAAAAAATAAATCCGAATTTTATCACTAACAATTAAAAAAATAATGATATATGCTGGTCTCATATTATTCATAGTCTTTTGATAGGTGAAATATAACACGATCACAACTAATTTTGAAAAAAATATTGAAGGGCAATTTCAATACCCTATCATGTGTCCCATAGAAATCATGTTCGGATTATGTAATGCGTCATTGACGGTGACGCAAATGGCCATTTAAATTGCCGTATGTTGATTAGTCGAAAGTAGTGTCTATCAAATTATACAGAAAATGTAGTGATAGATGACGCAGCACTAAACATGTCGACATTTGGCTTGCCCAAGTGTTGGATGCCTTGCCTGGTCTGTCTTTTTTTGTTGTATGTCTACATGTATTTTTTTTTTACTAATGTTAAATCACGAATTCTTGCTTGATTTTTAAATCTAAACCTAAAAGATAAAAAGTAGACATGAATATCGCCTTTGAATTGTCCCAGGTGTGTTTGCAACTACCATGAGGGAAAAGATTGGGATACGAAGCATGCAGCTCACATAATAACAACAAAGTGGAAATGCTCTGTATGCATAACTGTGCACTCATATTCGATAGAAATGTCATTACAATGACGACCTTCGTCATTGCCTTGTTTTCGTTCACATTCTGCCCCATTAATTGCAATGACGACCTTCGTCATTGCCTTGTTTTCGTTCACATTCTGCCCCATTAATATTCTCCTGGTTTTCCTTTTCCTTATCCTTATCCTTATCGTCAGGAAATCGCATTCGTTTTGCACGTAGTGTTTGTTATTCCTGGTTCGGTGCTTTCCTCATCTCCTTTTCCTTTCAAATTTCATAGGCATGGTCTCTAACATCTCATCAAGGTCACTACGTTCTTCGATTTTCGAAATCACTCATGCATAACCGTCCAGGCGTCATTTTGTCCGTTTCCGGTCCATTTTAAGGCCTTTCTTTCTTCCTTCCTATCTCCACTATCCTAGATCCTAAAAATTGCTAACAAATTCCTCTAGATAGTCTGAGAGATGTTCTTTCATCTGCGACATATGACTTGACCTTCAAAATGCCATCTTCATACTCAAAATTCAAATCTGAAACCGACTCCATCAAAAATCTCTCAAATTCTTGAAAAATGGACCCCTAAAAATCTAAAACTGCCATAACTTTCTCATATAAATTCCGTTTTGTCTTTAAATCTCACAGTATCCTTATCTCATATATGCACATAGCCATGCCAAATTTCATGCTCCAATGGCTATGCAAAACATAAATAGCGCCCTCTAAAGTTCTGGGAATTGGCTTTCTTTCTGTGGCCGTATCTCCATTATGGCTTGGCAGAACCGTACCCTTTTTTGGATTTAGATACTTCAAGAAATGCCCTTTCCAGCCATATACAAAATTATATACCCTATCACTGACCAAATTTGAGAAAATTACCCTCCAAATTCGCCATTTTCAAGAAAATTCCGAAATAACTTCAACTTGCTCTAAAATGGCGATCGTTATACCTACATCAATGAAACTTGGCAGAAACATGTATCCATATACGTGACAACTGTTCGCTAAGTTTAGTAAAATTCGAATATGTCAACGCAAAGTTATCGCCCAAAATGATGAATTTACTATGCAGTACATAATAGCGCGTTTTATGCGTGCAATACATTGCGCGCAAATGACAATGGTGTCGAATTGACCGCAATGAAGTGCCCTTTCGAATGATACCAAGTATAGTATATGTTCACATAGAAAATTGTGAGTAAATCGCATTTGAACAAAGGTCACTATACGGATTCCGCCGAGTTTCCGCCCGAATCTAACACGTATCGGCTATGACGTCATTTTTTCAGACAGACTGCTTTTCACCCCTTAAACGTCCTTTTTTTTCCTTGAAAATTTGCAGTGACATGCCGAGTTCCAATACGCAGGGCACCTCATGGCCGGATTTTTGAAATTGGTCAAGGGGGCCATTTAAAACGCCATTTTGTCCTATAAATCTATTTTACATCACGTGTTTCGATAGGATTATCATAGAAAAAAAAGAGTGGTTTACAATAACAACCATGAAATTCTCTTTCTAATGATACCAAATACGGCCAATAAAGAGACGTGCAGAGAGAAAGAAAAAACAATTTAACTCCGGTCATAATACAGATCCTGTACGTTTTCCGCCCATGCATTACACGCATTGTCTATGGGGCATATCGGGTTCACGCTTTTGGCCCCAGAACGATCTTTATTGCAATGACGAACATGCACTAAATCCCATTGGTTTTTGCACGCAGTGCTTGCGAGCCCTTTCTAGGTTCTTTCCCCTATCCCAATTTCTTTCAAACTTCGTAGGCATAGTCACTACCATCCCATCAAGGTCACTGTTGAGGCCTTTCTTTCGCCCTACCTATCTCCAATATCACAGAAGCTACAGACTTCGTACAAATTGCTCTGGGTAATCCGAGAGAAGCTCTTTCGTTTGACACGTAGAAAAATGGCGTCATTGCACGCACATCGTTTTGAGACGATTGCCTTTCTAGTATTCTCCTGGTTTTCCTTATCGTCCAGAAATCCCTTTCGTTTTGCACGTAATGCTTGTTATTCCTAGTTAGGTGTTTTTATCATGTCCTTTTCCTTTCAAATTTCGTAGGCAGCATCTCTAGCATCTCATCCAGGTCACTACTTTCTTCAATTTTCGAAATCCCTCATGCATAACCGTCCAGGCGCCATTTTGTCCGTTTCTGGTCCATTTTAAGGCCTTTCTTGCCTCCTTCCGGCTATCTCCACTATCCTAGATCCTACAAACTTCTAACAAAGTCATCTAGATAGTCTAAGTGATGTTCTTTCATCTGCGACGTATAACCTGCCCTTCAAAATGCCATCTTCACACTCAAAATTCAAATCTGAAACCGACTCCGTCAACAATCTCTTAAATTCTTGAAAAATTGACCCCTAAATAATTTAAAACTGCCATAACTTTCTCATATAAATTTCGTTTTGTATTTAAATCATACAGTATCTTGATCTCATAATTTCACATAGCCATGCCAAATTTCACGCTCTAATGGCTTTACAAAACATAAATAGCGCCCTCTAAAGTTCTGGGAATTGGCTTTCTTTCTGTGGCCTTATCTCAATTATGGCTTGGCAGACCCGTATATGGCGCGCCATATAACCCTGAAAAACATTGTTTATCGCCGATAAACAAGGTTTATCGACAAAAAACAAGGTTTATCGAGCGATAAACCTTGTTTATCGTGAGAAACTCTGTATATCGACTGATAAACACAGTTTCCCTCGATAAACAAGGTTTATCGACGATAAACAAGGTTTATCGAAAAACACGGTTATTCGTATTTCGTCAGGAGTGGGCGCTTTTTAAAGTTGCACCCAGCTCAGAGCACTGCTCCGCACGTGCGCTTTACACCGTAGAATATACCAACACCGTAACACCACGATCGACATTTTCTGAGTGGAGGTATGGCGAAGTATTCTTAATTCCAGGCTTTTTTCCCAATTTTTGAAATGTTATTTTTTATATATCTCTCTCTAGCCCTCTCTCTCTTTCAAACTTTCTAGGCTTTCCCCTTCTCTTATCTTTCTCACTCCCCCCTTTCTTTCTCTCACTCTCTCTTTCTCCTACCCTCTCAATTGAACCCTTCTGTCTTTCCCTCTCTTTCTTCTAATTCTATCTTTCCCTTTCTCTTTCCTTTTTCTTTCTCTGCACTCCCTCTCTGCCTCCTCCCTTTTATCTATTTCCCCCGGTATGATAAATAGGGTAGAGATAGATGGTTGGAGAGAGAGGAGAGATAAAGGAGAGAAAGGGTAGAGAATGATGGATGGAGAGAGAGGAGAGATGAATGAGAGATAGCGAAGAGATAGAGGAGAGATAGAGCAGGGATAGATGGATGAAGAGAGAGAGATATAGAAAGAGGAGATATAGGGTAGAGATAGATGGATGGAGAGAGACTGAGATATAAATAAGAGATGGAGGAGATAGAGGAGAGATAGAGCAGGGATAGATGGATAGATATAGATGGAGAGAGATATATATATATATATAAAGGAAAGATAGAGGAGAGATAGAGCGGGGATAGATCGATATCTCTGCTTTATCTCTCCTCTCTCTCCATCCATCTACCCTGCTCATATCTCCTTTATCTCCATCTATCTATCCCTGCTTTACCTCTCCTCTATCTCTCCGAGTCGTTCATCTCTCCTCTCTCTCCTTTATCTCTCCTCTCTCTCTCTCTCTCTCCATCCATCTACCCTGCTCTATATCTCCTTTATCTCCATCTATCCATCTCTACCCTATCTGTCTTTTATCTGATTGTATCTCTCCTCTCTCTCTCCAACCATCTATCTCTACCCTATTTCTCATACCGGGGGAAATAGATAAAAGGGAGGAGGCAGAGAGGGAGTGCAGAGAAAGAAAAAGGAAAGAGAAAGGGAAAGAGATAATTAGAAGAAAGAGAGGGAAAGACAGAATGGTTATATTGAGAGGGTAGGAGAAAGAGAGAGTGAGAGAAAGAAAGGGGGAGAGTGAGAGAGATTAGAGAAGGGGAAAACCTAGAAAGTTTGAAAGAGAGAAAGGGCTAGAGAGAGATATATAAACATAACATTTCAAAAATTGGGGAAAAAGCCTGGAATTAAGAATACTTCGCCATACCTCCACTCAGAAAATGTCGATCGTGGTCATGAGCGCGAGCAAGTGTTACGGTGTTGGTATAATAAGGGCTTTTCGTTTGTGTGGACGAGGACGGCGTTCACGTCCTCTAACGATGCGAATTGGCGTCAGACACCCGTCCTGTTCACTACCTTATAACCCTTTTCGTTTTAAGTCGACACCCGTTCTCTACACGATGACGTAATGGCCCCCGCACGCGCTTATTCAATTTCTCCTTCTTTCACTTCTTATTTTGTTCTTCGTTTATTATTCTATTATACTCTCTCTATTTTCCTTATGTTATTCTTTGTTTTTCCTTCTTTCATCTTCTCTTCTATCTTTCCATTGTCTAGTCTTTATCATTTTCTCTTTCTGTCTTTCCTAATGTTATTGTTGTTGTTATCATTCTATCATTTTTCTTTCTATCTTTCCTCATATTATTCTTTGTTTCTTCCTTCTATCATCTTCTCTTAGGTTATTCTTTGTTTTTATCATTCTACCACTTTCTCTTTTTGTATTTCCTTATGTTATTCTTTGTTTTTTCCTTCTTTCACCTTCTCTTTCTGTCTTTCCTTATGTTATTCTTTGTTTTGTCCTTCTTTCACCTTTTCTTTCTGTCTTTCCTTATGTTATTCTTTGTTTTTTCCTTCTTTCACTTTCTCTTCAGTCTTTCCTTATGTTATTCTTTGTTTTTCCCTTCTTTCATCTTCTCTTATGTTATTCTTTGTTTTTATCTTTCTATCACTTTCTCTTTTTGTATTTCCTTATGTTATTCTTTGTTTTTTCCTTCTTTCACCTTCTCTTTCTGTATTTCCTTATGTTATTCTTTGTTTTGTCCTTCTTTCACCTTTTCTTTCTGTCTTTCCTTATGTTATTCTTTGTTTTTTCCTTCTTTCACTTTCTCTTCAGTCTTTCCTTATGTTATTCTTTGTTTTTCCCTTCTTTCACCTTCTCTTTCTGTCTTTCCTCATGTTATTCTTCGTTTCTTCCTTCTTTCATCTTCTCTTATGTTATTCTTTGTTTTTATCTTTCTATCACTTTCTCTTTTTGTCTTTCCTTATGTTATTCTTCGTTTCTTCCTTCTTTCATCTTCTCTTATGTTATTCTTTGTTTTTATCTTTCTATCACTTTCTCTTTTTGTATTTCCTTATGTTATTCTTTGTTTTTTCCTTCTTTCACCTTCTCTTTCTGTCTTTCCTTATGTTATTCTTTGTTTTGTCCTTCTTTCACCTTTTCTTTCTGTCTTTCCTTATGTTATTCTTTGTTTTTCCCTTCTTTCACCTTCTCTTTCTGTCTTTCCTTATGTTATTCTTTTTTCTTCCTTCTTTCATCTTCTCTTACGTTATTCTTTGTTTTTACCATTCTATCATTTTCTCTTTCTGTCTTTCCTTATGTTATTCTTTGTTTTGTCCTTCTTTCACCTTTTCTTTCTGTCTTTCCTTATGTTATTCTTTGTTTTTTTCCTTCCTTCACTTTCTCTTTCTGTCTTTCCTTATGTTATTCTTTGTTTTTCCCTTCTTTCACCTTCTCTTTCTGTCTTTCCTTATGTTATTCTTTTTTTCTTCCTTCTTTCATCTTATCTTATGTTATTCTTTGTTTTTACTTTTCTATCGTTTTCTCTTTTTGTCTTTCCTTATGTTATTCTTTGTTTTTTCCTTCTATCATCTTCTCTTATGTTTTTCTTTGTTTTTATCATTCTATCACTTTCTCTTTATGTATTTCCTTATGTTATTCTTTGTTTTTTCCTTCTTTCGCCTTCTCTTTCTGTCTTTCCTTATGTTATTCTTTGTTTTTTTTCCTTCTTTCACTTTCTCTTTCTGTCTTTCCTTATGTTATTCTTTGTTTCTTCCTTCTTTCAACTTAATTCTCTTATGTTATTCTTTGTTTTTATCATTCTATTACTTTATTTTTCTGTCTTTCCTTATGTTATTCTTTGTTTTTTTAATCATTCTATCACTTTCTCTTTCTGTTTTTACTTTCTGATTTACGCTGCGATGTAGCAAGATGACGTCATTCTGACGACGGGTCACTAGTTTGCTGACGAACCACAAATCATCGATGAACGGGTTCGCAAATGTGGCCAGACGACCCGACGCATGCGCAGATCGCCGAAATGACGTCACATATTTGACGTCGACTATGTCGACGTGACAAACGAAAAACCCCTATTCTACGGTGTAAAGCGCACGTGCGGAGCAGTGCTCTGAGCTGGGTGCAACTTTAAAAAGCGCCCACTCTTGACGAAATACGAATAACCGTGTTTTTCGATAAACCTTGTTTTTCGATAAACCTTGTTTATCGATAAACCTTGTTTATCGATAAACCTTGTTTATCGTCGATAAACCTTGTTTATCGAGGGAAACTGTGTTTATCAGTCGATATACAGAGTTTCTCACGATAAACAAGGTTTATCGCTCGATATACCTTGTTTTTCGCTCGATAAACCTTGTTTTTCGTCGATAAACCTTGTTTATCGGCGATAAACAATGTTTTTCGGGGTTATTGGGCATATGGCGCGCCATACCCGTACCCTTTTTTGGATTTAGATATTTGAAGATATGCCCTTTCCAACAATATACAAAATTAGATACCCTATCACTGACCAAATTTGAGAAAATTGCCCTCCAAATTCGCCATTTTCAAGAAAATTGAGAAATAACTTCAACTTGCTCTAAAATAGCGATCTTTATACCTACATCAATGAAACTGTGACACATGTATCCATCTACTTGACAACTGTCCGCCAAGTTTGGTAAAATTCGAATATATCAGCGCAAAGTTATCGCCAAAAATAATGAATTTACTATGCATTACGTAATAGCGCGTTTCAATGCGTGCAATACATTGCGCGCAGATAACATTGGTGTCAAACTGACCGCAATTATGTGCTCTTTCGAATGATACCAAGTATGGTATATGTTCACACAGAAAATTGTGAGTAAATCGCATTTGAACAAGGGTCACTACACGAATTCCGCCGAGTTTCCGCCCGAATCTAACACGTATCGGCTATGACGTCATTTTTTCAGACTGCTTTTCGCCCCTTAAACGTCCTTTTTTTTCCTTGAAAATTTGCAGTGACATGCCGAGTTCCAATACGCAGGGCACCTCGTGGCCAGATTTTTGAAATTCGTCAAGGGGGCTATTTCAGACGCCCTTTTGTCCTATAAATCTATTTTACATCACGTGTTTCGATAGGATTATCATAGAAAAAAAGAGAGTGGTTTACAATAACAACCATGACATTTTCTTTCTAATGATACCAAATACGGCCCGTAAAGAGACATAAAGAGAGAGATAAAAAAAAAAAAATTAACTCCGGTCATAATACAGATCCTGTACGTTTTCCGCCCATGCATTACACGCATTGTCTATGGGGCATATCGGGTTCAAGCTATTGGCCCCCCAGATCGATCTTGATTGCAATGACGAACATGCACCAAATCCCGTTGGTTTTTGCACGCAGTTCTTGCGAGCCCTTTCTAGGTTCTTTAACCTATCCCAATTTCTTTCTACTTCGTAGGCATATACCATACCATCACGGTCACTGTTGAGGCCTTTCTTTCGCCCTACCTATCTCCAATATCACAGAAGCTACAGACTTCGTACACATTGATCTGGATAGTCCGAGAGAAAATATTTCGTTTGACACGTAGAAACATGGCGTCATTGCACGCACATCGTTTAGACACGATTGCATTTCTAGTTTGATTTTGATTCTATTCAACATGGCTAGTTTGACACCCAAACGCATGTTGTCAATTCTAACTTATAATTATGAATATAAAAATCGGCGTCCTAGAAGAGATATGGGGTTCAAGACCATTATCGCTATTAAACATTTGATTTATAATGAAAAAACAGCCCTCCCCCTCCACAAACAAAAAATGTGGGGTGTAGGCCATAAACAAGAGTAGGTAATTTATATGAGTCAAGAAATGGACGTTTTGAAGTTCTAAATAAAAATGTAATGTTTCATAAAGAATAGAGTGACCACTACGGAGAACAGCCCATACACATCAAATAGTCAGAAACTTCTGATAATCAATGAGTTTTAATGGCTACAATAAGCCATGTGTGACAGCCCGAGAGACAATGTTGTCGGTCTCGTGGGCATTCTGACAACTTTTTTTAGGGTTTCCTAGACCGACAGTACACGTGACCTACATTTTATATCTCCGTCTTGTGAAACCCTGTGAAATCTTTATACAATACAATGTATTATACATGTACATGTAGTTTCAGTTTGGATATTTATCATGCTATTATGTTTTTATCATTTCATCTCTTCTGTAATCACTTCTTGATTTTTTTTCTATTTCCACAGCGCTTAGAGACTTAATTGTAATTTGCGCTATATAAAAACTGAGTATTATTATTATTATTATTAATGTCTTTTTTTTAAATATTTGCTTACGTTTGTCTTTGATTGGAAATTAGATTAATGCGTCTTTGGTTTCAAATCACGGTATATTGAAAATGTTGGCAGTTGCGAATGTGACATTAATCAGGGGAAATATTGCTAAGCAACTTCCCTTTGCCAGTTTGTATGGAATAAGGTTTCAAATTAAAAAAAATAAAAAATTTAAAAAAAAACTCTTGATGGAATCTGTATTTACTGATTTCAATAGTTGGTGCTGAGTCTTGGATTCCCGTAATACACAATATTAAAAACATCTAAAGTATAGCAATTAATTATTACAATTTTGTAACGACCTACCTTGTTCTTGCTTTTTTATTTTTCAACAGACGGAACCAGATACGAGTGTACGCCGTTCCTAGCTTCACAAAGAGGTGAAAGTCACATGATAGAGTATGGTACAATTTCAGTTTTAATATCCGAAGTATTATTTCCATATGCAGTAAAATCACAACGACACACAACTACAGTAGCAACTTTGGAGTGGGAGGTGGGGGGGGGCGTACATGTAGAAAATGAATTTTAAAAAACCCAAGCGCCTCCCCCTCCCCTGCGGGAGAAAACAATTCTAGAACTGCTCTTGCACAACTTTACATCCCATATAAGAATAACATGAACGATCAGAATCTATAAAAACTTACATTCATTTTTGAGGTGAAGCTTCTTTTAAGAATGTATGCCCAGGTAATTGCCCAAGCGATTGTTATAGGGCCCGGTCTTTTACTCGGCATGATAGTCATTGTAGGTCCGGCAAATTACTAAACTGATAAATGATTAGTAAAGTTATATGTTTTCAATTAGACATTTAATTAAACTACTGATATTCAAAAAAAAACTAGAGGCTGATATGGATGTGATGGGGAGAGGGGGGGGGGTAACCCATTAATGAGGCAAACGATGTTAACATCGTGGATCGATTAAGAAATACATTACTTTATGGGTCGATTTCATGTCATCAACAATAATGGCAAGAAATTAATTGCCATGATAAATATGGAGTTTATTAATAGGATCGATATTTTTTAATTGGTCTTTACAAGACCTTTCTTTTGGGACCGAAGACAGTTCTGGATTTATCCAATCAAAGAAATCGACTACCCATCGATAAAAACCAAGCAAACCTTTATTCAACAATTTTAAAGTAAAGGACGAAGGTGATTTTACATAAAAATGAGGTTTGGAAACAGGCCATCAGTGGCGTATTTACGGGAGATAGGAGATGGGCACAGTCATGCTCGAGGCGGCACTTGACAGGAAGTTACAAAAACAAAAATGGGGAAGGGAGGGGGAAAAGTATGACAAATCATGATCCTATATGCGTCCCCAATACGCAACGTTAAATGCATTCGAAAAGGAGTATTTAGGGTTTATAATGCATTTTTACTTTAGCTCTGTCGCTTTGCTCCCTCGCATACATATGTTACTTTAGGATCTTGTAATTTAAGGCCAAAAAAATATAGGACTGGAAATCATTTTGAAATAAAAGGTTCAAGTTAAAAAATATAGTTCTCCTAGTTTTTCTTTCTAATTTTTGTTTGTTAAAAGCCTCTTACAATAATGCGCACCCAATAAACAAGTGTATGTAAAATAGCAAACAAAGATTCAACATTTTATATATAGAAAACTTGACTTTCAGTTGCTTAAAACCGGTCTATATATATATCCAAAGTTAAGTTTTGCACCCCGATAGTTGGGTGAAATTACATAACATAATGCTTTAATACAAAAGGTAAAAACACTCGGTCACTTTGCTCCTTTGCTTGTGCAGTTACGTAGATCAGTTTGGGCATGGGGTTGCATATTATTCATATGGAAACGTTTGCTTGTATTTGTCTCATAAAAGAATTTAATCACAAACTGACTCCCACACAGTGTTGAGTTCTCAGGGGTCATAGGTCACTGGCTTCATCGGGCAGGTAATTCCATTATGTGAATGGGTAAATTAACTATTACACAATGAGGGGACACATTACATTGTACAATAGGGACACACATTGTTTTAATTGTGCAGAACATACTCTTTTATTGACTTACTTATTGCATGACACTATAAAACCAAAATGCATTTTTGTATTCTTACAATTGGAGTACAAAAAATAATAACAGGTGAATGAAATGCATTAAACACCATAAACACCTGGGGACGAAGCATTCATAAATTTGAATACATATAGTTGATAAACGACTCCGATGAAACTATAAAACCAAATTAAAATTTGCGTTCTGGCAATTGGAGTACAAAGAATGATAGCAGGTGAATAAAATGCTTCAACAGCAACACAAACACCTGGGAAGCTAGGAAGCATCCATAAATTTGAATAATTTAGTTGATAAACGACTCCGCATGTGGACGTTTGTTGGAGCAGAAAGCAGTGAATTCTTAAGGCCCGGTCACACAGGCAGGACGCATGGGGAACGCACGGCCAGCGCATAGGAAATTTGCAATATTGGCCAGTGCGTTGTCGTGCGCCCAACTTTTGACACCAAATGCATAGCGCGCTGAGCGCATACAGGGCGCATACAGGGCGCATACAGACCGTACCCAGAGCGCACATGATAACAACTTCCACGAATGCACAGCGTGTTGCTAGCGCGCTGGACGAATGGTCCACGCATGCACCGCGTTCTACGACGCACGGCCAGCGCATTGGAAATCGGAAAAGAACGTGTGCCTAACTTTTGTCATAATTTTGGAAAAGCTAGCGAGCTGACACAAAATGCACGGCGTGTAGCTAGCGCGCTGTGCGTATACATGGCGTGTGCTCCGCGCATGTCTGGCGCTGGTCTAGCGCGCTCCACGCATGTCTGGCGCTGGTCTAGCGCGCTCCGGCGCATGTCTGGCGTGCCTTTGGCGTGTATATTCATGCGTCGAGCTCGGCGCACGTTTTTGAGCATGCTCAAAAAATCCCGACGCACACAGCGAATGACGACGCATGCATAGCGCTGGTCCAGCGTTGGTCCAGCGCGCTCGACGAACGAGTAACGAATGATGACGCACGCCTAGCGAACGACAACGCACTGGCCCAAATTGCAAATTTCCAATGCGCTGGCCGTGCGTTCCCCATGCGTCCTCCCTGTGTGACCGGGCCTTTAACAACACGAACCCATTTAACAGAATGTCGGAACGTAAATTAAATTTGGCGCGGTTGGAAAATGCATCTTTCTGCCCTGCGACTTTAATGGTACGATCCAGTAAATTAAAACAGTAAAATGGCTCTTATTTTAAAATTACTCATTAAATAAAACCCAAAACTTCAGTGATATCAGAAAAAATATGTTATATATTACTAATAATTAAAAAAGATGTATAAATATTGTGAAAGTGTCGCATTTTATGATAAAAGACACCGATTTAGCGAAGATGACGTCATTAGTCCGCTTGCATCAGGGAATTCAAGGTCAAAAGGTCAATTCAGACGCTGATAAGTTATTGGTCGAGCCTTTTTGTTTCCTTTATTCCGACAAAATTATACAATCAATCAAAACAAGTTTAATACCAAAAGAAAGCTAACAATTAGTATTTTCATTAACCGCTTGCCCCAAAGTCGCTTGACCACATTGAAACGAGTGAGAGCCTGCGAGAGCGGCCAAAGTGTGATTGAAACTCGCTATTTGCTCTTCTCCAACGCAAAAAGAGACGACATTGTGCTGGATAAATGTATTTTTTCCGACGAAAGTACAGAAAATTTGCATATGGTCTTTTTATATTATACTTTATGAAATGTTACCCGAGTGACTTCCGGGCGCCCCAATGCTGGAAAGAAACGCACATTTTAGAAAGCTTCACTTTTTCATGGAAAAATGCTTATTTGTCCTATGCACGCAAGTCATATTGAGCGGATGATACAACGTTTCCATATGCGGAGGGCATACTTCAGTGGGTCCCAGAAAAAACGAAACCGAGAATTATCGATGTTTTATCATAATTTAATCACAATTATAATTAATAAATGACACATATTTGTGAAGCTTAATATTAATAATATATTAAAGTCCACTCCAAATTTTATTAAACCGAAAATGGAAATTCGTTTTGCCCAATTGATCGTGAGCCCGGCAGCTACTGAGCAGCGCCAGATCGACGTTGCTCTATCCCCTTATTGTTGAACGCTAAACAAGGTAGCAGCAACTCCCGTCTTTTAACGTCTTTTGGTATGACGCGGCCGGGGTTCGAACCCACGACCTCCCGGTTGTGAGACGGACGCTCATCTTTTATTTGATACAATTCATATGATGCATATTTCACGCATGCATGAGTGATTAAAATAAATTTGAGGAGAGGAAACCAACAAGTCATTTGGCAGGCGGTATATGAATTTCAAAGTGAAAATAACATTTCTAGAAAGGTCAATTTCTGTCCTACGATGATTATTACTGTCTAAATCAATGCAATTGGCTTGCAATCAGAGGATATATTTGTGGTATCTACGTATCTACTGCTCTACTCGGATTATATCGGTGTATATGCGTGTACAATCTTTTGCTGGCAGGAAAAATCAATATATAATTCATGTTACCTACTTGCAGGAAAAGTCTCCTATTATGAGCTCTGGTTTCTCGCCGGTAAATTGACCGAATCCAAAGCCAATAATAGTAAGTTACGCGGTACCCTTAAAGACCTGATTTTGACTGCAGACTTCAAAGAAGGGCAGTTGACGCAACTAGAGGCTTACCAGGCTTTATGCGAGTGGAAACGGGAACATAGAGAAGTCGACCAAGCTAAGGACTTGGAAGAAGCAATGACGAAATTTCACTTCGACGATATATGGAAAATAATGATGGGTAATTATTACCAGTAATAATAGCATACTAAAAGTCTACGCTTGTATTTAAAGGGCAAGTCCACTCCAAAAATAAACTCACTATCAATAGAAGCAGAACAATCAGACAAACCAATCGAGAAAAAAAATTAAGCAAAATCGGATAACTAATAAGAAAGTTATGAGTTTTTAATGACATGAAAAACTTTGAAAATCACAAGAAAAATTGGTAACTCACTCATGAGTCCTCGGCGTCACTGCCCTACTATCCAATAATTGTTTTCTTAATATTGATAACATAAATGTCCAATTTCGTCCTTTTAAATCTTATTCCCTCATACCAGCAGCCAAGTTATATTGATAGTAATATGTTTTTGTGTGGATGCAATAATATTGAGTTTTTTCAGTTAAATCATGAAAAATATGAATTTTGATTATAACTATTCATTAAAAAATCAATGATTATGAATGTATAATTCATACAAGATTTTGTGAAATGTCATGCACGCAATATGATACAAATCATATAACCATTGCAATAGCATGGGGAAATGGGCTCAAAAGATATGAAGCAATGATGAATAGTGAGGCAATTGAAGAATAGGGGGCATGGTTGTTCATACTTTTAGAAAAATTCATAATTTCCTTATTAGTTATCCGATTTTACTCAATTTTTGTTTGGCTCTGTTTCTCTTGCTTTTCTGCACCTATCAAAAGCAATTATTTTTTTGAGTGGACTTAGCTTTTTAAAGTTATGTTTTCTGCACTATTCCCCTTTTATGCCTCCGCTCACCCATAGACCTGGTGCCGGAGGCATGTTCGAGCTATCCATCCGTCCCGCTTTCACGTTATCGCGTTATGAACTTCAAACTTTACGATGCTATGTATTATCAATGAAAGTAGTAAAAGTAATAATGGGCTAATGGGCAAAGTTCATCAGAGTCATCGAGGTCAATTTCTGAAATTACAGGTGTTATCCTTGTTATGATATCTTAAGAACTTGTTGATAGTATGTATCACATACAGGGGTGGCGATCCCGGAGGGACGGGGGGGGGACACGTCCCCCTCAATTTTTTTTAGGACGGAAAATTTGAAAAAGTGTACAAAAATGTATAGCAAATACTGACTAAAGACTGCTACACACTTTTAGGCTATGGGGGGCCCAAGAGTGCAGCGTTTAGACAAATAAAAATGCAAAAATCTTCTTGCTCGGGAGCTATACCCCCTCGCATAATATTCTTTAAAATGTACAAGTACAAGTAAATATTGCAAAAAAAGTTAAGGGGGAAAAAAGTATATTGGTCTTTGTTTATACTATAGTTTTTGCTAAGGAATGTCATTTGTCAATACATCAAAACGTCATATATTGCCCCGGGTGTCTCATTTTCGCTCGCTGGAAAATTGCCAGCACAAAACATTGACCTCTACCTCCCGGACGGATCATCGCCCATTCCCCTTCACTATACGTTACGTACTAAAAGGCTGTATTGTCTGACCGTTCATGAATATTCATGTTTTTGCTTACCCCGGCAAAATGCTTGCCTTTACTAAATGGAAAAATTACGGTGGGGGGGGGGGGGGGGTTGGATGAAATGGACATAATGAACAAATCAGAACTGATCTATGATAATTCATGCTTCTTATCCTTCGTGTGCTTGACTTATAACCTTACAATCGCGTGGTAAATTGAGTCCAAAGTTCGACTTGTTGTACATGTGTTATATAGGCAATGGCGAGCTTTCGACCTATTTTGATGAAATAACGGTGGGTGAACTTTCAAAAGTCAATGAGACATGAGGGTTCCAATGAAAGAGCTAGTGATAACGTACGTCGGGGTGGATGTGCTTTTCATTTAAACAAAAAATGAACTTTTAACGATTTTTTTTTTGTAAACGTCCATAGGCTAACATGTTAGGCTGCTGACTCTGACGATAGGGGGCGTTGTCAAATGAGACTAAACGGAGCTATATGATAACCTGTGAGGGGGTAGTCACTTGTGTCACTTTCGCCTCTCTCGTTTACTTTGCTCCCTCTCATTGGCATACTGATGGGGCGGCTTTGGGGGCAGTTCGGGAAGTTACCTCCCCAATAAAATTTAAACGTGGTATATTTCTAATTCGATACCAGTGATTTAACAAATGTTGCTGAAATGGCATGGTTTTTCCCTGAGCTTCTGGGGGCTCTGCCCCATGGATCCCACCAAGGGCCCTAAGGCGGGCTTCTGGTTGCTCATCTGACCGTAATTAAATGCCTAAAACCTCTGAGCTTCCAGGGGCTCTTCCCCCTAGACCCCACCAGGGCTCTAAGGCGGCCCCTAGATGTTCATCTGGTCTTAATTGAATGCCTTGAACCCTTCAGTTTCTGGGGGCTCCGCCCCCTGGACCCCCCGACGACGCTTTGACCCTGGACCCCACGCCAATTTACGCTCCACTTGCTTCGCTCGCTTTGCTCAACCTGATCGTAAATACTTTAGCCCCCCCCCCCTTAAAAAAACGTTCCGCGGGCCCTGCATGTAACATGTACGAGTGGAGGTGATGCGAATTTTGTTCCCTCCCGAAAACGTGTTTGCTCTATACATCACTGCTCCCTCGTCCCTCGCATTTCGCCCCCCCCCCCCCTCCCCCGGTCATGGAAATAAATCGCCGCCCCCGATCACATAGGAAGACTATCTGATTAGAATTCGGAGTAAGTTTATCAAAGGTCATAGATGTCGATGCTTAAAATTACAGGTATCAGAACTTCTTGAGGTATGGGCTTCAAACAAGGTGACGGAGTTACTTTAGGAAGATGGCCCGATTACATTTTAGAGCCTCTTGGTCAAAATTATAGACGACAATTGACATTTGATTATGGGCATTTTGTTTTCATTGCGATATGTTACGAACAATTCATCCATTTCGTATAATTCGTATAATGAATTTATGGCGGAGGCATAATGAGAGGCAGTTTCATTTGTGTTATTCATCCTTATAAAGAGATGCAAGAACATGAACCATATTTTAAACCCTCCTTTGGGCAAATGTTTTAACATGATTATGATTTCTGTTTCTTTTCATTACATTATTGGAAAATTAATTTGTAGACATGATTAACAATGCAAACAAAATCATGAAGTTTATTTTGTTGATACTATAAACATGGTCAAATGGAAAAAGATAATTTTGAATTTAATACAGCATTGACAACAAAAAATATTTTTACCCAAACTAGAAATATCAATTAGACTTTGAGCAACAGGTGGAATTAAAAAACATAATACACATGAGTGAGGGCATTAGTAGGGATTTTACATACGAAGTAACATCATGAATTATTGGAAGTTTCTGAATCAACCGAGGCAACAGCTCAGGGTGTTTGGAGTTTTTCGATTTCACCAGGGGTGGTTAATTACACTTTAATACGCGTACAATTATGATGTGCTTACCTAATTTAAAAGAAAAATATCAAAAAGCACAACCTTAAAAAACACACACAAGATCATAACAATAACAATATCATAACAAAAAATTGCTAACGCATAAAAGCTCTATTTCTTCAATAGTTGTGTGACAATACCAATCGCAGCAAACATGGTCTTTATTCGTTACTTTAGGTCAATGCTCGCATATATCCGCACTTCATTCATTTTATTTTATTTTATTAAAACATCTTTTAACACGATAATATTGATCAGCTCGCAGACTGTTTTTCATAATGGTCCTGCATAAAGAAGGAAAATACAAATTCAAGAACTGAAAATAAGAGTAGTTACAAACAAAATAGCAGTTTTAAACAAATGGTAAAAGTAGAAACAACACAAATAGGAAGAATTTTTTTTAGGAAAAAACGAAAAGAGGGGGAAAAGATATGTATCAGTATATGTAATTTCCTAGAGAATAGGGCTAGCAATAATTTTAGTTAGTTATTGCATACAATGTAAGTAGTAAAGAGAAACGGCAGTGGACACATTTAATCGATTAAAGGAAGATTTGTTATATCGGTGTTTAAAACTGTCAACTGAATTGGCATTTTGGATATTATTGGGGGGGGTTATTCCAATTAACCGCTCCAGCCTACTACAAGTCGTCTGTATTTAATAATTATATTGTCTGCAGTATCCCTCGTTATGCATCCGCCCGCCGAAGGTGGCACAGGAGGCATATATAGGAACATAATTCAATTACATTTGGGGGTTTGTATAGTAGTTCAAGATCATAGTCGTCAGTTGACATTTGATTAAGACTTTTTGTTTTAATTGCGATATGTCACGAATAATTCCATCTATTTCCTATACTGAATTCAGGGCGAAGGCATATAGGAGACGCAGTCACATTTATATTGTTCACCCTTGTAAAGAGATGTAGAACATCAAAAACGTTTTAAACCCTCGTGTTGCAAACGCTTAAACCAAGTTATGATTTCTATTTGTTTTCTTTCTTTTTGTTTTTCCTTTCTGTTCTTTAAACAATATTGTAAATTATTTTGTAGTCATGATTGGGTCAATTTGTTCTTTCATTCCCTTTCCTTTAAAATGGCCTATCCATAAACTTGTTTTCATTTAAATGATTGCTGACCTTAGTCTTGTATTCAGTTCTTTCGGAAAACAACAAATATGAATTATTAGGATAAGCATGATCCAATTAACACATGCCAAACACATGTCTGATAGACCCGAGGGGTCAGCTGGGGTGTATTGACTGTTTCGAAGTTACCGATGGTGGATAATTACACTTTAATACGCTCTAAATTACGATGTGGTTACTGTAATTCAAAGAAAACATATAAAGAGCATAATAAAAACAACAAAAAAGATAACATAGGATCAAAACAATAGCATAAGATTTCAATTTGATATTCGATACTCTGGGCCAAAATTTTGGAACACCTTACCATTTATCCTACAGAAGTCGCTCTCGTTGCAGAATTTTCCCGTAAGGCAAAAATGTATTGAATTGCTCGATATTAGTACATGCCTTCCTATACTTAATATTCTTCTCATATTTTTTTCTCCCATTTACTATTTTTTTCTTTCCTATATCAACGTTCTATTATACAATATGTAACTTTCATAATAATATCTATAATGTTCTCTCAGTAACTGTGTTAACTTATTATGGGCGTTCCCAACTCAAGCTATGCTTTTCGGGTTTTCGCCTCCTTCCGTATCTGAATTATTTACTGTATACTCTATTTAGAAATCATTGTTACATATATAATTTATATATACATTGTGTTTCATATTGTACTGTTGAGAAGGAAATAAATGGTAATAAATACAATACAATACAATAACAAACAAATGACGAAGGCCTAAACACTCCATTTTTTCAATGGTTGTATGACAATATCAATCGCAGCACTCGTGATCTTTAATGCTCGCATATATCCCGATCACTTCATTGTAACCCTCACTATCTAGCATGTCTAGATTCATCGTAGCATTTATCATTTTATTTTCATACCAGATGAAAAGAGGAATGTAAATAGGAAGCTCTCTAAAGAAACCATGGAACACATCTTGTGGAGCATTGGTGGAATTGGGAAGGTGAACCAATTCCTCAGCCAGCTCATTCCAAATCGAGAACCCATAAATGCCAATGAAAAGATGGTATGCGTCGTTGAAGTAGCTCTGAAGGCATTGGACGAAAGGATTAATAGGTCTTTTCAGATAAACCCCGTTGTACTGATGAGCTTAGAGCTGGAAAACATCGGATGTGAACCCTTAGAGAGAATGCTCTTCTCTGGTAAGATCATAGTTTAAATTAAATCAAATTAATTGCATAATTGTTATAAATTTTAATTAATAATTTATAATAATAATGCAATTGATCCTATCGGGACTTTACATTGCCTGGCAATTGTAAAACACAGGAGAATCTCTGTTTGTGTAATATCTTCTACAATATAGGTTTAATTACTCGTAAGAGAGAGAGCGAAAAGTTTGCTGCAACCTTTACCCATTTAATTGCTCTCTCTCTCTCTCACTCTCTCTCTCTCTCTCTCTCTCTCACTCACTCTCTCTCTCTCTCTTTCTCTCTCTAAATAACATGTCCCCTCGTAATATTGCCTGGCAATTGTAAAACACAGGAGAATCTCTGTTTGTGTAATATCTTCTACAATATAGGTTTAATTACTCGTAAGAGAGAGAGCGAAAAGTTTGCTGCAACCTTTACCCATTTAATTGCTCTCTCTCTATCACTCTCTCTCTCTCTCTCTCTCTCACTCTCTCTCTCTCTCTCTTTCTCTCTCTAAATAACATGTCCCCTCGTCACCCCCCCCCCCCCTCCCGCCCCGCGCCAAGAATCGCAGATTGTAGGCCTCATGATTACTATAGGAAACAACTGGTATTGACTGTAACATGCAATAAAAGCTGTGTATAATCATTGACAGAATCTTGAGGAATATGAGTAAAAGCCGTAATGAGTACATCATTCTATGTCCTGGCTAATTATCATGATACAAATACCGATTATGCAGTCCGTTTTGTAGGGCATATGCATTCCGCAGATATTTTTGTATAATTATTATTGTAACTCTCCAAATACAAAACACTAACAACTTTCGATATCATGAGAAAGTGGGCTACATAGCTACTTTGAGATAGATACCATTTTCTCTCCAATGCTAGTTCCCGAGGAATTGATGGCACCCATTCAAGACGAAAAACTGAGAAAGTTCACCGATAAGCTCACTGGTAGACATTGTAAAAGATTGGCCATGACTATGAACATCAGCAAACAGAAGATCAATGATTCCATTATAGGAAACAATCAATATTTACTTGACACGAGGTCTCTGATGACTGAATGGTTACGTGAAGTGGAATGTAGTAACTACGAAAAGAGATGCAGACTGGATGATGCACTCATCAAGATCGGTCGCCAAGACCTGCAGGGTAAAGTTGCTTTCAGCTATAAGTCTGATGTTGACATCATGTTACATCATGTTTAAATCAAATTGCATATTTTATTCTGAACATTTGCAGACTTTGGAAACAGAATTTGCTAACTAAAAAATCATGTTTAAAGTATCCTTGTTATTTACTTTAAGAAACCTTGTAATTTACATATGAAAAGACTTAGATTGATTAAGAGTAAAGGTGGTGTTTGACACTAAATTGAAGCTATTTTGTATTTTTTATATGATATTTAGGTAATAACATAGTGACTCTGAGATTTCTCACAATGTTTATTTTACAGATTTTTTCAAGACGCTTGTAGATCGCCCAAATGCAGAACAATCACTAGTAAAATCTCACTATTTTGGTAAGTTTGAATCAGATTATACATTACATGACAAATAGTAGCAACATGCATGTACAAACCACTTAGGCATTACGTTGCAAGTCATTATATGGATGTAAGATGTTTGTCTCATTGTTAAATTAAAACATTAAATCTTGAATCAATCGGTAGATTTTCAAATACTGGATCATGGCCGATGGGAATTGTCAAGGCTGTGCTTTAACATTACGCATCCAAATTTCACCAAATAGACCCAACGATAAAGAGTCTTTATACCTGTAATACATCATTCCATACTTGTCACATCACAAGACCTGGGATGAATGTATAATTATGACATGATACGATGCAATGATATGCTACCTTTCTTGATAGAACATGAAAGTATCTTTGACGATGACATACCTCAGCTCGTGAAGCTGGTTAAATGGCTTCCACCTGACAAGAAAACACAATTTAGAAATAGAATTGGACTCCCTGATGAAAAGGACGACGATGAGGACACTCTCAAAGACCAGATGAAGACATGGAGGGACAGTATTACAGCCACCAGCTCTGATAACAAAGTGTCTAAAGACGAAGCGTTGAAAGAGTTCCGGTCCCTTCGAAAAGAGCTGACAGACAATCCAAAATACAATGGTGAGTATACAAGTAATAAATCTCTTCAAAGTTTACTCTTTTTGCTTCAGCCCCTGTGATCAGTGTACACAACGTCTTTCATGATTCATGCTAATCAATTACTATGTCCCTATTTACATTATTTTTCTCGCTATAAATTTATGTTATTTAGAATGCATTGTGAGCAAAAGTACAACAAAACAACTTGACCAAAAAGAATTGCCCAACATTGCATTCGACCTGATGATGGAAGACGTTCGTCCAATTACCAATGTCCTCGGCATAGACCTGGAGAAAGCCAAGACGTATGTCGGGCAATGGAATAATCGAGATAGATGCACAATAGGCCTCTTGATGAATCTAAAGAGGGAAACGCGAAATCGAGAATATTTCTGTCAGGCTCTCAGAAACGTGGGTTTCATCGATATCGCAAGATCTGTCTTCTTCGTTGAGAATGTTACAGTGCTGCCACTAGAGACCTATATTACTAACTGAAAACACACACCTCGTAATTTGTTTGAGTTATAGGTATACTATAGTTTCGATTGTTTATGGTTATCATTCTCGTCACTCAGCTCTGCTACATACCTTTTAAATGATTTGACAATTTTAGTTGCAGCCTAACAGTTGCCCATATATTATTTGCAGTGTGAAATCCACAAAATGTATTTGCCTAAATGCGACATGTAAGAATAACATGCAATAAGAGTAGTTATTAGCTTTAAAATTAAAAGTCAATATAGACTTAGATCCTCCTCTAAAAGAAAAGGTAGAGAAAAACATAACAGTTCTGGGAACATTAAAGAGAGTTCTGCAATGGTTCACTTTACACATTATTTACATGAGACGAATCTGAAAACAGTTTCACTCTAGTGAATCCGATCAAATGAATTAAGTTCAATAATCAAAATATATTGTAGATAGCATATTATCAAAGGATCTCTAATAAGAAAAAAAAAACACCTTACTGAGTCTCAAATTTGAAAAAAAAATGTTATTTAGTCATTTTAGGTCTTGGAACAAATGAGAAATTTTCCGACACTTCGTCACAGTGACACTGTCGATTCAGCCAACTGGAAGTGCCCATACGTATACAGTACATGAATGATAAAGGCCTACCGGACAAAATGTTACCGTCAACGCGCTTCCTGCATTAAGAACATTAACGGTGGTCTCGGTGTGATTTATAAGGATATATCTATCTTCGGCAAAGCTCTTACACGAACAAATATCATTGAAGAGCCAAAATTGTCCCTAGATTACGGATCATTTGTTAACAGGCTGGTCAATTTTTTTTCACGATTGCTTTTATTACGAGTCAAAAATCAGTAAGTCAAATGAAGCATTCAACTGTTTATGCTTCTTTAGTCAAGATAAGTCGCAAGTCCCATACAGTGAATTAAAGGGAGATCCGGCATTAATAATATAATACTCTAAAACAAAAAGCAGAACAATCTGAGAACCAGACTTATGAAAGTTTGAACAAAATCAGACAAAACATGAGAAAGTAATGATTTTTTTAAAGTTGTAATCACTACCGTGTGAGTCAAAAAAAAGTTTACACCTAGAAAATTGCTAATTATTTTAAAAATCATCTATGACCAGTAAAGTATTATACATCTTATGAAAGAGTGTTTTATCCCAAATCATTTGGTATCATTTTTTTGTGGTATGAGTTTACGCTTGGATGAACAGGAGGCACTGTTTGGGAGAGTGCAAAAATCGACTTGCGCCAAAGTGATGCCTACAGCATGTATTATGTTGGGATTAGCGGAGTGAGAGAATGAATTGAATGTATCAAATGAAATGCATTAGATATGCTTTTTGCAGAAGCAAATTTACACACACACACACACACACGCACAAATGTACGTTGATATTTTATATTCGATATTTGATATGTGTGGCATTTGTTAGGGATGTTATTTGGATCTGCAAAGACCGAATTAATACCCAAATCCCAATTGTTTTATTTAAACATCACACAAGCAACTTTGGCGCAAATCGATTTTTGCACTCTCGCAAACAATGCCTCCTGTTCATCCAAGCATGAACACATACCACACAAAAATGATACCAAATGATTTGGGATAAAACACTCTTTCATAAGATGTATAATCATTTACTGTTCATAGATGATTTTTAAAATAATTAGCAATTTTCTAGGTGTAAACTTTTTTTAAACTTACACTGTATACTGTACGGTGCTTTAGACATATTGCTGGTTTATAATCGCTATTTTATTTGAGGTTTGCAACTGTTCGTGTGTCCAAAATTGATACAGGCTTTGGTTATTTTTCATCAAAATAAACCGAAGTGAAATGTTAATAATCACAAAACACTGTCATTTGATGGGGTTAGTATTTCTTCCATGACTGGAAATACACAATTTACATATCAGCAATGTCAGGCGTTCACTGTTTCGTATTTAGCATTATTTGTATTGTTTATGATATAGGTTTCATGTATTCGTTTTCTGTTATAAAAGTGATTTGGTATGCAATAGACGTAAACTCGATCTTCTTGGCATTGTAAATATACCATTCTTGAATAACGCCGAAAACTTTAAGTGAATACTGGTTACGTAATTAGCCCTATGCTTATATGCTTTACAAGGGGATAACAACGACTATAGACTTGAAAACACAATTACAATAATTATGATATGTATATATTTGAAATGATAAGATGTGATTTTTTTTTTCTGGTTGTAATCAAAATGGCCCTCTTATTTCTTCATTATCAGGAAGTATGCATACCAACAATAAAAAGTGCTTAGGATTA
The DNA here is from genome assembly GCA_035222895.1 of Strongylocentrotus droebachiensis. Classification (NCBI taxonomy): domain Eukaryota; kingdom Metazoa; phylum Echinodermata; class Echinoidea; order Camarodonta; family Strongylocentrotidae; genus Strongylocentrotus; species Strongylocentrotus droebachiensis. The sequence goes on along the minus strand of JAVYIG010000128.1, from coordinate 493,608 downwards.
AGTTTAGACAATTTAAGTAGTAATTTTTCATTCTTCATTTTTCTGTTTGTAGATCAGAACATACTGTTGTGAATTTGTTGATTTAAAGTTATATTTGTAAATATGTCGCTTAATATGTATAGTTTTCTCAATATGCAACAAAAAAACTCTTAGTAAATTGTAATCATTTAACATTTAACCAAAGAACCTAGAAGATCTTTATTGTATTTTATTAGTAGAGAAGTGGGAGGTTTATCAGAGGTGGACAAGCGATAGAGAGAGAGAGAATTATCACAGTGACGGTTGTAAGAGATGCAGTGTCAGATTGAGAGGGGTGGTAATTCAAAAGTAAGAGAGAGAGAGAGAGAGAGAGAGAGAGAGAGGGAGAGCCTGATCACAGTGACGGTTGTAAGATATCGAGTGTCAGATTGAGATGGGGAGGTTTATCAGAGGTGGAATAGCTATAGAGAGAGAGAGGGACTGGTCACAGTGACGGTTGTAAGAGATCGAGTGTCAGATTGAGAGGGAGTGGAAAATCAGAAGTAAGAGAGAGAGAGCCTGATCACAGTGACGGTTGTAAGAGATGCAGTGTCAGATTGAGAGGGGGTGGTAAATCAGAAGTAAGAGAGAGAGAGAGAGAGAGCCTGATCACAGTGACGGTTGTAAGAGATGCAGTATCAGATTGAGAGGGGGAGGTTTATCAGAGGTGGAATAGCGATAGAGAGAGAGAGAAAGAGAGAGCCTGATCACAGTGACGGTTGTAGGAGATGCAGTGTCAGATTGAGAGGGGGAGGTTTATCAGAGGTGGAATAGCGATAGAGAGAGAGAGAGAGAGAGAGCCTGATCACAGTGACGGTTGTAAGAGATGCAGTGTCAGATTGAGAGGGGGAGGTTTATCAGAGGTGGAATAGCGATAGAGAGAGAGAGAGAGAGGGAGAACCTGATCACAGTAGTGACGGTTGTAAGAGATGCAGTGTCAGATTGAGATGGGGTGGTTTATCAGAGGTGGAATAGCGATAGAGAGACTGGTCACAGTGACGGTTGTAAGAGATGCAGTGTCAGATTGAGAGGGGGAAGTTTATCAGAGGTGGAATAGCGATAGAGAGAGAGAGAGAGAGAGCCTGATCACAGTGACAGTTATAACAGATCGAGTATCAGATTGAGAGGGGTGGTAAAGGAGAGGTGGGAGAGAGAGAGAGGGGGGGGGACTGGTCACAGTGACGGTTGGAACAGATCGAGTGTCAGATTGAGAGGGGATGGTAAATCAACGGTGGAAGAGAGAGAGAGAGAGAGAGCCTGGTCACAGTGACGGTTGTAACAGATCGAGTGTCAGATCGAGAGGGGATGGTAAATCAACGGTGGAAGAGAGAGAGAGAGAGAAAGAGAGAGCCTGGTCACAGTGACGGTTGTAACAGATCGAGTGTCAGATTGAGAGGGGTGGTAAATCAACGGTGGAAGAGAGAGAGAGAGAGAGAAAGACAGTCTGATCACAGTGACAGTTATAACAGATCGAGTATCAGATTGAGAAGGGTGGTATAAGAGAGGTGAGAGGGAGAGAGAGAGGGGGACTGGTCACAGTGAAGGTTGTAATAGTGTCAGGTTGAAAGAGGATGGTTAATCAGAGGGGGAAGAGAGAGAGAGAGAGAGAGAGAGAGAGAAAGAGAGAGGGGGACTGGTCACAGTGACAGTAATTGTAAGAGATCGAGTGTCAGATTGAGAGGGGTGGTCAATCAGAAGTAAGAGAGAGGGAGAGAGAGGGAGAGAGCCTGATCACAGTGACGGTTGTAAGAGATGCAGTGTCAGATTGAGAGGGGTGGTAAATCAGAAGTAAGCGAGAGGGAGAGAGAGAGAGAGAGAATGATCACAGTGACGGTTGTAAGAGATGCAGTATCAGATTGAGAGGGGGAGGTTTATCAGAGGTGGATTAGCGATAGAGAGAGAGAGAGAGAGATAGAGCCTGATCACAGTGACGGTTGTAAGAGATCAGAGGCGGCGGAGCGACTTCCAAAGTGGGGGGGGGGGGCACCAACAAAAAGGGGCACTTTCTGGAAAAAAAGAGCACCTTCAAAGGGAAATCTCAAAGGGAAAATATACAATTTTTTAGACATTGGTATATACACCTATATTGTGATTACATTATTGGGGATGATTTCAATATTTGTTTTTATTTATACATCATATAAGATTTTGCGTAACTTCTTTGCAGTTGAGTGTGATGGTCTAAAAATTCATTTGCGAGCGAGCAAAGCGAGCGAGAATTTTTTTTAAAAAGATTTATGAGGTCGCAGTGCAAAAAAAATACATCTTTTAAAGAGGAATGACCCAATCCTGATGGGGTTATATAAGCACATTTTCATAAACGGAAGACTGAAAAGATCTTTGATAAGTTACATAATTATAACATCTATAACTACGAGCGAGCGTAGCGAGCGAGCCTTTGGGGAAATTGCTTTTAGTCGCTTGAAATTAGGGGCACGTTTGATGATGAGAGGAAAAGGGGACACTTATCGAAAGGGTTAAGACAGCTATTAGAAAAGAAAAAGAGCACGTGTCAGAGTACAAAGGCTAATTATCAGAGGTGAAAATGGGGCACTTCTTACACCTAAAAAAAGAGGCATGCACCAGGGATGAAAAGGAAATGGGCATTTGTCGATGGAAAAAAGGCGCCCATTAAATTTTGATAGGGGGCATTTATAAGAAGTGAAAAGGGGCATTTATGAAAAAGGGATAGGGTCTTTATTAGAAAAGAAATTGGGCACATATCATTGTTAAAACGGTAATGAGAAGGGGAAGTGGCTCTTATTAAAAGGAAAAAGAGGCACATAATAAAATAAACGGGGCACTTATCAAAGGCGAAAAGGGGTAATTATGAGAAGGAGAAGGGACACTTATAAGGGGAAAAAAGAGCATTTATTGGGAAGGAAAAGGGGGACGTGTCAAAATAAAAGGGGCATTTATAAGAGATGAAAAGAGCACTTATCAGGAGGGGAAGGGGTACTTGTCAAAGTAAAACGAGTATCTCTCAGAATTGAATAGGGTCATTTACAAGGGATGAAAAGGGGCACTTATGAGAATGAAAAGGAACTATTTTCATAGATGAAAAGGAAAAGGGGCATTTATGAGAAGGGAAAAGGGCTCTTCTTTAAATGGGGGCACTTATCATAAGCAAAATGGGCACTTATTAAAAGGGAAATGGGGCACATGTGAAAATATAAGGTGCGCTTATCCAAGTTAAAAAGGGGATGGGGCACTTTTTACAAAGGAAAAGGGGCACTTGTCAAGGAAAAAAAAGGGAACCTCTCAGATTTGAATAGGACAATTATCAGAGGTGAAGGGGGCGCTTATCAAAAGTGAAAAAGGGGCGCTTCTCGTATCTAAAAAGAGGAACTTACTAGAGATTAAAAAAGGCACTTATGAGAATGGAAAATGGACACTTATTGCAAAGGAAAATGGGAACTTTACAAAGGAAAAGGGGTACGTGTCAAAATAAAAGGGGCACTTATCAGAGGTGGAAAGGGAAAGGGGCACTTTTCAAAATGAATAGGGGCATTTTTCAAAATAAAAGGGGCACTTTTCCTCTGTAAAAAGGGGCACTTGTCAAAGTAAAAGGAGCACTTTTCTTATGCAAAAAGGGGCACTTTTAGGGTACCTGAAAAAGTGGGAGGGCACTGTGCCCCCCTGCCCCCGGGAGCGCCGCCTCTGTAAGAGATGCAGTGTCAGATTGAGAGGGGGAGGTTTATCAGAGGGGGAATAGCGATAGAGAGACAGAGAATGATCACAGTGACGGTTGTAAGATATGCAGTGTCAGATTGAGAGGGGTGGTAATTCAGAAGTAAGAGAGAGAGAGAGAGAGAGAGGGGGGGAGAGGGAGAGCCTGATCACAGTGACGGTTGTAAGAGATCGAGTGTCAGATTGAGACGGGGAGGTTTATCAGAGGTGGAATAGCGATAGAGAGAGAGAGAGGGAGATTGGTCACAGTGTCGGTTGTAAGAGATCGAGTGTCAGATTGAGAGGGGTGGTAAATGAGAAGTAAGAGAGAGAGAGAGCCTGATCACAGTAACGGTTGTAAGTGATCGAGTGTCAGATTGAGATGGGGAGGTTTATCAGAGGTGGAATAGCGATAGAGAGAGAGAGAGACTGGTCACAGTGACGGTTTTAAGAGATCAAGTGTCAGATTGAGAGGGGTGGTAAATCAGAGGTAAGAGAGAGAGAGATATATATACAGTGCGTCCCAGAAAAAACGAAACCGAGAAGTATCGATGTTCTATCATAACTTAATCACAACTATAATTAATGAATGATACATATTTGGAAAGCTTAGAGTCTCCTCTTTCATGTGATGCTACTCAGATAATATTGCATATTTCACGCATGAGTGATTAAAAGTAATTTGAAGGAAGCAAACCAAAAAGACATTTGGCGGGCGGTATCTGAATTTCAAAGAAAAATTCATATTTCTAGAAAGTTCATTTTCTGCTCTTTCATATGATACCTCAATCAAGAGAAATGAGCCAGGAATAACAAAGTTCTGTTTGTTTAAAGTTAAATAGCCCTTACATTTTCATAATTTTAACAAACGAATTCGTTTTCACTTGGTGCCTTCCGTAGCAAAAAGTAGATTTGACAAAAGACTTAACTCCGTTTCGTTGACATTATCTGAGTAGCATCACATGAAAGAGGAGACTCTAAGCTTTCCAAATATGTATCATTCATTAATTATAGTTGTGATTAAGTTATGATAGAACATCGATACTTCTCGGTTTCGTTTTTTTCTGGGACGCACTGTATATATCTCTCTCTCTCTCTTACCTCTGATTTACCACCCCTCTCAATCTGACACTTTGATCTCTTACAACCGTCACTGTGATCAGGCTCTCTCTCTCTCTCTCTCTCTTACTTCTGATTTACCACCCCTCTCAATCTGACACTTGATCTCTTACAACCGTCACTGTTACCAGTCTCTCTCTCTCTCTATCGCTATTCCACCACGTGAGTAGCATCAACCGAAAGAGGAGACTCTAAGCTTTCCAAATATGTATCATTTATTAATTATGGTTGTGATTAAGTTATGATAAAACATCGATACTTCTCGGTTTCGTTTTTTCTGGGACGCACTGTATATATATATATAGAGAGAGAGGGAGATTGTTCACAGTGAAGGTTGTAAGAGATCGAGTGTCAGATTGAGAGGGGGTGGTAAATCAGAATTAAGAGAGAGAGAGCCTGATCACAGTGACGGTTGTAAGAGATGCAGTGTCAGATTGAGAGGGGGGGGTTATCAGAGGTTGAATAGCGATAGAGAGACAGAGAATGATCACAGTGACGGTTGTAAAAGATGCAGTGTCAGATTGAGAGGGGGTGGTAAATCAGAAGTAAGAGAGAGAGAGAGAGAGCCTGATCACAGTGACGGTTGTAAGAGATGCAGTATCAGATTGACAGGGGGAGGTTTATCAGAGGTGGAATAGCGATAGAGAGAGAGAGAGAGAGAGAGATAGAGCCTGATCACAGTGACGGTTGTAAGAGATGCAGTGTCAGATTGAGAGAGAGAGGTTTATCAGAGGTGGAATAGCGATAATAATTGATGAGAAATCATTGAAAGGGACAGCGAACATTTGCTGGGATACCCTTTTCTGATGTAGGAATTCTAAATCCTGATGTTTCATTCGCTCTTTTATCTCACCACTTGGTCAACAGTTGCAGATTAGCGCATAACTTTTCGGCGGCTTGAAGCATGGGGTCAAAAGAGAGCGGCTTGATTCCACCCTTCTCTAACACCTCCCTGGTCAATCAGAGGTGGAAGAGTGAGAGGGAATAAAATGATAAGACTGGAAAATGTCGAGAGTATGGAAACGGAGCAATTGAAACGAGTCGAAATTAAGGGAAAGGGAAGAAGGAGAGTTGAGAGATCGACAATTCTCTCTCTTACTTGGCATGATATATTTCTTATAAACTTTCTGGGTTTTTTTTCTTTTAACAAACGACATGTCGTCTTTTTTAATTAGATCTTCCCCTGTTCTTACCAAAAACTGATCCTCCCATTCAACGTTTTTGTTACTCTTTTCTGTCAAGTTCATTTGTTTAAGGGAACTTCGAAAGGAGTCTATTAAGTTGGTGTCCTTGAATACACAAACAATGAATTTTTGCGGAGTGTAAACAATAAACTTAATGCTTTGAAGATTGTAACGAGAAAAAATATCTTTAAGTTTGCTATAGACCTATCTTTTACTCTTTGTACTTGAGCACAACAAAATATATTTGACAAAGATTTTTAAAAATGGATGGTCCAAATACATAAATAATTGTTCTGCACAAAGTTTAATCCTAAGCACTTTTTATTGTTGATATGCATACTTCCTGGTGATGATGAATTAAGATGGATCATTTCGATGATAACCAGAATTAAATCACATAGAATCCCGAATATATACATATAATATCATAACTGTTGTAATTGTGATGTCAAGTCTATATTCAGTATTATCCCCTCTGTAAAGCATATAAGCAAAGGGCTAATTATGTGCCACTATTCACTCGACGTTTTTGGCCTTATTCGAATATGTTACGTTAACCATTCCAAGAAGATCTCGTTTACATTTAATGCGTATTAAAGCACTTTTAAAACAGGAAATATATGCATGAAAATTATATTGAAATAAAAGTATTAAATCTAAAGAATACATAAATAGGAAACAATGAACAGTTTCAGTTGTCGCCTGACATAAATTGTTCTACACGAAGCTTAATTCGACGCACTTTTTTTTATCGTGGATATGCATACTTCCTGATGATGATGAATTAACCAGAAAAAATCCCGAATATATACATATAATATCATAACTGTTGTAATTGTGATGTCAAGTCTATAGTCGTTATTATCCCCTCTGTAAAGCATATAAGCAAAGGGCTAATTATGTGTCACTATTCTCTTGAAGTTTTCGGCCTTTTTCAAATATGTTATATTAACAATTCAAAAAAGATCTCGTTTACATTTAATGCGTATTAAAGCACTTTTAAAACAGTAAATATATGCATGAAAGTTATATTGAAATATAAGTATTAAAACCAAAGAATACATAAATGGGAAACAATGAAAATGTTCAGTTGTCGCCTGACATTGGTGATATGGAAATTGTGTATTTCAAGGCAAGGAAGAATAAATAACCCACCAAATTGCAAGTTTTGTAATTATTCATATTTCAATTAGATTCGGTTTGATGAAACTGACGAAGGGCTACCAGACAAAATAAGAGCAAACAACTTTCCCGTAAATAAAGATCATTTGTTAAAAGGCTGGTCAATGTTTACAACAATTGCTTTTATCATGAGTACAAAATATTGTCTAATGCTGCATTCAATTATTTATGCATGTCTAATCAAGATAAGTCGCAAATCACATGAAGTGAATTATTGGTAAATCCAGTGTTAATGGTAAACTACTCTCAAAGAAAGCAGATTGGTGAATGTTTAAACGAAATCAGACAAAACATAAGAAATGCTATACATTTTTGAAAGTTGTAATCATGGTACGTTTAGGCACTTCAAGTTTGCTGAATTTACAGTGTCACTGTGACGAAGTGCCGGAAACTGGCCCATTTGTGCCGACACCCAAGATGACTAAAAAAATATTATTTTTCAAAATGTATGACTCAATATGGTCTTTTCTTTTTAGAGAACCTTTGATTACATGATATCAACAATATATTTTGATTATTTAAGGAGCATTTAATTCACTTGATCGGATTCACTGAAACTGTTCTCCGATTTTTCTCGTGAAAATAATTTTTAACTTGTAAGGTGAATCATTGCAGAACTCTCCTTTTTAATGTTCCCGAAACTCATTAGATTTTTTTCTCTTCCTTTTCTTTTAGAGGAGGATCTAACTTCATGTTGACTTTTAACTCTACAGCTAATAATAATTTATTTGCATGTTTTTCTTACATATCGCATTTAGGCTAATACATTTTTGCTGTAAACAGAATATTGACGATTTCACACTATCTAATACCAACTGTAAGGCTGCAAATAAAATTTTCAAATCAAGAAAAACATATGTAGCAGTGTTGAGTGACGAGAATGATAACCATAAACAATTGACACTATAGTATACTTATAACTCAAACCAATTAATTTGCATGTGTTTAGCGGTGTCACTGTTGCTTACAAAACATTCTCACCGAAGTAGACAGATCTTGCGATATCGATGAAACCGACGTTTGTGAGAGCCTTACAGAAATTAGTTCGATTTCGACTTTCCCTCTTTACAGTCATCAGTTTCCCCAAAAGACCTGTTGTGCAATTAACTTGCTTATTCCATTGCCGGACATAAGACGTTACTTTCTCCTGGTCTATGCCGAGGACGTCGATAATTGGACCAACATCTTCCATCATCAGGTTGAGTGCAATGCGAGGCAATTCTCCTTGGTCCAATTGTGTTGTCGTACTTTTGCTCCTAATGCATTCTAAATAACGTAAAATGATAGCGAGGAACTTAGTAATTAATTACCATATACAATAACATGCATTGTATACGCTGATTACAGAGGCTGAAGCAAAGAGAGCAAACTTCAAAGCGTATTCCGAGATTTCGGACTTGTATATTCACTGAAGATCACAGAACAGTACGCAGAGGACTGCCCATAATTATGTTCTGGATACAGCTATCGTTAAGTCCATATCACTGAGCGATATTGTCAAGCTGCTCTGCAGTTCCCATCATTTAGCATTCGATTCAGCTTTTGGAAAACACGTTTGGCCATGTAAAAATTAGCGGACTGTTATCCCAATGAGAAGGCCTACTTCGCCCCAAAAGGTGGGGTAGGGGATACCTACATAACCTATCATAAAATTAAATTTGTGAACTTATCCCCCATGGGTCTGTATGCATTATTCTATTGTTTTTATTATATTTATATTATTATCATAAACATAATGCTTATTATCATTATATTATTACAATTATTGTTTATATTACTTATCATTATTGCATCATTATTATTTCTGCAACTACCACCACCACCACTACTACTACCACTACTACCACTACTACTACTACTACTAATCCTACTATTACTTCTACTGTTCCTTTGCTTGTGCCTGATTTTTGGTATTGTGAATCTTCTACTCGGTTAGAGAATCACAGATCCGTCAATGAGAACGAATGCTATTGAAAATCTTGTTTGGCTATTTATTTCAGATAATGGAAACATGTTACAGTTTTGTGAATCACACTACGTCTGATTAATTATGGAAAACTATGTTTATGTTTTTCTTTTCTTTTTCCATTTTCTTCGATTTGTTCCCCACCTCGTAAATTTCTGTTAGGGGTTGAAGGTTCACTTGGCTCACCCTTGTATTTTGGATTGTCTGTCAACTCTTTTCGAAGGGACCGGAACTCTTTCAACGCTTCGTCTATAGACACTTTGTCAGAGCTTGTGGATGTGATGCTGTCCCTCCAATCCTTCATCTGGTCCTTAAGAGTGTCCTCACCGTCGTCCTTTTCATCAGGGAGTCCAATTTTTATTTTAAGCTGTGTTTTCTTGTCAGGTGGAAGCCATTTAACCAGCTTCACGAGCTGAGGTATGTCATCGTCAAAAATACTTTCATGATCTATCAAGAAAGGAAGAATATCATTGCGTCGTGTCATGTCATAATTATACATTCCTACTAGGTCTTGTTCTGTGATAAGTATAGTCCTGAGCTACAGGTAATTTTATTCTTTAATGTTGGGTCTATTTGATAAAATGGGGGTGCGTAATGGATCAATAAAAAACGCTTTAGGTTATCGTAAGAGCACAGGTTTGACCATCTTATCCCCAAACATCCAGTATTGGAAAATATATCGATTAATTCAACTGATTAAGGTTTTGATTTATCAAAGTAGCAAACAGCTTACATTCACATGATCATGACATTACAACTCAATATTAGTAATTTTATGCATATCATACATCACAAAACAATGTTAACCATTAAAGAAGAAAACAAGAACTGCAATCAAAGACAAAATGGTTTGATACAAATAGAACAATTTCAAACAATCATTTTAAAGATGTTAATCCACATATATTCGTGAGGTAACACTCAACTAATTTATCCATTTTATCAGGTGTGGTTCGTACAGGTATATTGCTACTACTTGTCATGTAATGTATAATCTGATTCAAACATACCGAAATAGTGTGATTTTACAAGTGGTTCTTCTGCGTTGGGGCGGTTTACAAGCGTCTTGAAAAAATCTGTAAAATAAACATCTTACAGTCACCACGATATTACATAAATATCCTGTAGAAAATATAAAATAGTTTCACAATTACATCACTTTTATTTGTAATAAATCTATGTCTTTTTACATTTGAAATATTTGTGTTTTAATAATTATATAAACTACAAGGTTTCTTAAAGTTAATAAAAATGATACTTAAAACATGACTTATTATTCAGCAAATTCTGAAGTCTCCAAATATTAAGAATTAAAATATTCAATTCAATTCAAATATGATCTAACATGATGTCACCATCAGACTTATAGCTGAAAGCATCTTTACCCTGTAGGTCATAGCGACCGATCTTGATGACTGCATCATCCAGCCTGCATCTCTTCTCGTAGTTACTACATTCCACTTCACGTAGCCATTCAGTGATCAGTGACCCCGTGTCAAGTAAATTCTGATTGTTTCCTATAATTGAATCATTGATCTTCTGTTTGCTGATATTCATAGTCATGGCCAATCTTTTACAATGTCTACCAGTGAGCTTATCGGTGAACTCTCTCAGTTTTTCGTCTTGAATGGGTGCCATCAATTCCTCGGGAACTAGCATTGGAGAGAAAATTACATATATCTCAAAGTAGCAATGTAGCCCCCTTCTTTATATTTTCTAGAGCTATTAATGTTTTGCATTTGGAAAGATACATTAACATTTATTCAAAAAACGTACTATGTGGGGAATGCAAATGCCCTATGGAATCGAATGCATAACTTGTACTATTTATTGGGTACTTTTGAAGGGTGAAAAGGAAAATTAACAGGGCGAGAGGGATTATTTCCATTTCGATAGAAGCCAATAATCATGATAATTTGCCAGGATACAGACCGATGTAACATTTACGGCTATTACTCATATCGTAATAATAATAATATATTACATTTATAAATCGCGTAATACAATGCTTTGAAGCGCTTAACAGAATACAAAGTAATGTTAACCTACAAATTACAACAATATCATACATATACAGTAGGCTTGCGGGTGCACCATGTGAAAGAGAGGGTGGATTGAGGAGTCCTGAAAAGGACTCTCGGTAATTTTTCTTGAGGGTTTGTCGTCCTGAAAAGGACTGTTGGTATAGTCTTGAAAAAGACTGTTGGTTATCTTTCTTAGCTTATAGTTCTAAGGAGAACTATAGCGCTTGAAGAGGATGAGTGGCGGGAGTGGCTCGACGTTTCGAACAGGTTGACTATCCGTCGTCAGGAGTGGAGAAAAGCTGGCGTGCGTAATTCATGATACATAATTCTAATAACTCATTCCTATAATAACAATCATATAATAATAATAGTTAATAATTATATAACGCTTTATAAATTAACGAACGAAATATGACTATGATTAATACCATTACATATTGTACAGATAAGTCTTAAGTTTACTCTTGAATGTTTCAAACATTGGGGACTTGCGTATTTCATGGGGAAGTTTGTTCCAAAGTTGGGGTGCACAAACAGAAAAGGCACGATCGCCATAGCGGTTGTGGGTGCGAGTGCCTGGGGCTAGGTGAAGATGTGCTGTAGACGATGATCGGAGGCGCATAGATGAAGTATGAGTTTTAGGAGTGATGAGTTCCGAGAGATATAGGGAGCAAGTTTGTGAAAGGCCTTTCATGTCAGCATGAGAATCTTGAATTTGACACGCTGTTGGAGGGGGGGCCAGTGTAAAAAACGAATGTTTGGCGTGATGCGTTCATGTTTTCTTGTACGTGTGTTGAGGCGTGCTTCTGTGTGCTGAATATATTAAAGAGGGGCTTAATGAGAGCTAGGGAGATTGATTGATAGTCTGTTACATTTTGGCAGTTTTCCAACGTTGTGGTTCCTGAAAGCTGCGGTACGACATACGTTGCGTATATTATGCTGGTTCACATTCAACACGTTGTCAACTGTGACTCCCAGATCCTTGGCAGATTGGGAAAGAGTGATTGTTGTGCCATCCATGTAAAGATCTGGTAGCTACTGGAATAGCGAAACATGAAAGTTATATGGATAACTTCTGTTTTTGTGCCGTTAAACGCAAGATTATTGCTGCAAGACAAGCTTTTCACGTCACCTCCTGAGCTTGGAAATGCCACTGGAAGCATCATTTTTCTTGAGCACTATGTACAGTTGCATATCGTCGGCATACATCATATGCATGACGCCATCATTAGGCATGGATGACGTCACTGAGCGGACCCGCGTGTGCAGCGAAAAGAGCAGAGGTCCTAGAACGGATCCTTGGGGAACACCCCAGGGGAATGGGAAAGCTTTAGACAGAACTCTGTTGACAACAATAACCTGATTACGGTCCTCCAGGTAAGAAGAAAGCCACTGCAGTACCTTTTCATCAAATCCATAATCATGACGCAAACGGCACATCAATTTGGCATGGTCTATCGTTTCAAAAGCAGCCGAGAAATCAAGCAAAACCTCAAGAATCAATGGTTATACACAACTTTTCATATTGCTGGAGAGGGAGGAGGGCGGGATGTAGCAGGCGGAGAGACATGTTCCCCAGGAAATTTTGAGAGCGAGCAAATAATGGATAAAGGTTGCAACACACTATTTCTAAAATGCAACGTTTCACCATTCAAAATGTTTGTTCTCTCGCATACAAAAAATGAGTTGTATACAGCCCTGCACATCAACAGGAATTAACTTATATTTGGATGTCACCCGACCTTTAATCGACGTGTGCGTTGGGGAGTAGTAATAAACCAACAAAGCCTCCACTTCCCTCCCGTGACTAGTCGCGTCCCCCGGCCGTGACAAGATATCGCTGCCCTGCGTGAGGTGCACCTTAAATGTACAGAATATTTACCATTCAACTTAAATCATGCAATTCATTAAACGTAATTTAAACTATTATCTTACCAGAGAAGAGCAGTCTCTCGATGGGTGTACATCCGGCGTTCTCCAGTGCTAAGCTCATCAGAACAACGGGGTTTAACCCCAAAGACCCATGACTCGATGCGTTCAATTCCCTCAGAGCTACTTCAACGACGTACACCATCTTTTCATTGGCATCAATAGGTTCTCGATCAGGAATAAGCTGGCTGAGGAATTGGTTCACCTTCTCAATGCCACCAATGTTCCATAGAATGTGTGCCGTGGTTTCTTGAGAGACCTTTCTATTTATATTCCCCTTTTCATCTGGTATGAAAGTAAAATCATGAGTGCTATGATGTATCTAGACATGTTAGATAGTAAGGGTTCGGCGTTCGATTGCTTGCGCAGAATATAATCGCACATCTCCGTGGTAACTCGCTTTGTGTAAATGAGCCGACTAATTTAACGGCTAGAGATTATGCGTCAGTCGTAAAATATAGCCCGACTCCATCTTTTCGGAACAACCCATACCAGCAATTTCGACGCAGACCTAAATGGACAGTCTGCAAACGGCAAGAAGGCTTCTAAACCCGGAATAATCACTAAGCCTTGCGCTGTATAGATTTTAAGTGAATTATATGATTTTCACTGATGACTCTAGTAATGTTGGTTTTAATGTATCCCTCAACAGGGGCATTGAGAATGTTTCCCCGCGACTGGATGGAACTGGCAGGAAACTGGTGGCCAATGAACGACAATAAAGTTACGCAGACTCAGCCGCAGAATCTTGCTCTGACTCTAACAATACCTCATTTCCCGACACTAATGAATATGATACAAAATCTTGTATGAACTTTCAAGAATCGATACTATTTTCTAAATATTATATATTCATAATCATTTTTTTTTTTTATAAATAGTTTATCAAATAGTTCATGATTTAACTAAAACCCTCACATTTTTGCATCCACACAAAAAACATATTACTACCAATATAATTTGGCTGCTGGTGTGAGGAAACAAGATTTTAAGGGGCAAAAATTGAAATTTATGTTATCAATATTAAGAAAATCATTAATGGATAGTGGGGCAATGACGCCAAAGACTCATGAGTGAGCTACAAATTTGTCTTGTGATTTTCAAAGTTGTTCATGTCATTAAAAAGTCATAACTTTCTTATTAGTAATCCGATTTTGCTCAATTTTTTTCGATTGGTTTGTCTGATTTTTCTGCTTCTATTGAAAGTGAGTTTTTTTTGGAGTGGACTTGCCCTTTAAATACAAGCGTAGACTTTTAGTATGCTATTATTACTGGTAATAATTACCCATCATTATTTTCCATATATCGTCGAAGTGAAATTTCATTATTGCTTCTTTCAAGTCCTTGGGTTGGTCGACTTCTCTATTTTCCTGTTTCCACTCGCATAATGCCTGGTAAGCCTCTAGTTGCGTCAACTGCCCTTCTCGGATGTCTGTAGTGATTTTCAGGTGTTTAAATGTATCGCGTAACTTACTCATATCGGCTTCGGATTCGGTCATTTCACCGGCAAGAAACCACAGTTCATAATAGGATATTTTTCCTGCAAGAAGGTAACATAATTTACATTATAATTTGTTCGTTTCCTGTGTCCTGCCAGCAGAAGATTTTATACGCATACCGATATAATCCATGAGCGAATCCCCTTTTGCTTGGATAGCATTGTCATTTGGGTAGAATGTTAATGAGCTACTTCCAGATAAGCAGTGATGCGAATATTGCATCTCATTACATGACAAGATTTTCAGAAAATAATTCAGTGCCCCTGGCTAACATCCTGAACCAGGGGACCAGGTGAGGGGGGAGCGCTATTGGATTTTTGCATTCCATTTTTTTGCCATTAAATTGCCCTTGAGTTTATTTTTCAAAAATAGTTGTGGTCATGCTATATTTTACCTATCAAAAGGCTATGAAAGATATGAGACTCCGGGTATGAGACCAGCATGTTTTATTGGTTCTTCAGTTATTAGGGGTAAAATTTGGATTTCCTTTTAAGTGACTCACAATGTAGTGGCTATCGAGTCTTGCTATTAGATAATTTGCTTAAACAAATAATATTCATATAAATGAACAGTCAGGATTGGGAAGGTAAACTGTTAATACTCTTAAAATGTTTATCATTGAGATTCCAATATCGTTGACATATAGATTAGGAGTTCACAGTACAAATATCGAATACATTTGTGTTCCTTTACGCCGGGTAATATCGCATGCCCTGTTTAACAATGTGTGCATATACCACTATTATCATGGTTATGCAAACGAATAAAAGGCATATTGGACACAACAGGAACTTACTTTCACTTCTCCGGCCAGTCGTGTACAATATTTTGACCAACATAATGAGGCTGCAAACACCTACTACGGAGACTCCAACTGGCAAGGATGTGGACAGAGACATGAAAGGTAAACACACATTTGGGCTGTTCATTAACTAACATTGACTTGGAATCCAAGAGAATGCTCTTCCAAATGTTTCCTACATACCCTAAGTTCAGTGCTACAAAGGTTTAAACAAACAATATAATGAATACAAAACGATTTAAAAAAAAAACGAATTCATAACTGAACCAGAGCGACTAGTATGTGTCCTTCCACTGAGCTATTTTTGACAAAGAAACATTATATCTGACTTTTCAGTTAAGTGAGGTAATTATTGAATGATATATAACCATCATATTGCTGTTAAAATCTCATAAATCTAGGACATGTTGTAAAACAGTATTCTGCTCGACCGCAATGCTGCCTCTCAAAACGTTTTTTAAATATAGGTTATGTAACCAAACTTCAGAAAGGCAGAAAATGGAAACAAGGATTCACGTTTCTCTTAAGACGTAAAGTCTAACAAACAAACAGAAACATCACTTTATAGTTATCATGTAAATAATCGAAAGTAATTTGAAAAGTAGGTTATGAAGCCAAACTTCAGAACAGAAGAAATGGGAAACAAGAATTTGCGTATCTCTTTAGAAGTAAAGCCTAAAAATGGGAACAAATATCACTTTACAGTTGTAGTGTTATGACTCGAAAGTAATTAGAAAATTCCTAAATTTCAAAAACTAATAAACTTTTCCTGGAAAAAAAATTATTAATCGAGATCCAAATTACGAAAAATTATAAATTTAGAAGAGATGGAAAAGAGGAACGGACATCTCACCTGATTCCCAAGGTCAATTTCAATTTTCAATATAATTTCAATTCCAATTTAAAGTTTATTCCAGAAATGTAAATCATATAAACTATTCATAAAAACATTTACATTTGCAATAAAACACATAGTATTACATAAGTTAATTGGAATGGTAGAAATAAGTTTATATGAACGTATTCAAAGAACAAAAGCAAATGCTGAGGGGAAATAAGAAAAATGTCGTGGACTACCCCAAATAACAAAGAAAAATAATATAAAATACAGAAAGAATTACTTATAATTACATATAAAAGTAATGATTGCTATAAATGGGGCATTGGTATCCACAGTGAGAAGGGGGAGAAAAAGGTTGAGAAGGAAAGTAGAAGAGGAACAAAAAAACACCAGGAACATTTATACTATCCTATGCCAAGATTAATGTTCTTATTATCGCGGTCTTACGTTCTGATAAGAAAAAAGTGCTATTCTCGGTGAAATCCTTTTACGTAACTAATTTCCAACAATATTAAGTCGGTCCCGTTTTATATTTTACTTCGTATACAATTAATGTATAGTTGTTAAATGAAGACAAAAAAAAACGCATAATGTGAGCAAGTTAGAAGAGCCGTTTTTTTGTATAGATAAGGGGATAATTTGTAAAGCGCGTAGAATTAATAATAATAATAATAAACCATTCTTATATGGCGCATATCACAAAAAAATAAATCAAAGTCCCCATGCGCTCAGAAGAAAGAAAAAGGGGATAATAGAACACATGAGGGAGGATAAGAGAAAGAATAACGGCTTTGTCATAACATTATGTTATTTAAAAAAACGAAAAATTGTGTCTTTAAGAGACTCTTGAAATGTTCTACTGTATCAACCTGCCTAAGATGACTAGATAATATTTTTTCCATAACTCTGCAGCTGCCGGTTAAAAGGATCTCGCACCATAGTAATGAGTTGATGTTGAGGAAGGAAGTACAAGGATTTTGACTGAGAGCGAAGGTTTCTTGCCGGGCAGTAATTTGTTATCAATTGTTGTAAGTAATCAGGGCCTATGATGCTTGCATGCAAAAGAACACCAATGTCAAAATCTTAATACACTCCGAATCATTAAGAAGCGTTTATTTAAAAAAAAAAATTAAGAGTTATATATATCAGTTGTTCTAGGAAAAAATTCCCCAAAACATTTTGATATCAATGAATGATTTTTATTAGGTCAAAAATGAAAGTACTCTCTAGGTATGATGACATTTACATTGAAAGACAAGTGCCTCTTTACATTAGAATTAGGAAAAATATATATTTAACATGAAGAATTTTACGAAAATGGATTTCAAACTATTTTAGAAGACAGATCATAGTTTTAAAGTGGAGAAAGTGCAGAAGAAAAAGTGTGTAAGGTATTTGTTAGATACATTCGTTACATATGTTAATGTTTGGAAATACATACCGATTTTGATGAAAAGGGTTGAATAACCATCAAGAGGAAAAACTGATATTGTCGCAGTGCGTACATCTTGAGAACCAGGTATATTAAACGCCTTACACACGTAGGGTGTCTTGCTAGGTATCGCTCTAGTGATGATCGATTTGCTCTTCGACATCCCGTCGTCATTTTTCCATTCGACTGTTTCTATGATAAAAACCTTATGACCGCCGTGTAGAAACAATAATTCTATATTTGGGAAGTATCTCGAAGCTGTACACGTAATGTTTAGCGGACTCTGCGCAAAAACAGTACAATTTTGTCGGTTTTCTTTACACTCTTTGATGAACGGATAAGGTTCCTCCGGTGTAACTTTAAAGGAAATGACATGAAATAAATGCTTTTAAAATACAATACAATAGCACGTGACTGGGTGAGACCTTTACATTATTTTGTGATCGACAACATCTATAATTCCGGCGCAATATATACATCCGATCGTACAGCTGGTTTATTGCGAAATTTCTATTGGTTTGTAGTAAACTGTAGGCCGTAATTGCGCATTTATAGAATAATGGAATTACCCAGGTCTGCTTAGTGTAACCCCAAAAGGACCATTGGGAGAGATTCATTATGAAATTCTGTTAGGCATGATTGATCTGAATTTAAAAAACATACATGTCTTTCTTACATATTTTGTTTTTAATCTGAACCCATAAAAATATGACAAAAAGGAGTTTGAATTTGGAATAACATTATACATTGATGTGAAAGCATAACATTAATTATGACTTAAATTCAAAATATATGACGATGAATATTTGAAGAATTTTATTACATAGATGGTGAGAGTAGAAAGATATGCCAACTTTCCCGAAATATTGCAGCATAAAAAAAGGAAAAGGTCATCGGAAATGTTCAGGTACTTTTCACTACAACAGCAGTCGCGGTCGGTACCACCTGAAGCACCCAAGCCCACATATACTTTAGGTTTCCCGTTTTACTTGTGGGTGATGGGGGGGGGGTTCGTAATGTTATGTCTGGTTCGTAATGTTATGGGTTTTAGGTTTAATAGATGAAGGGTTGGGGCCAGGGTTGATGATCAAAGCATAGTCGCCATTCATTTCGCGCGTCTTGTCATTTACAAAAGACCCCGAATCATCATGGGTGGAAACCCCATGTAATTAAATTTGGGGCTGTTCTCCGTTCGTTGCCTATCT
This sequence comes from Strongylocentrotus droebachiensis, assembly GCA_035222895.1. Lineage (NCBI taxonomy): Eukaryota > Metazoa > Echinodermata > Echinoidea > Camarodonta > Strongylocentrotidae > Strongylocentrotus > Strongylocentrotus droebachiensis. Next base: position 474,738 of record JAVYIG010000128.1, on the reverse strand, counting down.
ACCAATTGACAACTGATGGTGTTCCCTAAAACTGACTTTTCCAAACAGCCCTGTCTCCTAGTTGGACGGTTTGGTATATACAAGCATATATATATTTGGTCACATATCCTTACAAAGGAAATTTCACAACCTATTTGAGGTAGTGTGATAGTGTAAGCTAGTGTGCTATAATATTTGGGATGTTTCAAAGCCTTGTTTTTTGCTTAAAAGGTTCGTCGAACAAGCATTAATTTTACAATGATATAATATGATGTTTTGTGGATTTATCTTCTTCTCTTTATTAGTAATAGTTCTGATGATAATAACTGTAATGCCAAGAACAAAAATGGTGATACGTCTTCGTATGACAGCCTCTCTATAATTTATATTACCAAGAATGTCTAATAAAATGTGTAACCGTTGTGTAGGACAATGGTAAATATCACACAACTTTACAAACTTGTACACGTGATAAGCAAAGATATTTTATGGAGCACATTACCATCGACTTGGTTCTAATACCATGACTATTTATCCTACTGTCTGATTTCCCAGAGAATCCAAAAAATTAAAAATGTTAACACTTATCATCCGATATTGATATACTTGAGTGCATGGCGCACTAGTTGCACATATTATACGAGATAGGGTAACGCCATGTTTGCTTCTTTCCACAACTTCAACTTAAGGAAACACCACACAGACACTCAGAAATGACTTTCGTGACAATAAAACAATGAAAGGAGACGAGATTATAGGTTATGGATATCTCACCCATAGGCAGAGCGAAGCAAGCTGGTAGAACAAGGCAAATATATGCCCAATAAGGCAGCCGTAAGCCTTCAGTACGGGACGCCATCATGATTTAAGTCATGTGGTTACAATTCAGTTAGCTGATGTGTACCGAAGGTCTGTGATGTGTAACTTATTAGGTTATAAATTGAAAACATATTGATAACTGTGTACACATTCATATATTAGATCAACAATATGATATCTAACAATAAGTCGATTCTTTTTCACTTGTCTGGAATCTGTAGCCCTCTTTCGGTTTCCCTGAAGCCATTTTTGTATTACAACAACTCTTTTCAAGTTTCTTCGTATACAGGCCCTCATCTATCGACCTACAATATTAGTGCACTATTTCGTGGGTTATCTACTGTGCACCTAAATTTGTCTTGACATCAAAAAGACTTTTTTTGCATCGTTTTTTTATTCTGGTTTATCTTTACTGCAATGTATAAACAATTTATATCGTTTATATCGTAATTCCTATTAACATTCATAGGTGATACACCTATGTATTGAAGCCTGGCAAAAATACAATAATTTTTGTTCCTGTTACTTCTTTCGGCTAATTACTAACAATGATGGCTGGATTTCCAAAGTCTCAATTTCGTTGTCCATGCCGATTCTTATGCTATTGAAAATACCCCAAAAAAAGAAGAAAATAACCGAAGGTTTTAAAAGACTGCAGAGTATATAGTTACTTTGTTTACTCACATTTGATTAAAATTATATTGACAGATACAATTTTAAAGGGCTTGTCCAACCGCTATTTCTAAGGAAGACTCTGAAGCTCAATGATATTGTAACACTTTCAAACTGTTCGGACCTGTTGACTCATACACAATTAAGAGATCTCTTCATATGTGGTTGATCTTCTGCGACTAGAGGGTAATCGTGTTTGGAAAAAAAATTATTCTCTTGCGTATTGACAGCATTTAATTGATAATGGTTTTATTGAGAATAAAAGAATAATGCATCGCGGCTAGACGGCCGAATTTGGCAATGTTTTAAAAATGTAAAATACAATATATATCAATATTGATAGCAAATGACATCAAAAATAATGAACTAAACGTTTATTAGTAAATTGTATTAAAATATATTTAACTTTAAAATTCATAATTGATCTCCCTAAATCGTCTTTTTGTATATATAAAGGAGATATAGAAAAGTAAAGAATAAAATGATGATGGTGTAGAGTAAAGAAAGAAAAGAAAAGAGGATGGTATTATGGTAAGATTAACAAGAAAAAAAGAGGAAGAATAAGAGGAATAGTAGAAGAAGAAGAAAAAGTAAAAGGGGTGGAAGAAGAAGAAGAAGCATGGTCTGGTCTACTTTATATGACACCTCATTAGTTGCCAGATTGACCTCAAGTTGTGATGTGAATAAACTATTCTGTAGTATGAATCAGCCGTTGTCGAGCTAATGTATATAAAAGAAAATCCCCATCCACCCTCTGTCTTTCTATCCATTTCTAGTTGCTTACTGTAAATGACTAAAATATAATTCCTTGAACCGTCTCATGCGCAATGTGCTAGTTGCCCATATAACATTCGTACAAAATGTAGCTTTAGCATCTTTGATGCCAAAATAAGTTGATAATCGTGATAATGATTATAAATATAGTAATAATAATAATAGTTGAAATAATAATGATAATAATTGTAATAATAATAATACTACTAATAATAATAATTTTAATAATAATAAGAAAAAAAGTAATAGTAATAACAAACACTTAAACAATGAATAGCTGAAACAAACTTCCTGTGTTATACATTATTTCATATGAGATTTACACGACAGGGTTAAAAGGGGGCTCATAAGTCATAAGTAGCTACCCACGCGAAAAAGTCTATGCGCGAACTGGGCACTAAAAATGTAATCAAAATGGTTGAGCCCCAAATCCGCCCAATGCCAATTTTTCATGTATTACTCGACAACTTGATCATTCATGAGAAATATAAAAACTAAATAGAATGCACTTCTTTCAGTCTTCGTCATGCAAACGCAGCCAACATAATATTTAAGTAAGCTTCTAGATTGGGGGGAAAATAAACAAATAAACTTTATAAAAAAGCAACGAAAGAGCCGTTCAGCGGCGTTTCACCCGTTTCTGTTTTTCATACAATGATGCAAACAATCTAACATATGAAGAGCGCCTGTCAGTCTTGAACATGTCACCGTTGTATAACAGATTAATTTACTTGTTAGCCTCTTTCATAATAAAATGTTGGTTTTGTCTGTATGATATCCCTCAAATTATAATACCCATTCCAAGAAAAGGGAATCTAGACACATTGTTATTTGTACAAGAATTTGCTCGGTGCAATGCTTTGAAGTTCACTATTTTTCACAGCTTTGCCCGTCTTTGGGAACACATCCCCCAGTCTGACAGGGACCTTTGCCTAGAAACGAATGTAAACCGGGTTCTTAAGGCTCTTCGTGAGTTAGTTTGCGCTATGTCACCAATTGATAACGCCTTTTAACAAGTTTGACAACCAGAGTGCTTTTTTTTCTTTTTTTCTTACGACCTGAAAAACACGATTATTTTATATTTATGATCTCATGATTTATCCTTTGCATCTTTTTCGTATTTAATGATATATATCTCATGTCATTTATTTATATTGTGTATAGATAAGTATCATACCATCAACTAATAACAAAAGACCTCCGACCCCTGGACAAGAGCAGATTACCTGCATTCTTACCTTCACAGTCAATATGCCCAGAGGTCCAGCAATATGAGGTCTACAACATGCTTAAAAAGATTTTAAAAAGTAACAAAGCAGGATTGAAAGAAAATCTTCCACCTCGTATTATTCATGAATTTGCATATGAATTAAATCAACCTATATCAGATATCTTAAATGCATCTTTTCATTAGGGCATAGTACCATGACAGTGGAAAAGAAGTCAAATTGTTCTAATCCCAAAATCTCAGCCACCAACAATTGAACAACTACGTACCATAGCGTTAACTAGTCGTCTCTCAAAAATGGCAGAATCTTTGATAGCCAGGTGGCTTTTAGAAGACATATCTAGGTACATTGACCCTCACCAATATGATAATAGACCTGGTTTATCAGCATCTCACTATCTTATTAGACAATCGCATAACATTTTTGAAAAATGTGAGAAACCAAAATCTATGTTAACTTTTATTTGTACCGAATTTTCCAAAGCATTAGACAGATCGGATCACAATATTTTGATTAGGAAATTGATTAATCTCAATGTCAGACCATTTATTATAAATTTGATAATACGTTTTTTAGAACAACGTTCTCAGTGTGTAAAATATCAAAATGTTTTTTCCGAATATGTAACACCCATGCCGGGGTTCCTCAAGGTACGAAGTTAGGCCCAATTTTATTTCTAATCATGTTAAGTGATGCTTGCCACGATCAATCGTTGTTATATTTTAAATATGTTGATGACCTTACTCTACTTGAAGTCGAACTTTACAGAAACAATCAATATTACAACATGTATTAGATATTTGATTAGAATGGACATAAAGTAATCACATGAACTAAACCCTAAAAAATATACTGCAACGAGAATTACATTTATGAAAAATCCATCTATTCCTGAGACTTTTAGTATTGGTGACTCACAATTGTCATATGTAAAATCGATTTAAAAAAATTGGAGTCTACATCCAGCAAAATTTGAAATGGGACACTCACATAAATGAAATGTTTAAAAAAGTGCAATAAAAAAACTCTACATGTTTATAATGGTTAAGCAATATAAATTACCAATTCCTGACTTAATTCAAATAAATGTTGGATACATTCGTCCTGTTTTAGAGTATTGTGCACCTGTTTTTAATGGAGGTCTTACCTTAGAGCACATACAGATTTTAGAAAGAATTCAGTAAAGGGTATGTACAATTATCTTAGGGAAAGGTTATATAAATTATGAAGACGCCTTGAAACAATGCCAGCTTGAACGATTACAAATAAGGCGGCGTGAAAAATTATGTATTGTTTTTGCTGTATCTCGAATTAATAACCCACAATGCAAAGACTGGATTCCTGAACGAAAAGATGTTGGCATGTCTTTACGAAATAAACACAAGTATGGTCAATATAAATGCAGAACCTCCCGTTTTAAACAAAGTGCAATACCATATTTTATTGATCTTCTTAATAATCGCTGACTGTTTTAAGTTTTACTTTACAAAACCAATCTTTTTTATTTGTATATTAGAACAGTTGTCTTTTTAACCAGATCAGTGTTTTATATGTCATGGTTTCTTTGTACGATAGTGTAGATATGTTTCATGAATGGATATTAATTTTCTATTTATATGAATCCTCGATAGTTGTAAACATATACATTTCAGCTTTTTAGCTGCAGCATGTGCAACCTTGTACTCTAAGTTTTTCGAATTAAAACCTTGCATTGAATTAAATGAGGAGAGCCCCCTACAGAAACTCAGTTTCTTTTGGTAATCCTCAGGCATTAGTTGAAGGATTTTTCCCCCTGTTATTGTATTTATTATTGTAATTCATTTCTTGTGTTCTTTGTTATTGTTATACTCCTTTGTGTTCATGAAAATGATGTTATTTTTATTTTTTAAAGATTATGCATCACGTTGTTGTTGGCGTTTAGATGGCGCTCTTCAATCTTGACAGATTATCTGCGCCACGGCGTTCCTTCTTTGGTGCATGTTCATCTTTTCGAACTTGATCTCATGGCTCACTTTTACTGATAGGGGTCTGTCTTTCCAGACTCCTGTTTTCGAGTTAAAGAGTTGGCTCAGCTGTCTTAGCAAAGTGCTACTGTGCAAACTTAATTATATTTAATTTCCCTTCACCATTAGTAGTGCATGTTAATCATAAGGATGTCATCCTTATGATTTTAATACTGATGATATTCAAACATTTCAATTATAATCATAATATACTCACAGAGGTAAACGCACTAGATCTATACAAACATTTCAAATCTGTTTGTAGCTTTAATATAATCTAATAGGACTCTAAAATCCGATAATTCCCTAATACTTTTACTAAATCTAACGTATCACATTTCAATCGTCTTTGCATTATCCTTCTTTCTCTTTCATATTTCTTGCATTGTAGTAAAAAATGCTCGATAGTTTCTGAAACCTTACAATAGATACATTGCCCATCTTCATGTTGATTAATACTGCGCTGATGATAATTTAATTTGCATTTCCGTAGTCTCAACTGATGTATCATTACTTCCTCCTTTCTATTAAAACCTTGAATATTTTCTGTTCTTGTGACATTTGGCTGAATCCGCCATAATTGTCTTCCATATAATGAGGACTCCCATTGAAATTGCCAGATCTCTTTATAAACTGAAGACATGTGGCTTGTCAACTCTTCCTTTATGTATAAAATTCTAGTTCAATGTTTTCTTTCAGCGCTCCTTTTTTGGCGAGATTGTCTGCTATTTCGTTTCCTCGAATACCGCAATGGGAAGGTATCCATTCAAAGTTTATCTCTATAACTGACATTTGTATTATTTTAATTTTGTACAAAATATCAGCAACAAGGGTACTTTGAACTTTTGGGCTGCTTTCTAGAGCCTGAATTGCTGACATAAATCTGTTAAGAAAACAACTGACATTCCTTTACAATCTTCAAGCCACTCCAAGGCCATCACTATCGCTACTAATTCTGCCCTCATTTTTGTTTATGCCCAATTCTGGTATATAAAAAACAGATCCATCTTGTATGTATTCTTTCTAATGCATAGTTCTTCATATCTGGAATAAAATGTTGTTTCTTATTAATAATTGTGTGAATATAATAGGAAATATTGGGCATTGAATAACACCAGAAAGGTTCGATTAACACTCTTTTACTCAGTTGCTCAACTTTAAAATCAGTAAAGCATGCTCTTTTGATAAAAGGACCTTGACCTGGTTCCCAGTCAAGTTGCTCAAAATACCAGCATGGCTCAATAATTTGTAAAGTTGGATGGTGGCTGTCTTTATTTGACGATAAGTAAAACAAATACTTGACAAAAAAAAATTCTTCTTAATTGCAATGGACGTTCACCACATTCCACTTGTAGTGCGTCGAGTGTTATAGACAGCATATTATAGATAACATATTTGTTAAAGGACACCTTTGGTTTATAAACCCAGGACATCCAAAGTATACGAACCCTAAGACACTGTGGCCCGAATTCACAAAGCAAGGTTTAGCTCAGACCAAGGTTTAAGTTTAAACCAAGGTTTAAGTTTAAACCTCCTTTTGTTTCGCCAAACCTCCTTTTGTTATTTACAAACCAGGTTTATAAATAACAAAAGGAGGTTTGGCTAAACAAAAGGAGGTTTAAACTTAAACCTTGGTCTGAGCTAAACCTTGCTTTGTGAATTCGGGCCATCGGGTGTATAAATGCAAGGACACCGCAGATGTATGGAAACCTAGGACACCTTTTGTGTATAAACCCCAAAGACGCTGCAGGGCTACATACCCTCGGACATCGCAGACGTGTGGCTTTCTTTCAAAACATGGTTATTGGCCCGGTTATCAAAAGATAATGATGCAGTTAGATAACAACCAATCTACATATTTATACTTTTCCCGCCCGCGAAGCCTTAAGTCTCGCCAAAATGGGTATAATTGTGTGTTAGATTGCTATCATTATCGTGAAGAAAACAAATGCTAACTGAATCATCCAATCGTCGCTGAGACCACCACAAGCCATTCATATTACTCCATCCGGATAAATCAATAGCACTTTGCAACGGCGATCAGCCGAGGGGGGAAACGTTTTTCGCTAATCGTCTTAAAGACTAGAACACTGTCACGAACTCATATAACTCCACTTGTGATACAGCAACAACATTTATCAACGCACAAATCACTTTCCAGCGGCGCACAGCCGGGAAAAAGCTTTGTTAATTCTGACAGCTAAATTGAACCAATGAACGTGCAGAAAACTGTCAGGAACTCATCATCTCCTAAAGTCACTTTCCAACGGCCGTAGAGGAAAAAAACTATTATGCGTTATGACAGCTTAAGAAGTACAACAGCGAACCAATCAGCGTACAGAAAACCGCCAATAACTCATATATCTCTAATCGGGATGAAGGTAAGATCACTTTTCAACGGCACGTAGTAAGAGAAAAGTGGCAGCTTAACCAAAACGCGTCAAGGAACGCAAATGATCTCAAATCGGGATAAGGCAAAAACAATTAACAGACGGACAGAAGAGAATTTTCACCTTAACGTCACATTTCTTTCACATCAGGTATTAATATATTTGATGTGGGCCTATGCGAAGTTCACTGAACATGCGACTTCAGATGGTATCCGGCGTCTTTCTGTTTCAAATTCTTCTACATCAAGGTAAGACGACATTTGAAAACTAAATTGACGGTGATTTATAAACACTGTCACAATAATTGTCCTTCTTCATCTCTTGGTTTTCTTCGAATATGCCTTGTTTTCGTGTCTTTCTGTTTTAAATTCCCTTACATCGAGGTAAGACAACATTTCAAAGCTAATTTGACAATATTTTATCGGTCGATCACAATAATGTCCTTTTTTCTCACTTTTTCGAATTTGTTCTTATTAACTTTTTTTTTTAAATCGTATGGTCTTCAGTAACATCACGATTTGAAATGTATTTATTTATTCATTAATGTTTTCTTTGAAAAAGAATTGAAATATTTAGGGCAACACCAATAAAGTACCCCTTTTCCCGCCAAATTCAAACCTATTTCATTTTGACAATCAGTAGAACTTTAAACGTAAACCTGATCAATGAATACCAACGCACACCACACGATCCGACAAACAAACCTATAAAAATATCTACCAGCTTTTGACTTCCAATTTTATTTTTCATCGTTGACAATATTTATATGAATACTTAGAATTGTCTATGTTTCTTTATTTACTCGTTTACTGTTTGTAATGTGCTTTTGTGCTTTGTTTGTATTCTTTATGTGCTAATTCATTATTATGATTGTATGGGGATACGTTGTGTTTCTTGCGAGCCATTGGCTTCTTAATTCGAGTTCCCAATGCTAGGTAAAATGTACCGAAAACTGGGTAATATGCAACAAATACTGGGTAAAATAGTACTATTTTCAAACTTTAATGTTCCTCGGATATGTCGGGTCTATAAGTGTTCTCTGATATTCGCTAATGGCATGAATGGTTACTGTATACTATTTAAAATGATGAATATCATTCTCTGGAGAAATTTACTTTTTTATACGTGAGACGTCTATGGTTGCGTTTATCTACCAAATTTTTGGCTAGAATCAGGTTTCGCAAACGTCTTTCAGGCAAATTTAGAAGTTGATAAACGCAAAGCCTTTTTTAAAGGGCTTTAGATATGGGCATATCTAAAGACGCAAAAAGGTGTGTTTTGTATGTGACATACAGCCAGAATCACGTTTCTGAGAGATCGATAAACGCAAAGCTGTTTTGAACCTCACATACAAATAGGACCACCCAGGTGTTGTGTACAAGCATGTGTGTGAAGTTGTCCTCCGAGAAACTGTCTGCTTCCCGGGTCAAAACAGCTGGGCAGACACAAGGCCTTTATTTTGAATCGTGAAGGGACGATAAACGCGACATCCCGCAAATCACGATCGTATAGTGGGGTATGATAGTGGGGTTCAATAGTGGGGTACGATATGTTCATATCTAGTGGCAAGCCTTGATAAATGCGCCCCTATATCAGTCAATCTGTAAAAAGTTGATATCGGATTCCGACCGCTTAAATATAACTTGAAAACAAGTTTGTTCTGACAGCTCATTACTATTTTCTTTGAGTCTTAAGATACATATGCGTTTCATATAGTTTAGAGTTGGTGTATAAAATATTGCTAAAATGAAGCATGATTTTAGTGAGATATCTACTTATTCTGCTTCTTTCAAAACAAGATATTCAGGGATCGGACTCGTCTTTTCAGATTTAAAGCCCCTATCAGGGATATAGAAGCCCTCGAAAGCATGAGGTTTTTTTTGCTCTTTTACAAGGTGAGATTTTCACCGTGCAAATTCATGCAATGTCCTTTAAACATGCTCTGATCTTCTGTCCAAATCTGCATGCTAAATTCTGAGAAGACAGTGGCGGATCCAGGTGGGGATAAAATCGGGCGCCCCATCCGTTTTTCCCCCACCACCTTTTGGCGGCTTTAAAAAAGGGAAACTAGAGTGAAGAGAGCAAAGGAAGAACAGAAATAGAAGGTAAAACAGAAGAAAAAATGAAAAGAAGAGAGAGAGAGTAAGGATAAATTTTTTAGAGGAAAGAATCCGCTATCCTTATAAAATAGGGGCTGTGTGAATTTCAAGGAGAAATTATTCGAATTAAAATTTATATTGCTCGTGACTGCCATCTTGAAGGTTCGATCTAAATTGCTGAAGTTCCGGAGGCTCTATTCCTGGATCCCGTAAAGATAGAAATGGTTCCCATGGCAATGTTTGTTCCTTCAAATTGTCCTTAGGAGTGAGTGTGAGAGAAAATTGATTTCCAACGCAATAGGGTTAGTGCACATTTTAACGAATAGACTAGAACTTCTATCGCTCAAGACGGTTTTCTTGAAAGTTCTGAATTACTAAAAACTCGAGAACGTCCGTGAGAATATTATATCAATGCATAAAAACCTTTTCGACGTGTTCAGTAATGAAATGGTCTCTTTGACGTGATGCCGCGAACGAAATGAAAATCTTATTCTTTTTCATGCATACTATTTCTAACGTTAGTAATCTTATAAATCAACGGGAAGATCAACGGGATAGCATGATGTTCAATCATTCCGACTCCAATTCATAGAAAAGGAGATGAATTCAGATGATAGTAAATATTATCACTAATACGTTTTATTGTGTGATAACAATAAATCTTTCTGAAAATCCGTGTACATCAGAGTATTCGAAAATCAGCCAATTATTATTTCATCAATCTATTTCTGTGTTCAGCCATAGCACGCAGGTTGCATATACAAGAGAGTTGACGAAATCAAGAACTAACACTATGTGGCATCCGTGTTTTATATAGCAATTAGGCTACCTAATTTTATGGAAACTACTTCCATATATAATGAATATTGATCATCGATTCCTGTCACCGTGAGGACATTTTTTTTTCTCCATATTTTTCCCTCCACAGGGATTTTATTGATTTTCATTTGAAACAAATTAACAAATATAATATATTCAAGGTAATTTACATTTATAACATAAATAAAATTGGCTTTTCAAGATACAAGTATTGTTGAACTGTTGAGTTAACAGAACACTAACAAATCAATAATTCATTTCTGACACTCATGGAAAGAAAAACAAATACAGAAAAAAAATATCATTTTAAGTAAACAAATTCCTGAATTGAAACCATTTTCTTGTGAATTTATTATTTCTACAATTCGAATTTGCAATATACTTTTCGTTTTTGAAGTAATTTATAATCGAAATCGAAACTCTAATATAATAATATTGGATTCTTATATAGCGCACGTATCGACCTTGCAAGGTCCTCAAGGCGCTCCAACATTACCCGGCTATGCTAGGCTGCCGATTTCGATGCTCACAGCATTTTAAGGAATTCCTTCCTACCGGTACCCATTTAACACCTGGGTGGAGAGTGGCAAATGTAGATCAATGTCTTGCCAAAGGACATTAGTGCCGCGGCGGGACTCGAACCACGGACCTTGTGATCGGCAGTCCGGCGACGTATCCACTCATTCACGACACCTATCAAAGTCGGGCAATTGTTTCTTTATTTTGCAAGAATACACCATCTGTCGCACCACAATCAGTATACAATTCAATGCATAATTATTTGAACCTTTTAAACCAAATAATTTATCTTGTAATGAAAATGTTAGTTTTTTTTCCAGTTCCAGTATTAATCCAGTGCTCTAACCTACCCCAAATATGTTTAACATGCGTACAATCACATAGCAGATGTATAACTGTTTCAATCTGTTCATTACAAAATGTACATTCTTTTCTTGGGACTAAATTCATTTTAAACAGTATATCGTTCGTTTATAATATGCGTTGCAAAACTTTAAACTGAAACCATCGTAAGCCCACACCAATGGTACAATTAAATCCAATAGAACAATATGTTTCCCAACTCTCATCATTCAGATCGAAAATGCATTTCCATTTAAGAAAACTTTTACATAGTCCTTTTCTTCTCTAAATTGCATAGATTGCATGTGAACATCCTTTAATACGTTTCATGACAAATGCCATTGTATCTGGGAAAAGAGGTTGTGGCACCTTGTTAAAAATAGTACGATTGTTAAACCCTTGTCTAATTGCATCGCATAATCCACGATAAAAAAGAAAATTTATTTGAATATTATACTTTTCTTGGAAGTGTTCCAGAGAGAAAAAAATCACCATTTGTGTCTAAAATATCATTGACAAAACGAACTCCCCTTTGACACAATTTGTTATTATATATTGAGCTATTGCCTATTTTAATGTAATCATTATTCCATAAGGGTTGGCAAGAAATGTTATCATAATGCATGGACAAGAGCGTACTATAAGCCATGAACATTTCTTTCCAAAAATAGGTTCGTTGTTTTACCTGCCAGTTCCCGAAAATAATTGTTTCCCATATATAATTTTAAATCTTGCAGTTCAGGCAAGAAAGATTGCAAAAGACAGAGGATATTGCTATCTATTGAGCCAATTACTAATCTCTTAATCCCGGAAATTTTTAATGATTGGCAATGTGTGTATATATCTATCATTTTAACCCCTCCGTCTGAGTAACTTTGTGACATTTGATTTCTACTTATTTTATCAGGTTTCTCCCCCCATATAAATCTATAAAAGTGAGCATTTATATCTTTCAAAAGATTTTCACCAGGATTAGGGAGGGACAAAAAAGGTAGTTTAATTTGGAAACCAACAATGACTTGACGACAGTGATTCTTCCAAGAACAGTTAAGTATCGCCTTAACCACGATGTCATTTGAATTTTGATTTCTTTAAATTTTTCATTATAATTGTGAATTATCAATTTGGGCATATCCGTACAAAAGTCTTTACCTAAATATCTGAAATAATCATCAAACACCCAATTTAGATTTCTATTCAAAAGAGCACCATCTTTCTTGTTTTTAAATCCTCCAATCCAAATCGCATGTGTCTTCTGTATATAAACTTTTAAACCAGACGTTGCATTATATTTATCTAAAATGTTTAATGCACTGTTTAATTCCATTACTGACCCGTTCGATGTTAGAATAGTATCATCTGCATATTGAATTATTTTAAGTTGTCTAAAAGGTAAGCTCAAACCAACAATGGAATCGGAATTTCTAAACAAAAGACCTAGTATTTCGGCGCATAATAGAAGGATAAGAGCTGACATGGGATCTCCTTGACGACAACCTCGCTCTATTGAAAATCTCGGAGACAGGTGTCCATTGATTAATACACAGGATTGAGCGTTTTCATAGAATACATTAACCCATTTTACAATAGAGGGACTAAACTTTAAAAAGTGCAACACTTTTCTAATAAAATCATGAGAAATAGAATCAAATGCTTTTTCAAAATCTATAAGCAGCAATAAACCAAGAATGTCATTGATGTCAGTATACAATAATAAATCAACAACGAATTATTGAATTTCATGTAACCTCGACCTACCCTACAATGATTTAAATTCAAAGATAGCTTGACCAGGGAATGATCGGATCTGCATGTACCCAGGTAAAATCTCTATTTTATTAACGAGTGACAGTAGTTCAGTGGAGACCAAAAAATAATCCAATCTAGCCACCTTAAAGGGAGTAGGTTGACGCCATGTAAACATTTTTTCCAGGACATGTAATTCTCTCCATGGGTCTATCAAATCTAAATCATTCTTCATCTGATCGACTTTTGTCTTGGCATTAGGATTATTAAGACGAGTATAATTATATGTATCTTTATCAAAATCTTGAACCAAGTTCCAATCTCCACATAAAATTGTTAATGGATTATCAAAATCCAAAGCAAGACTTTCAATATCTGCATAAAAACTAACACTATCGTGATTAGGACCATACAAGGATATTGATGTTATGTCATAGCTCTATATTTGTAGGTCTAACGCAACAAATTTTCCTTCTTTTGATCGCTCAATCTTATTTACATTAAATTGCACCCCTTCCCCAAACAAAATAGCAACACCTCTCGCATTCGACGCTTTATGTCTGAAAAAACAATTATCTCCCCAAAATCGTTTTATAGAAGCTTCTTCTTCAGCTACAAAATGTGTATCTTGTAAGCAACAAATTTTGAACTTTTTAACTTAACAAATTCTAAAACATCATTTCGTTTTTCGCGATTTCCCAAACCTCGACAGTTCAAAGAAATGATATTGAAACTAGCCATTGAATATCAACTTTACCGCGGTACTATGAAAATCAAATCCTGTGGAGTTTTTCTTTTGTAACATCAAACAAATAACACTGACTACACTATGCGCTAGTCCATCGAAACAACTTATACTGCAACACCTATGACAATTACAGCGATGTCTAGCACAAACGAAACTACAAAACAAAAACACATATGTCTCTGTTAGCGAGACAAGAGGCAATACCAAGAAAGCCACAGGTGACCACATATTTGCTGTGGATCCCCGAAACCCCACTAATACAACTAAGAGGGAAAATGTATCATACGTTTCTCCCTTGAAAAGAAGGCACATCGGCTTAAATCACATACAATCCTGCTTATTGTATGATAACTTTTGTCATGTCCGGGAAATGTATACACTTAATTATTTTACATATTTACAAATGTGCGACCTCCGATGATTCACACGGGTAACCTTAACACACACTCCCCTTTCACAGAAGAGGTCAAATATAATAAACAGATTGATAGCTTGACCGTTGTACTTTTGGGGAAACGTCTAGCCCATGAGGACATATGGCAATAATTATCTCAATGGCTTTCACCATCTTAAGTAGTCACTATTTCTCTTCCGGGTATGGAGTGGAAAATGATTAGTGCCGTGGTGGAGATCAAATCTACGACTTTAGACTTTACAGTCAAGTGCTCAAACTCCTCGACTACGACACCTCTATTTCCAAAGATTAACATACAAGGTGGTTCATTCCTCATTAAGTGAAATAACTGTCATAATTCCGAACATTTGATGCATTTATCTGAAGGTTCATTATTCAGAAGCTTCGTATATATATATTTAACATGGTAACAAATTTCTGTAAAATATATTCAGTAGGCTTACTTTTATATTTATGAAAATATTAACCAGTAGCTTTCTGAACCCAATATCATTTTCGAAATTGCGAACATTCCTTCAAATTTTCTAAATTATGAACCTTCCGAATAATCTTAATCAATCATATGCAAGTATGAACCTACGGAAGTTCTACGTCATGATATCGGATGATAAGGATTAATACTAGACATGCAATTGGCTGTCAACTTTACTCATAAACTGATAACTGAATATTTTAGAAGATCGTATGGAATACATTAAATTTTCCTTTAGGTTCTCTAACATATTTATATTAAAAATTAAAAACACTGTAAACTTCTTTCTCTGGGAAAGCAATGATCTATCTGATGTTTATGAATTATGATTGTATTATTTGTAATATGTATGTAGTTTCTTATTCATTGAGTCATTCTTTTTCATTACAGTAGTCCTGTTCTTTTCTTATTTATCTGTATTTTCTTTCTGTAAAATACAACCATTCTGTTCTTTATCTTTATATGTTCATTGTTTTGTAATCATGTAAACTTATGTTGATTTCGCTTGGAGTATTTTAATTGAAATCATTTTGTGGACACCTTTAAAGGGCATGAGTTTATTTGTATGAAGGCAGAAAGTTTGAGATTAATCGGACCTTTGATATGAATGATATCGGGGATAGATGGAGGCACGTCCAACTTATCCAAATACTAAATTCTTTTATAAATGTTATGCTTCCTGGGAGAGGTTCAAGTCCCGCTGGTTCCAAGATTTTTTCTGACTTGTTTTTCAATACAGATCGATCAATCGATCTTATTTACTTGGTGTAAGCCACAAATCTTGTTTTGCATTGTACCTTTCTTTGTCAAATGTATGTATCCATTACTTTGTACATTTGCTTATTCTATTTTATGCTTTGCGAAAAGTTGCTTAAAGATTTTATTTAAAGAAAAAGATAAGACGGATATGAATAATAAATAATAAATTGTCAATCTATAACGCGCCATATTTGTATACTTGACACTCCTGGCGCTGGCTATGAGAATTGTTTTTGTTGATATTACAGTACAGTCTTGGCATAAACTAAGAAGCAAATTTGAGTTATCCAGTAAACGGAGTTAAGCGTTGACAAAAAGAAAAGTCAATAAATGTACGCGATACTCAAGTGAGTAATTTGGTAAGTGGATTTTGACGTAAAATATATTATGCATAGCATATCATTATACCTAAAATTCCTCTTAAAAGAAAATACCCTTTTGAATAATACATTTCTTATTTGATGTCTAATTCGTTCACACTTTCATCGGTGAGACTGCTTCTAATTTTGTTCTGCTTTATTCTACAGTAATTTGCTATAAACATTTCCTTTAACCTCTCCAAGGATAGATATAGATGGATGCGCTTTACAAGCATCATGTGCCATGATCATTGTGTTTTTCTTATTTTTGATATAGGGCCTTATGGTTTTGACATTATTTTATCTGAAAGACTTTCAAAGTAAATCAACAAAGATATTAGATAAATGAACAAAATTATGTATAAATAAAGAAAATAAACTATTAAATATCGAGTTGCAGGAGCTCTACAGGTCCAATCATGCATATGCGAGGTCATGGAGAAATATCTGACAACCCTGGTGTCACTGGACTTTCCTGATCATTACCCACCGAAGTCTCGGCGAGAATGGAGCTTCGACATACCCCCTGGCACAATGGTAGGTTTATCGACATAAAAAGATTTCGTCGACAATATGGGCACCTCTAGTTACTATTATATTTGAAGGAGGGGCAAAGGAGCAATTTACCCGCCCTGACAGATTCCCGACAACCAGAAAAGGAAACTGTCAATTTTTAGATATGCCAAAGATCTTTTACTCTTATATGCTTGTTCGCTCAAACTACAATGTTGCTCTGTATTGGATTCTACGGATTTCAATATCTATTCCACCAGTTTCCTATTATATTAAGGTAAGCGTGTTAGGACCGCGTACCCCCTAATGCAAACCAGGGCGCCTCAAAAAGTGATTCCTTTGCAGAACCATAGGCTACGTATAACCAGGTCAGATGTTTTGCCCCTCCTGAGGCCAATGGATAGGAATTTCACGTTATGCGAAGCCCACATTTAAGAAGGAAAACAAAACTAAACTAGACTTTAAATCGTCACTTAGACGAATTAGGTGATACGTATGATTTTGGTTTACATAACGAAGAATGTATTACACGATATCATATTATTTTATAAAATGCTTCTCCCATTATGATCTATCCATAGGTAAAGTTTAAATTGTGTCGATCTCTTGATCATTATGGATCTAGGGAAGATAAATTGAGACAATATATGAACATTGACTCTGTGCAGTAACCAGTTACACCTTTGACTCTAATTTACATCATCAAGAACACATTTTGACGATTTTATCTCATTCAAGAAATGTAAATGTAATTGATAAATAAGAGCTTATGCCTGAATAATTAAAAGAGAATAGTATATGAAATCACGATTTCCCGGCGTAAATGAAAAGTCAAAATGAATGTGGGAATACACTAGCGATCATTTTGAGTTGTCGACGTGAGATTCGCTAATTGCTTGAAAATAAAATCTTTAAATATCGGATGGATATATACTGTCACTGTATAAGGAATGTGGATTAGACCCGAGTTGAATTAACAGGAAATAATGAAAGAAAGAGAAAGAATGAGAGACAGGGAGTGTTGAATATTTGTTCAATTAATGCATGGAACTGTAGATAGCTGAAAATATTCGGAAAGGAAAGGAGCAATCATTGAGGCCAGGATGGTAAAAAAAGAAAAAAGAAAAAAGGGAAGTTTGATTTTGACCCATCGTCTTTGACCACAAATTTCTTCATGATCCCGTCATCAAGATAGAAAATAAGTTGTATTTGGAACTTATATCATAAACTCAGCTACTACATTATGAGAATTTGGGAGAGATTCGAATACAAATAAACTATATATACGGTTGAAAGTGCATTGTCGTTGATTACGACATCAATTAAAATCGATTGAAATTAAATAACTTAATTTTAACGAGCAATATGATGGTGTCGGGAAATCCGATTAGCCAAAAAGATGTAGGAAATAATATCTACAACTAATACTCTATCCACATATAATAAAACAATTGGGTTATCCGATCATTTAATGAAGTTATGCCCGATTAAACATAGGCATTTTTTTTTTAATTTCTGAAAAATGTGCCCACGCGCGTGTTGTTATCTTTGACGCGCGCATATTACATCAATTTGAGTAAAAAATTACTGAAATTTACAGGGGTTGTTAATGAAAGTATCGTTAATCCAAGACGAGCAGAAAAGTAAAGAAATTCGACCCGCGTGCGTTACAAACGCAAATACGCGCGCGCTGACCCCACGCGCGGAAATGTTTGAAACGCTTAAAATTGTCTGAAACGTATGCAAAATTACTTGGTTTGGAGTTTTGAGCATTTTGTTTTCTATTTTCTTTTTGACGCACGAGTACGCGCACGTTAGAAGGAACAGACGCATTTGCGTTGACTAAATTTCTGACCCATGACCTGAGCATAATTGATACCAAATTTGAATTGAAATTGATATTGCATGGCTGAGATACGCCCATTAATGACATTTCACATAATGACGCCATTTATATGCTTCTCCCATTATGATCTATCCATATGTCAAGATTAAATTGTGTCTCCTTGATCATCATGGATCTAGGGAAGATAGATTGAAACAATATATGACCTTTGACCCTGTGCAGTAACCAGTTACACATTTGACTCTAATTTACATCATGAAGAACACCTTTTGACGATTTTATCTTATTCAAAGAAATGAAAATGTAATTGATAAATGATTATCATCATTATGATAATGATAATCATGATGATAATGATCATGATCATGAGCGCGATCCTGACATCTTATTGAAAAAATAAGGGTTGATTTAGATAGCATATAGTCTCAGCTACAACATACTTAAAAATCACTAAAATCCAAGCAGAAATAACGGCGATATTGCTCGCAAAAGACAGAAATGTAGAATCCAGATTTGAGAAAAAGTCATCTCCCATAGGGATTACACGCAAAAAGTAATGGATTAAGTGAAAATAGGGTAATAATAAACTAAAAAGGGTTGTTTATGACATTATTTGCGATTCTACGTGTTTAAATAATCAAAGGAGATGGTACAGTAAAAGGTCAAAAGGAAAAAAAAGTGGAGAAAAAATTGTTGGAGACACCCGGACTCGAACCAGGGATCTCGAGGTTGGAAGTCAAGTGCGTTACTGATATACCAAAACATCTCCCTTAGCGATTACACGTAAACGGGAAATGGAATTCTGAAGTCCTACTTTGCAAGTGAAATATGAGCATGATCCCGGCATATGATCGAGAAAAAAAGTGTACACTGGAGATAGCTTATTGTCTCAGCTACAACATATCCGAAGCTCAGCAAAAGCAAAGCCAAGACGACGGAGATATTGCTCGTGAAAGACGGGAATGTAGAATCCAGTTTTGAGAAATAGTCATGTCCCATAGACAATACACGCAAAATGTGAAAAATTGACATGCCTCCTTTAATCGCAAAAATACGACATGATACCTTTGTCAAACTGGAAAATTGTGGGCACTGCATTTGTAGAACATATCAAAATTTGCAAGAAAAAAAATTAATATTTACAGAGATACAATCAATTGTCCAAAAATATGCAAACGTTATAATATCAAAATTTAAATTTTGAGTTCGGAGGCCATTATGATGACGTCATGAGTTAATTGAGGGTCAAATGAGACATGAAATCATATCTCCAACTCATGATCTATCCACATATGAACAAATATTGGGAGTTTCTATCTATTCTAAAGAGTTAAAATGAATTTTGTATAGGCATGTTTTTGCCCATGTATAGTAGATAAAGATAACGCAGATCCGCGCGTGCCGTAAAGTTTGACGAACGCTCATTGCGTTATTAAAAGGTGAACAAATTATCAAAATGCTTGAAAAAATGTGACAAATACGATTACAGAGAAAATTCGGCGATTCTATTTTGCAAAATGCTAGTACGCGCGAAAACGCGCGCGCATGTGCGTGTGCGAGTTTTTTTGCGAAATGCTTAAAATGGCATGAAACGTATGCAAAAAAAATTCGAGACGATTTTGAGCATTTTTATTTTTTGCGCGCGCGTTTTTTGACCTGAAATTGACCGGACGAATATTGACCTTAATCATGTTAAATATGAATAAGAAATGCCTTTCCGTTATGAAGATATGATCATGAGTTGAAAGTACAAAAAAAAAAAAAAATGGCGCCTGGATGACGTCATGAAGACTTGATGACCTTGAAAATGTTCGTGTCACGTCTCATGACAATGAACTATGACTGTGCCAAAATTGAAAGAAATTGACCAAACTGATCTTGAGTTATCCTCTACACAAAAAAGTGCGGAGAAATAAAAAATAAATAAATAAATAAATAATAAAGAAAGAAAATTCTGACGAAAACAATAGGTAATCTGTCGAAAACGACAGACCACCTAAAAATCTTGACGAAATCAAAAGGTGATACGTAGACTTCGTTACGTATCACCTAACTAGACTTTAATTCGTCACTTTGACGAATTAGGTGATACGTATGCTAATGATTTACATAATGAAAAATGCATTTTCACGATTTCATATTGTTATATAAAATGCTTCTCCCAATATGTTCTATCCATATGTCAAGTTTCTACTGTTTAGCCTTGATCATTGTGGATGTATGTAAGATATATTGAGACAATTTGACCATTGACCCTAATTAACATAATGAGGCCTACACATACACATTACATATTCCGTGGTAAGAATGAAGTAAGTGAGGGAAAATGAAGGCAATGACAAATGAGTGAGAGAGAGAATATGGCCGGGTTCAAATTAAGTGTTCTTTAAATTATTAGACCCAGTACTGAGGATCTTTTTATCTGCCATGTTTTTGTTATTTGATAGTGAAGCTACATAGAAATGCCGTCTTTTGTCACCAAATATTGTTCAAATAGCATTGTAGAGAAGATGAACAACTACTAACGCAAAGTCGTTAGCCATGAGAATGTCAATTTCTATCTCATTCTGCTAAATTATCCGAACAATAGAATCAACCAAGTAGAATCAAATGTTAATTGAATTTATCATGAGTTCTGAAATTTCAATTTGTTACTGCACGTCATAATAGTATTAAAGAGCAGCAATGGCGAACGATTGTCGCTAAAATCCAGAAATTGTTGCTTAGGTTGAATAAATTACCATGAGACATCAAGCTACATAAAACTATGATCGACAAACATGATATTGTTTTGAAAACAGTCTGAAAACATTGGAGCTAGAATGAATAAGAGATAATGTGGTCATGTAAACAAGTGCATTATGTCCATGTTATTCCCCAGTTCCAAATCATGATTGTATTCCCTATTTATTTCTCCTATATAATTTATTTCAATTTAAAATAGAAATTCTAATGTTCCTTCTTTTGGCTTGATAATATTTCAGCAACGAATTGACAGTTTTGGTAGACATATTGGATGTATCGTAGCAATAAATTCTTGGCACATGACGTATTGCGTATACGATAATAATGGTGAGAAGAAGAAGCATACAAATAACTATAAGAATAATAACAATAACACATAATTACTATAATAATGATTATAATTACGATATTTACTATAATAATTAATATAACAATGATAATAATGATTATTATGATACTGCTGCTATTACTACTACAACTACAACTACTATAAAGAGGTAAATGGAGAAGAAGGGGTAGGAGAAGAATCATTTCAGCGATATTAGTGAGTATATTCTCAATGACTGAGGCATACACATACATATTACATATTCCGTGGTAAGAATGAAGTAAGCGAGGGGAAATGAAGGCAATGACAAACGAGAGCGAGAGAGAGAGAGAGAGACAGACAGAATATGGCCGGGTTCAAATTAAGTGTTCTTTAAATTATTAGACCCAGTACTGAGGATCTTTTTATCTGCCATGTTTTTGTTATTTGATGGCTTTTGAAGCTACATAGAAATGCCGTCTTTTGTCACCAAATATTGTTCAAATAACATTGTAGAGAAGATGAACAACTACTAACGCAAAGTCGTTAGCCATGAGAATGTCAATTTCTATCTCGTTCTGCTAAATAATCCAAACAGTAGAATCAACCAAGTAGAATCAACTGTTAATTGAATTTATCATGAGTTCTGAAATTTCAATTTGTTACTGCACGTCATAATAGTATTAAAGAGCAGCAATGGCGAACGATTGTCGCTAAAATTCAGAAATTGTTGCTTAGATTGATTAAATTACCATGAGACATCAAGCTACATAGAACTATGATCGACAAACATGATATTGTTTTGAAAACAGTCTGAAAACATTGGTGGTAGAATGAACAAGAGAAAATGTGGTCATGTAAACAAGATTGATTAAATTACCATGAGACATCAAGCTACATAGAACTATGATCGACAAACATTTCAATTCAATTCAATTCAGAACTTTATTTCAGACTCAGCTGCACAAGGCAGTGGTCCATAAAACATATGTTACATATAGATAGGGATAATAGCGGAGTATGAACATGATGAGTATAATAACAACAAATCGTACAAATACTAAAGAATATAACAAACTAAAAACTATACTACGTATATACAATGTAACTGTAACATGTAACCTTTATCTGTAAAAATTGATAACAGAAGGCCTATAGCAATCTAACTCTAGTCTATGCTGTACCTGTAACTGCAATATTAAAATAAATATATGTATAACAAAGTGAAGTTGTAACTTAATTGTAACAATCTCTGCTCACTAACTAGAACAATTAATATACTAATAATAGATAACTAGATATTAATCATGATTGTATTCTCTATTCATTTCTCCTATATAATTTATTTCAATTTAAAATAAAAATTCTAATGTTTCTTCTTTTGGCTTGATTATTTCAGCAACGAAATGACAGTTTTGGTAGACATCTTGAATGTATCATAGCAATAAATTCTTGACACAATGACTTATTGTGTATACGATAATTATGATGAGAAGAAGAAGCATACAAATAACTATAAGAATGATAGTACAAAATAAGCTTTTTAATAATGATTATAATTACGATATTTACTATAATTATAAATATAACAATGATTATAATGATACTGCTGCTATTACTACTCCAACTACTACTGCTAGGAAGTAGAAGATGAAGAAGATGGGGAAGGAGGAGAATCGTTTCAGCGAAATTAGAGGTTATATTCTCTATATATGATTGAGGCATACACTCAAATTTAAATCATGATCAAACAGGCATCTGAAGTTTTTAGATGCTTACTATTTGCTTCATGTTGTTGAAAATAGTTTCCACTGCCCGTGGGATCATACAATATGTCATCTAAATCGTTTGCCTGTAGGTCTGGAGTATCAAAGGTCGATAAATTTAAGATCAGACCTTCGAAGGGTCATTTTATCTAATTTTCATCCGACAAATTTGAGGCATAAGAAAAGAATCAAAAGCAGTTAGAGACAAGACATCTCCAAGTCTCCAGCGGTAAGACAATTAATGACAAGCACAATTGAAGACCAATCTAAAGGCCCGGTCCCACTGCACTTACAGATGCGAAAAGGATGTAAAACGTAAAAAAAATCGTGCCATCCGTTGTGTACTAATTGCATACGTGTTCCACACGCTCTATCCATCGAGCATCCGTCCACTGTGATTTCATCCGCGCAAAAAGTTTTGAGCTGCACAAAACTTTTAGAACGGATGAACTTCCGCCGTGTACGATGTAAATCCGCGACATATACGAGCAACAAACGTTCTATGTCCGTTATCATCCGTTAAACGTCCGCTGTATCCTCTCTGCATCCTCTGAGCATCCTCGCAACTCACATCCGCTGCAGCTGAAAACGGAAAGAGGGAGGAAAGATAAGGTACATGGAACGTCTATACATCGTTAATAGCACGGAAATAGAAAGGATGTAATCGCATGCATCTCGTTTATAAAGTATTCAAAGCTGTCATCCACTTCCATCCGCTTTCATCCGCTAGGCTTCCGATGAACATTCTTTTCACATCCCCGCTACATACTACCCGTGTCCGTTATTTTCCGTTCTGTTTTCGCAAATTTTCGCAAATTTTGTCCATTTCTGGAGCGGATGGAAACGGATGGAGCCACCCTCGAAATTTTGCTCGTCCGCTGTGTCCTTTATGCATACGTTTTGTGTCCATCGGCCAGTGGGACCGGGCCATAAGACGCGTTTATAGTGACGGCAGACTTCTGTGGGACGTTTAAAATTTTACTGCGATCATTTTAGCTCGATCGTCATCACAAGTGCATGTAAAAACTGAAGTTTGATTTGGACTCGTCGTCTTTGACCACAAATTTCGTCATGATCCCGTCATCAAAATGGAAAATAAATTTCACAAGTAATTTAAAAAATAACCTCAGCAACAACATAACACATTTTTTTAAAGAAATTCGAATAAAGATGAACGATTCATGGTCCAACGTGCATTGTCATTAATTACTTAATCAATTAAAATCTATTAACATTAAAAGTTGAATGAGCAATATGACGATGTCGGAAAATCCGATAAGCCAAAAAGATGTATGGAATAATATATACGACTCATACTTAATCCATTTATTAAAAGAAATTGGATTATCCGGGCACTTATAGGAGTTATGACCAATTAAACATAGGCATGTTTTTGTTTTACATTGCAAATGTGTGCGCGCGCGTGTTGGTATCTTTGACGCCCGCTTATTCCATCATTATGTGTCAAAATTGACTGAAATTTACAGGGATTGTTGAGGAAAGTATCAGGAATCCAAAAATTGCAAAAAAAGAAGGAATTTCTCCGTTCCACGTACGTTATGCGCGCAAATACGCGCGCACCGACCCGCACGCGCGGAAATTTTTGAAACGCTTAAAATTGTCTGAAACGTATAGAAAATTACTTGGTTTGGGGTTTTAAGCACTTGAAATTCTTATTTCTTTTTGACGCGCGCGTACGCGGACGTTTGAAAGGGAAGGCGCATGTGCGTGGGCTAAAATTCTGACGCATGATCTGAGCATGATTTATGCCAAATTTGAATTGAAATTGATATTGCATGGCTGAGGTACGACCATTAATTACATGTCACATAATGACGTCATATGACGTCACGATGAACTGGCGTCGCTGTAAAATCAGGCAGTTCTAAGTTGGACAATGGCTTGATCCTGCGAACAAGTTTATGGAAGAATAATATAGGATTTCCCGGCCAAATTCGCGTGTTTGTCATTCGAATTCATTTATTTTGCATTTTAGTTAGCGCAGATCGGCTTTGCTATGCCAATTATCATTCAATTTTCCAGTTTTTGTATTTAATTTAGGATTTTGGTCGAAGGGTTTCATAGATCTGTCATTCAATTTAGAAACTGCTCATCTAGCATTCAAATTAATATTCACTTGTCGAAGCGTAATTGTTATCATTCAAATTAACACCTGTCATTCGTATTCGTAATATTTTTATTCAAGTTAGGAATGTTAGGGGGAAGAATTGCAACAAACTTTTACAGTTTTTAAATAATGCAGTTAAAATGCATGATTTGCCATTGGGGTCTAAGCTGTTATTCCATTTATTTATTTTCAGGACAATGCAGATAGGTGTAGTCAGACATAAAGTAAAGAAGGGGCGAAATCAGGGGATATGGCATTTCTGCACGGACATGTTCATATACCCGGGAAAGGTGGGGGTACCCTCAATCGCCCCTTTTTACTACAGACTCGGAATTTACAATTTACAACTCCCTTACACGAACATTTACAAATATACTGAGACCATCAGGTCCGTAAATGCAATTCGTTTTTTTCTTCTTAACAATCAAACTTAAATGCTGATGAATATCAGATAAATCTAATAAGTATCAGTGTATAAATGCAAGAAAATGAAATATGATGAAATACACATGAAAAAACAATCTTGAAAGAAAAAGAATGAGCTATAAAAAGTGTGTAATAAACGAGAAATATATATTGACCATCAATTTAAGTGCACAAAGTGCTAATTTGAATGCAACAAATGAATTAGAATGCTAGAAGTACACCGTCGCGTTGTCAGAAAATCGTGTTGCGCCAAATCGAATGACCAAATAGCGAAAGAAGCACATTGTTCAATAATTTGAATGAAACATACGTAGATTTTAACAAAAATTCCATAGATTTGAACACTAGAAAAGGGAATATAAACCCGAGATATACCTGACTGCACTAAAACCGTCGAATTCGAACGCAAGACAAATTAATTTGAATGACAAACTCGCGAATTTGGCCGGGAAATCCTATAGTAAATTCTTCCATACAGACACAAAATAAATACTAGACTTTAATTCGTCACTTTGACGAATTAGGTGATACGTATGCTCATGTGTAACATAATAAAGAACGCATTTTTACGATTTCATATTTCGTTTACTACTCCCATTATGGTCTATCCATGAGTCAAGTTTCAACTGTAGGGCAGAGGGAGACAGACCAAGAGAATAAGAGGGACGCAAGGCAAGAGAGAGAGAGAGAGGGAGAGGGTGAAAGAGAAGAGAGATAGATAGATGCAGAGACAGACCAAAAAAGGAGAGGGGCAGATCATGAGAGGAGAAGTAAAAGAGCAAGAGAGAGGAGAGAGAGAGATGCAATTGAGAACAATGCCTTCTAGATGACCATGATTGAAAGTGGTATAGCGCCCCCTTCAGGTATCCGATTGAGGATTGTTATATATGATAATTGACATGTCACCTATGATTGAATTTTTGACTAAGATAACGTCATGATAATGTTAGATAGTCTATATAAATCTCGTGGCAAATTGTCTCAGCTACAACATACTCAAAAATCAACAAAATCCAAGCAGAAATATCGGCGATATTGCTCAAAACACAGGAATGTAGAATCCAGATTTGAGAAAAAGTCATCTCCCATAGGGATTAAAAGCAAAAAGTAATGGATTAAGTGAAAATAGGGTAATAATAAAGAAAATAGCGTTATTTATTACATTATTTGCGATTCTGCGTGTTTTAATACTCAAAGGAGATGGTACAGTGAAAGGTCAAAAAATAAAATGAAGACAAATATTGTTGGAGACACCCCCACTCGAACCATGGATCTCGAGGATGGAAGTCAAGTGCGTTACCGATATACCAAAACATTTCCCATAGCGATTACACGTAAACGGGAAATGGAATTCTCAAATCCTACTTTGCAAGTGAAATATGAGCATAATCCCGGCATCTGATCGAAAAATGAAAGGCACACGTGTGATAGATTATTGTCTCAGCTACAACATATTCGAAGCTCAGCAAAAACTAAGCTAAGACAACGGAGATTTTGCTCGTGAAAGACAGGAAGGTAGAATCCAGTTTTGAGAAAAAGTCATGTCCCATAGAGAATACACGCAAAATGTGAAAAATTGACATGCCTCCTTTAATCGAAAAAATACGCCTCGATGCCTTTGTCAAAATGAAAAATTGTGGACACTATATTTGTAGAGAATTATTTCAGCTAGAACATATGGAAATTTGAAAGAAAATCAATCAATATTTACAGAGATACAATCAATTTTCGAAAAATATGCTGACGTCATAACATCCAAATTACATTTTTGAGTTTGGAGGACATTATGTGACGTCATGAGTTAATTGAGGGTCAAATGAGACATGAAATCATATTTACGACTCATAATCTATCTAAATATGAACAAATATTGGGAGTTCCTATCTATTCTGAAGGGTTACAAAGAATTTTGTATAGGCATGTTTTTGCTCATGTATTGTGGATAAAGATAACGCAGGTCCGCGCGCACTGTCAACTTTGACGGACGCTCATTGCGTTATTAAAAGATGAACAAGTTATCAAAATGCTTGTAAAAATGTGCCAAATAAGATGAAATTGAAAATTCGGCGATTCTATGTTGCAAAATGCTAGTACGCGCAAAAAACGCGCGCATGCGCGTGAGCGTGATTTTTTGTCAAATGCTCCATATGGCCTGAAACGTATGCAAATTTTTTTTTGGATGATTTAGAGCATTTTTAATTTTTGCGCGCGATTAAACGCACGGACGAACGCGCACGCGCAAATTTGCCCACGTTTGTTGACTTGAAATAGACCGGACGGATATTGATCTTAATCATGGTAAATATAAATGAAAAGTTTCTTTCCGTTATGAAGATATGATCATAAGTTGATTTTCACAAAATGGCGCCTGGATGACGTCACGATAATTTTGAGTCTTTGAAAAGTCACGCAGTTCTAAGTTAGACAAACATCTATCATCATGACAATGGCTTTATTCAGTCTTGAGATATCCTGCGAACAAATTCGAGGAAGAATAAATAATAATAAATAATAAATAAATAAAAATCTTGACGAAATCAAAAGGTGATACGTAGACTTCGTTACGTATCACCTAATAAATAAGTACATACAAACATGCATACCTAAATAAGTAGAGATAAAACTAAAAGAAGATTATTGAATTCCAAAATTTAAAAATACAATCTTAATTTTATGAGAATCGTGAAAAGTACACCACCTTTCTTGGAATTTGATCAATTTAGCATGATTCCAAGGATTTGTAGCAAAAGAACCTACTGGATTAAAATATACGAAGAAATTTTTAATCAATGTACTATCAATAACAGAATGATGGGTGAAGTATGCTCAAACATGACCTTGCCATTATAAACAAAATAGTTCATTTGCCGCCTTATTTCTCTTTAGACATAGCAAATGCAATCTTGACATCATTAAGGCTGTTTCACATATGCTGAGGTTTACCGGATCATAATGTGAACAAGCCTTTTTTAATCACCCGTTCTTTTCAAACTGATCAATCAACCAAACCCTTCTTTTTTTATACTCTATCTTCTAATCGGTAATGTAAAAATAAATGGGTGAACACTTTTCTAAGCAACGGTCGATTTTTGAAAATCGAAAATCCCTTAAAGTTTATGAATCGTATTGAAAATTCTTTACATAAAATCAAGGATTAAAGAATTCCATTGTACACTTCAGTTATCTTCCTTGATTTTCTTTCGACGATTAGTTTTCGAAGGGGTGTTAAATATTCGCTTTCTTCTCTGAAACTCTCCATGCAGGGTCATATTAAGGTTAACATCCTCCAGGTAGAACATTTTTGGGATCCTCTTACCCTGACACACATCAGCGAAACTGCACACGGCACTAACGTCACAACCTTCCCATTGGTCAGTGGTAATTTGACGTCACTTCTACTGCCAGAGGGTGTGGTGACGGTTCGTTTCTGCAGTGACGGGTTTCTCCTACATGAGGGTTTTGCCTTTGAAGTCAGGACGCTTCGCGTAAATGGTATTTTCAATTTAGCAATGGTTTAACAAAATTAAAAGTATTTTCAATCATTATTTTAATGACGGTTGTAAAGGAACCACATAATCTACTATATGGAAACGACTTTTTGAAAAATACCAATAGTTATAATTATCCTTGCATGAAATGTATACATTAGTCAGTGATACCACTCACATTAAAAGGACTTAAACTTTCCCAGATTCAATCGCTGCAAATTGAGCCTGATATCTACTGTTATTATTGTTCTTGCTGATGATAGTGTACTTTTGTTATATATATATATATATATATATATATAAATGCAATTATTAATATTGTTTTAATCTTATGAAGATACTGGTCGCACTAATGAGTCGTGCGTTCAAGCTTGTCTCACCAACACACTCGACTTCATGTGCCGGTCTGGAATGCAGTTCATTGACGTGATCGCTAGGTGTGATAAGGTTGTCGACTGTCACGACTTCTCTGATGAAATCGGCTGTCTGACTCCGGGTGTGTTCTCATTCTCTAACTTTCTTAGTTATGTTACCCGGATGTCGTTTGTGGGGGAGGGGGAACCCGAATAGTGTCTCGGAAGGAAGCGAAACATTCTTAGTTATCCAAAATGTTGCTTTGACACGATCGCGACTACTTTGGAAATAATCTGTCTAAGGCATTTTTAATAGTCCGATGCGACACTTAATTATGGGATGTACAATAGAATATTGAAATCGCCATTGAGTCGATATGTCGAAAAATGTATGTAGCTGAGATTGTGCTCTTTGAGTTTGGTTGGGCTTCAATGACTGCCCCTGGTAAATAAACTATTGAGATGGTCAAAATCTACCCGACACCTGACAGAAACCGCCATTGGGTCACTTTCGATAGAGTCTACGTCTACGTCTCTCATGCAGTTGCTCTAGTAGTAGTATTACTAACCTATCGTTTTAGATACAGTTGTGAATATACAGATATCCGAACGTCAGACAGACAATACGACGAAGCAACCGTTCCATATATCTTGATTCGTCTCCCCCCCAAAAAAAATTGTACCAGAATGTAAATGCCGTATGACATGAATGTATAAAGAATTCACAATCATCATCGTCATCATCATTATCACCATCACCATCAACATCACCATCACCATCA
The DNA here is from genome assembly GCA_035222895.1 of Strongylocentrotus droebachiensis. NCBI lineage: Eukaryota > Metazoa > Echinodermata > Echinoidea > Camarodonta > Strongylocentrotidae > Strongylocentrotus > Strongylocentrotus droebachiensis. The sequence continues at coordinate 444,240 of JAVYIG010000128.1, read as the reverse complement.
TCATCATCATCATCATCAGCATCATCATCATCATCAGCATCAGCATCATCATCACATTTGTATGTTTTTCTTATCGTAGACGTAGAGTGTCCTTACCGGTGTCGCGATACCGACATATGCCTACTCGATAGACTTCGGTGCGACGGATGGTATGACTGCCCTCAACGCGATGATGAAGAAAATTGCGGTAAGTCGAACACCCACCCCCTCCCCTTCTCTCTCTCTCTCCCTCTCTCTCTCCCATACCATCGATTCGTCCTCATTAACGAATTACGTAGATTGAATTTTGGAATTACATAATTGTGACTCCGTAATCGTGCAGTGGTTCATTCATTTGGCTCTCAATCCAAGGGTTGAAGGTTCGAAATTCAGTCTAACATCTTTTTGCAAGACACTTATCCACATTTGCCACTCTTCACCCAGGGTATCTGGCAATTGCTGGGGTAAAAATCATCGCAGGGTTCTCAGGAAGATCAGCAGTTAAATTTTTGTATTATTATTATCATCATTAGTATTATTACTATTTTTATCGTTATTACTGATATTTTTGGACGTTTTCTTATATTGTATTTTTCAATTGACCTCTACATTGTACTTTTCATTGAACTCAACTTTGCAAATCGAGGTAAATTGTATTCCCGAATTCTAACTGCAATCAAGTGTTTTTCTCAATGCAAATGTATGACGCAAACGCTTATCCTTAATCGCTGCCCTTATGAGATTATCCGTCAAACCTATGACAAAGTATTTTATTTGATGCAGAAGGCCTATGATTCCCTAGGCGGTAGAAATGTAAGAGCTTAAATAACAAAACAATCTGTTTGCATGAGCCAAATAAATTTCAGCGTAATAGTTTGAAATATATAAAAATGAAAAGAGGGTGAACTTAAAGTTTCTAATTCAGAAGGGATTAATGAAAAGTGGGTGCAATCTCGCATGGAATATATGACAAGCAAAAGTAAGAGTCGATTTCATACTTTGTAAGCCTGCAGAGGGAAATTTCGATGTACAAAAGAGCTATATTATTATCAATATCATTGTTTTATTTGTTTATTATGTGCAAAAAATACTCAAAGAACTTTCATAGTTCATTTGAAGTAGCCATTGTGAGTGTATTAATGGTTTTGTGGTCTAACTAATACGATAATATATAAAAAGGGTAATTTTGGTGTGTATAATTTATGAATGCTATTTAATTGCATATTGGTTTTGTGGTCTCTCAAAAAGAAATTATAAAATGCCCGGATGGATATTTATGCGGTGAAGCCCCCTTCAATGACAAGGACCAACCAACGAACTTTTGTGAGGAACGTGACTGGCAGCCATTTTGGGTAAACGCCACCAAAGCCTGGAAGAAGGATAACATTGAGAGCACGGCCAAGAAGGCTGTCATACTGTAAGACCATTATAATAGTGTTTTCAATTAAATATCATCAGTGGTTTAGTGGTTTAAAAATATTATTTTGAAATCGCTTCGTGAAAGCAAAGAAACCACAAAATGGCCACATATTATGTCACTTTGGGTATTTTGGTGTGGAAATAACTTTTCAGAGAGAGAGAGAGAGTAATGTGTCATTGTCCTCGCTCGCTCGAAAAAATTAGAAACGTAATAGATTCAGACAGCGAAGTCCATGAATGTCGTCATGATTCGGGCAGCATGGCGTTCGAATATAACCTTATTTATTGTATTTCATATCGAAATGAAGTTTATACCACAACTCACTAACCACCGGGAAACGATTTGACAATTATCATAATTCAATGATTTTCATTAAAAGACACAATGGAATAACCTTTCGATAGTGCATTATAATACCAGTACAATAAGGTTAACTTCAATTTGAAAGTATATATCGTAAGATGTTTGTTTGAAGAAGGAAAAAAAAAGGGTATTTATATACGGGGTAATAATATGTTCCGCGCCTAGAAACAAAGTATTAGGCGCATTATAAATGTGTGCTATTATTATTATTATTATTAACAACTAAATTATTCTTACCTCTTGTAAATTGAGAGTTTTTGTGTTATATATCGTTTTGAATAGCATGAGAAGTGCAACTTATACTCACCACCGGGAATCGATTTGACAATTATCGTAATTCAATGATTTTTTTTCTTTATGCAATTGAATGAATTCGGAGTCATGCATGGCCCAGATACCCATATAACTAGCCACAGATTTATGTACTGCAAGATGAATTCTGTACTTTTCTGCTATACCACAATGCTGTTATATATTTAGTTACTAAAACCTTTATTTGAAGTTATAAAAACTTTACATATTTTTAGAATTTCAAAAATGCCATGTGTTTTAAGTAAAACACGTAATAGGAGCAGTAGTATATATATATATATATATATATATATATATAATTATTTTTTTTACCTTTTCACACTTTTTGTCTTCAAATCTGTTGTTATTTTTGTTATTTTTGTTGTTGATATTTTTTTATTTTTGTTGTTGGCACAATCCTTATTCGAATTGTTGTAGTGATACTCCTGATAATATTATCAAGGCCATCTGACATGGTGAAAATGACAGAGCCGCTTTCGAAAGCTAAATTTAGGGAAAGTGAATATCAAAATAAGATTAAACGACAGCCCTACACAATTTTCAGAAAAAATGTCTTTGCAAATTGGTATTATATCCATCTCGGAAGCCCGGTGACACCCACCCTCAACCACCCACTAAATGAAACCAGTGCGCCTCTCTCCCTCCCCCACCCCACCCCTCGATTGGTTGAACCCACGATACGCTTCTGCGGGGTTAAACACGCCAGAAATATCGAATACCTACGTGCACGTACTCACCTTTCCCTGTGTACACACTCTCTACTCATCCAACCTTAACCATGCACACCCACTCCATCCCACATATCAACGCACACAAAAACGTTCAAGCAATATGAGGTCATAAACTACTCCTACCTAGTTAATTTATCTGATTGTCATCTCACTTGAGACTCTAACTTTGACTATAGTTAATAAACTGCAATATTTTCACACCTGAGTATTTCACCCGGTCGCCTTTCTAAATCTATTATGTTCTCAATTTTGTATTTGAGTTTTTAATTTCTAAGATAAGTAAAATGCTCGTGCTCTCTTGCAGTCCCTGTAAATCGTCACGCATTATATTTCTATTGAACAAATTTATGAAACCTTATCTTTTATCAAATCAAAATATTATATACGTTCAAATGCATTTAAAACAAGAGTGGTGTAAATGTTACCGTGTCATAATTATGTAATAACGAGAATCACCCATTTTTATCGTAAATTACTTTCGTTTGTAGCAATATGCAAGGCATTCCTCTGACTTTAGAAGTGGGATCGTTTAAAGGACTGCATAATATCAACAATTTGTAAGAAACTTAATCATCTCCATTCCTTTGTTTTGATTTAGCTTAGTTTATATGGTGTGTGAAAGGTTCAAAGGAGGCAGCATTATATTAATATGTACGATAAAAAGGGTATGGTACGCAATGTAACTTAATATCTATGTTTACTATCAGTAGAATATCTGAATTTAAAATACAATTTGAGATGATTTATTTTTAAAAGGCATGTCTCTATATGCTTGGACAACCACGATGATTTATTAGCACTTTTCTTTTTTATATGAAATCGGTAATAAATGTACGTTGGTGTGCTTTTTCTCCGTTTGACTCTTTCTCTCTCTCTCCTCTCTCTCTCTCTCTCTCTCTCTCTTTCTTATCTCTGTCGTGTTACTTCCAAATGACGTTTTTAATATAGGTTTGCTACTAGAGGTGTCGTAGGCTTGGTTGTAGAGGTTTGCTCGTAGAGGTGTCGTAGTCCATTGTTTTAAACACTTGACTGGGAATTCGAAGGTCATGGATTCGAGCGCCGGCACAGCACTTAGGCCTTTAAAAAAAGATGTTGTATTGCCCTTAAGGTGCCAAAACATGGGTCGGTCGGTCGGAAATCTTTTTCTTTTCTTTCTCTCTCTCTCTTTTCCCCTCCTTCTTTGGCCTGATATTTCTCAGTTTTGAATGCTTAAATACATATGTTGTTATTCGTTAAACTTTTTTTTCTTCTAAAAACACGGTAAATTAAACAAAAAGTTCTAAAAAGCCGACAGTAGATTTCAAGATTTTGGGGTCGCTCCCAAAGGGCAATACACTTTTTACGCCTTATTTGAGCGAAGTATTTTGTCCGCATGGGTAGGGTGCTAAGGTCAAAGTGATCGGATAAGCATGTAAATAAAATTATTATTCGTTTGTTTCAAATCTAATTTCAGGAATCTTGCATCATGTGAATTAACCTACTTGCCACCAGGAGTATTCGACGGTTTATCTCGGCTATACATACTGTAGGTATACTTCTCTTGGGGAGGGGTTCTTCATTTCAGTTATATTTCTTTCCCTAGATTATATAAAGTAATTACGATCGTGTTTGATTTTATTTTGTATCTGTATATCAGTGAACTTGCAAACAATCGTCTGACTGTTCTGGAGGAAGGTTTGTTTCGAAATCTTTTCTACTTGGGAGTGATGTGAGTAATACAAGTTTTCTGGCGTTGTTGTGTTTATTAAAATTATTATACTATCATTATTACTATCATTCTTCTTCTTCTTCGTCTTCTTCTTATTATTATTATTATTATTAATATCATCATTATCATTATTTCTATTATCATTATTATAATTATCATCACCATTACTATCATTATTGTTATTGTTATTATAAGGATTATTATCATTAATAATGTCATTTTTAAAAACGTTAGCATCATTATTTTTGTTATTGTTCTTGTCATTTTGCATAGTAAATGGTTTACTAATGATTATAAGTCAATGGTACCAATTTGTTATTTGATCGACCAAGATGGGATAAATGAGTATAAAATACATCAGTCACACTGAAAAACCGACTCATGTCGGCCTCAAGTTGAGTTGAGTCGATTTATAGATATTTTTGCCGGGCATGGTGGCTCAGTGGTTAGAGCGCCCGCCTCGTGAACGGGAGGTCGTGGGTTCGAACCCCGGCCGAGTCATACCAAAGACTTTTAACAATGGGACCTTCTGCCTTTTATAGCTAGGCGCTCAGCATATCAGATTGGAGAAGGGTAGTAATAACATATTATGTTATGCAGGGCCAGTTGGAAGAGCAGTTTCATAACTGAAGTGGCTACCCTGGGTAAATAAAACGTTATTATTATTCTCGGCCAATGAGCACTTTTTATTTTAAATTTAGGTCTGCTATCGGTTATGTGTCGACCTTTTCGGCGTAACTGAGCCAGAGGTATATTAGCAGTCGTTGTATACAGGCTAAATCTAGATCGGTATTCTTTGGTGCGCTAGGAGTGTGATGCATGACGTAACAGCCGCTATGCATGAACCCTCTGGTTATCATGATTATCATCATTAGACTAATTACAGGATCCAGGGGTGTCACCGGGTGGGGTGGCAAAACTCTATCTAGAATACGTAAAAAGGAAATAAAGTGAATGGAAATGGAAAAATAAAACGCATCTGAAAATACGATAATGTCCCCCCTTTTTTAGAGGGGGGTCTTGTGGTCAGACGCGTACGCAGGGGGTGGGGTTAATCCCCACCCCCCCCCCCCCCCCCCCTCCTTTTGAGTTTTTATTTATTTTATTTTTTTTATTTATTTTTTTTTTTAAATAATTTTTTTTTTTTTAATTCCCCCCCGCTTATTCAGCGGCTGGCCGAGTCGTTGCGGAATTTTTGGGACCCCCCCCCCCAAAAAAAAAAAATCCTCTTTTTTTTTTTAATGCTCCATGACAATAAAACAAGTCAACTTATGACAATTACAAAATAGCCAATTCAGAAGTCACACACACACAAAAATAATATGCGACTAAATTTGAGGGAATGTTGTAAGTGAGGTAAATGGAGATGCTTTAAAAAATATATAAGCATTTTAACGATTACAATGAAATATGCTTATAATACTTGCAGCAATGATAATGATAATTATAATGATAATAATAGTTATAATAATATAGGATTTAGTCAAAACATCAAAAACCAAGAGCAAACGGTCCAAAGACTGACAACTGTCTTGGGTACAAAGTAAAATTTAAATCGAATATACATAATTAAATAGCAGTAATGCATAAATACATAAGTTACAAAAGTTAAAATATCAAATAACTAAACTATTATCATTAAATATTACAAAAAGGACATATAAACAATAACAGCAGTAAGTATACATCATTACAATTACAATTATTGTTATAATAACAATAGCAATAACAAGAACAACAACAACAATGAATATTATAATGACAGTGAACCTTTTAAAATGCTGGCTTTAAAATGTCTGTCAAAGTTGACACTTCTAACGCAATTGCGAGATATAAGGTATAATTGTTGGCATACACGTATAAAGCAATTTTATTTTTAGTATTTTGGATATTTTTTAATATTTTAAAATGCTCTGCTTTGTTTCAGAACTTTGGATTCCAACCATGTGACCCGATTCGAAGACGGGTGCTTTCAAGATTTACACAATCTCTTTGCCATGTATGACGTGTAGCACTCTCATTTCATTCTACATTCATTTACAAACGTCAAAGATACAAGAAGGATATTGTAAAGAATACTAGTCACTTATTGAATAATTCAGATTTATTCCATATAATACATAATAGAAGAGACACGATAATAGATAAGAGATTTACAGAAGGCCCTTTTCCTTCATGGTTTTGCTAGTATGTTTAACTCTCTAATTCACTCATTCTCTTATTGCCTATTTTCCATTACATTCTATTTCGATGGAATTTTCCCCTTTAAGATTCTCCCCATTTTTTTCTTTTTGTATAGATTACATGATTATTTTATCATTTCGTAGTCTTTCTGAATTGATGACATAATAATTATATAATTAAAATTTGTCCGTTTAACCCTGTTTAATGATAACTGCCCATGATTTTTAGACGACATAATTTATATATCCAACTTGAGTTCCAGTTCTAAGTTAGTTCATTCTTTTCAACAGAGACCTGAAGAACAACTCGATTTCAGAGTTCAGCCCTGGGACATTTAAGGATCTCGGAAATTCTTTTCAGAGATTGTAAGTAGACAAATTCTAACACATTCATGAAACCATGAGAAATAGACAAACATATACGCATGGCCAGACTGCCCCCTACATCCCGTATACATTGGCCCATGTTTATCCGTTTCTAGATTCACTACGATAAGTATATCCCGCAAAATATCCGACTAATTCTTAATTGTCTAGTTAAAACAGGTAAAAACACGTTAATGTTACCTTTATTTGGAGACGGGCCCCTCCCCTGGCGCTCAAGGGGGGGGGGGTACGATTTTTAAATTGTCGAGGGAAAGAAGAATTAGATTATTTTAAAGGTGGCTTTCTTTCCTGAATTGTTGTATCATTTTAAAAGGTATTTTAATGACTAGTACAGTTGAGTATTATAGAGTACACGACTGTTTAGTGAAAGGCGTTAATAAAGTTAATAAAACGAAACAATGAAAGTGGGACTTAATGTGAACCATAAGGCAGCACTTTAGAACAGTTTTGTAGACTTATATGAAAAATGTGCTGTTATGTATGCATTATCAGTGTAATTGTTTCAAAATCATCACAACCATCATCAACCCCTTTTCGTTTTTTAGAATCTTGAAGAGGAACCCATTAACATCAATAAACGCTTCTCTGTTCTATGGGATCGAAACAGAATTGATACGGGCGTAAGTAATATCGGCTTTTAATTGAAACGGTATAGCTCTGTTCGGCGCCATTCTTTTTCTCTTATTATCATCAAGTCTTTACACGGTATTACAGCCTAAATGACAATAACGATTTATGTTTTGTTTTTTACTTCAATGCATCCATAATTTTCGTTAGACTTTCTACATTTGACATTTATCATTCCAATTTTTTGTTTTATCTTTTAAAATGTGCGAACAGTTCATTGACGTACTACGTGGGATGGATAGGATATTCAAAATGGTAGTGATTTTACGAAAGTAGTAACGATCGTGTTATACTAATCGTAAAAAGCAGAAAATAAATTATACTTTTTTACACATACCTAAAAGCCTGTAACATATTCATTATTCTATGTATATTCTATGTATTGTAAAGAACGAATATTTCTTCGCATTGCGTTTGCAAGAAAACAAAATCGCAACTTTTTAAAAGAAATTCAACTAAAGAGCAATTTGAATACCTTATTGTACATCCAATAGAAAATTAATATGTGCCTAACAAAGCCTAACAAAGGTATTGAAATTTGCCTTTAGAATTTTTAGAAAGTACATGTACTTGTGATCGTGTTATAAATGCAATTAGATTTATTTAAATGAATACTAGATATATTTTTCCCCCTTTTCCATCAGGAATCTTGGCGAGAATCAAATAGAACACATTGAACCGGGAACTTTTAAGAATCTCTCCAAAGTAACGAACTTGTAAGTTGTTAAGATTCTCGCTTGATGGAGCACCCGTGAGTTTGTACTTCCCTTTTGTGAACCATGAAACAATAAATGTAAATAAATGTGTGGACTAAATTGCAGTAAGTCACATTTTAACCTTCATGACATTTTATGACAGAAAATTTGTTTTTAATTAAGAACTTCCCTGTAAATCCTTCTTAGAAGGGTAAAGTGTCTATCTTGTCCTAGAATCTGTTGATCGTAGATAATTTGGTTGTGAAAGTCAATAAACTCAGGCTGGTAGACACAGGAATATACCTTTTGGGTGATAAAGGATCCGGGGATAAACGATGAAAGAGGAATCCTATGTCCATGCGTCGTTGATAGCTAATTATTATTTAGTCAAGACTCGCATTGATGTGGCAATTAATTTACCCTTCCTTATTGGACGTATGGTGTGATAATTAGTGTACGATTTGAATGGCTGATTACAGCAGATCATTATGAGGTAGAAACAAACAAATATAGGTAACTAATAAAACGACTGTTGAAGTCAGAAGAGCGTTAACTTTGTGTAAAATTATATGAGGTAACGCCCTTTTGACTCCACGCAAACAGACATAACAAAAAACATGTGCTATGGTTTTTTGCCGCAATTCATACTATTCAGATTTTTGTTTAAACCTATTGTTTCATTACACAGAGTCATTACATCCTTGAGCTCCAAGTCAATCCCACTTTATCCTGACATCTTTGAAGGCCTGGACAGTTTATCTGCTTTGTAAGTAAACATTTGTTGGTCTTCTTCATTCTGTTCATATCTTTCTCACCCTCTCTCTCTCTCTCTGTCTCTCTCTGTCTCTCTCTCTCTCGTCCCCCCCCCCCCCCACCTCCCGCTCTCTATCTCTATCTAAAGGGGTTTGCATTTGGGTTTAATAAGTGGCGTGCATTTGGGTTAACTTTTGACAAGAAAAATGATCAAAACCCAGTCATGTACATTCATTTCTACGGAGCCTCTCTCTCTATTGATATGATAAGTGGTGTGCATTTGGGTTAACTTTTGACAAGAAAATGATCAAAACCCAGTAATGAACATTTATTTCTACGGAGCCTCCCCTCTCTCTCTCTCTCGCTCTCTCTCTCTATCTGATAAGGGGTGTGCATTTTGGGTTAACTTTTGACAAGAAAATGATCAATCCCAGTCATAAACATTCATTTCTACGGAGCCACCCGTCTCTATCTAATAAGTGGCGTGCATTTGGGTTAACTTTTGACAAGAAAATGATCAAAACCCAGTCATGAACATTCATTTCTACGAAGCCACCCGTCTCTATCTAATAAGTGGTGTGCATTTGGGTTAACTTTTGACAAGAAAAAACCCAGTCATGTATATTCATTTCTACGGAGCCTCTCTCTCTCTCTCTCTCTATCCGATAAGGGGTGTGCATTTGGTTGGGTTAACTTTTGACAAGAAAACGATCGAAACCCAGTCATGTATATTCATTTCTACGGAGCCTCTCTCTCTCTCTATCCGATAAGGGGTGTGCATTTGGGTTAACTTTTGACAAGAAAATGATCAAAACCCAGTCATGAACATTCATTTCTACGGAGCCTCTCTCTCTCTCTATCCGATAAGGGGTGTGCATTTGGGTTAACTTTTGACAAGAAAATGATCGAAACCCAGTCATGAACATTCATTTCTACGGAGCCTCCCAATATCTAATAAGTGGTGTGCATTTGGGTTAACTTTTGACAAGAAAATGAAACCCGGTCATGCACATTCATATTTATGAAGCCTTTTAATTGAAATGGTATTTATTACACACAAACAAAAAGTCCACAGCCCCATGGCTGAGTTATGCAGTAGAATTTATAAAGTGAAAAATGCATGGTAAAATGAAAACACATTTTGATATGAATTCCTATCTTGTGAACGAATATATCAATCAATCGTTTATTCATTTCATTTTCAAAAAAAATACAATCAAAGCAAATAAACATTCATACAAAAAAATGAAAATACAGAGTTATCAACATCATCACGATTAGAGTATGAAAAAATGTTTCACTTTACAATTTATATAAAATGAAAACGAGAACTTTTTAAAGCCCACGGTGGCCTTGTCTGACAAAGTTCCCAGTTAGATATACGATTAATTGTTACGGAGCATAAATTATACATCACAGGGATACTAACAAATACAACCAAAATTAGTAGGTTATTGTGGAAAAGCGGGATTCGGAAGACAAAGATTGGATGGATTTTTCAATGATTTTTAGAATAAAAAAATCAGTTTTAGTCGTTTTTTTGTTAATTTTGTACGTTATTTCTTTTTCGTAAAAAAGCATTTGTAAGCGCTTCTATGTCACAATTACCCCCCCCCCCCCCCCCCAAAAAAAAAAAAAAAAAAAAAAACGTACGATTAGAGTCTTAAAGAAAGGGAACCAAAATCTCTTCTTAACATATAACAGGCGGTGGAAATCATTTTGATCTTACATAATTTTATCAAATGCACCATACCCGAATTGCAAATAGCTGAATATTGTTATTTTCCTGAAAATATTTCACGCTTGTCCATATTAAAGGTTAAAGCAATGCGATTATATTAATGGATCACGATCATCTTCCTCTGGAATCGTCGTGACACTGCATACAAATTAGTTTGTATCTTGAAGATATCTTATGCTTCAACCACATTTTAAATCACATGTTCATTATTTCCACCAGGTATGTCTACGATTCACGTTTCTGCTGTCTGGCGCCGGCCAGTGTAAACTGTGTTAATGAGCGCCCTACTCACCCTCTCTTCACCTGCCGCAAGACCTTCCTCCAGAACTTTACCATCAAGGTCTTCATGTGGATCCTAGGGATGAGTGCCTTACTGGGGAACACCTTCGTCTTGGTCTTGAGGTTGAGGAGTACCACTACGACCAGGGTAGCCAAGATTCAGGCCATGATCATCACCAACCTGGCCGTGTCTGATCTCCTGATGGGTCTCTACATGGTGCTCCTCGCCGTGATGGATATCTTAATTGGAGAGTCTTACTTCTGGAAGGGTCGTGCTGAGGAGTGGAGGGCCAGCACTACCTGTCAGATCGCAGGGTTCATCTCTGTTCTAAGCAGTGAAACGTCCGTGTTCTTGCTCGTCCTCCTCAGTCTTGACCGCTTCATTTGTGTCGTGTTCCCGTTCAGCAACTGGCGTTTGGGCGTTGTGTCTACCCGCGTTGCAATCGCAGTTATCTGGCTAGCATCTGTACTACTCAGCGTGGGAGGCGTATTGCTGAATAACCTCAATCCAGATGCCTATGGTCTCAGTGATGTATGCGTTGGACTCCCTTTCATTCGAAAGTCTACGGATCTCCGCAAAGAGACCGACACCTGGACATCAAACCAGTATGGCATACCCTATTTCACCACAGTCGCTGGCTCGACCGTATCAACCTGGAAGTACTCCATTGTTCTTTTCCTTGGTATCAATCTATGTGGTTTCGTTGTCATTCTTCTCTCTTACATTGCCATTTTCATCAAGGTCCGTTTTGTTCGCGCTGAAGTCGGTCGCACCAACGAATCAGCCAACGAGATCAAGATGGCGCTGAAGATGCTGCTGATCGTCGGCACTGACCTGTTCTGTTGGATGCCAATCATCATCCTTGGTATCCTAGTCCAGACCGTCGGGGTCAACGTAACACCGGACATCTACGCCTGGTTGGTGGTCTTCGTTCTGCCTATCAATTCATCTCTCAATCCCTATCTCTACACCATCATAAATATGGTTTCCAAATGACTCACATTATCTGTGCTATGTGATGATATTGTTCAGTATGTTCAAATTGATGTTTAAGTCTATTAAGACAAAGGTAGAATATAATTGAGAATGGTATATAATATATGTAATTTAATGTGCGATGTTTAAAATCTTCCCGGACAGTAATGTTGTAACCCATGACAACTATTCATTTAATAGTACCCTGCAATTAGTTTTGTTCTTTAAATTTCACAGGGATTAAGGTAATCCAAGTTATCACAGAAAAAAAGCAACAATTTCGTCGTTACAGTGAACTTTATCCTTTAAAAAAAAATTCTTCAAACCTGAAATCAACATTCTGTCACAAATTGTATATAGCAACTTCATACGATCAGTGATGAAGTACTAAAAAAGGGAACCCCCTTCCCCTCCATAGCATGAAAATTAGATTCAGTAGCATAATCTGAAGCGTACAAGCCGGGGGAGATTTTCCAACCAAAATAAAATATATTAAATGTCATTTAAACAGCTAGCGTACCGAGTGCTATATAGAGTAGATAGCACTTTCGGTGCCATGCCACAACTCTATAAACCCACACCACAGGCTCATTTTGTACGAGAAATGACATCTGTGTATTAAAGTCACAACGCTTGGAGTATGTAGACTTGCACGTTTACGGACATCTCTTTTTCAGTTTAACCTTTAGCTCGATGGTCATTTTCAGAGTTTTCGTTGTCACTTACTACTCGTATTCGTATATTCACTGATATATGTGTACTTATTATGCACTGTTAATTAAATAAATTTACTGCAAGTAATGTTGATGATGATATGTTGCACGTAACCAAACTTCACTAAGAAGAACTTACACAGTGGCAAATAATAAATTTAGCGCTTACACCTCAATCAAATAGTAATCTGAATATCATTTGTTGTCTTGCATTTCTAAATCATTCTGGACGTACCTAACAACTACACCCATTGACAGGATTCACCCCTTTGGACTGTGTTTTTCAATGGGAACTGTATCATACCTGCCTAGAAGAGTCAGGTGAATTATGGAATGCATCGTGTCAATTAATCGATTCCCTACAAAATACTGTTGAACAATTCTAGTAGTGAAATTAATACAATGTAGAAGTCAAATATCTCATGAGATGATTATTGTTTAATTACAGCAGAACAGTAGAACCCATTTTTATTTAAAAACTGAAAACGATTGCAAAATTATTTTCCCGTATTGTCCAACTCGTTTTCCAATACATGTCACAAAGTGAGGAAGTTAGTTTTCTATCAAATGTCAGATATCTTGAATACTTTATCAAGTATAATAATATGTCTCTCACAAACATTGTTTTACAGGGATAACAAATGATACGTAGCAGGAGCGGAATTTACATTTTCATATTTATTTTAACTTTCAATCCTAAACATATCACTATACAGCATACAAACCGTGTAAATATGAATACAAAATATATATATACAACACATGTATATGTATATACATAACTCTCAAAGTACAAACAACGACAATGCCATATTTCGTTTAAAAAACTCTTTATTGATATCAATTTCTTTAATAAAAGGAAAAAATCGTTACTTGGATCTAGCAACTACAACACGCTTACACATATTTGTTTCTACACACCCCATGTGTATTGCAACTATCGAATGTTTCTTGTACATTCGACTTGAAAAAAAGTATCTTAACAGATATTGTATTATATCTAAAAGGATGAGGTATGCATGCATGTCTATCGGCCTATGGAAATACGAGCAGGCACATGAAGAACAATTTCTTCTTTGCCAAATGAGTGTCCGATGAACAAACCTTTAAAACCAAGACTATTCTTTTGCAGGGCACTTTTGACATCAGCAAAATCGATGACAACACTCTCCAAGCTGCAATGGTGCCTACAAAAAAGGTGTCATGATTAATCTATGTGCATGAGGGTCTTTATAATTATTTATTCATTGTCTTGTGAACTACACGTCATCAGACCCCGTTCTTTAGAATGAATACGACGATTGAGTACTGTAAATAAAATGCTATAGAACATCCTACAATGAGTCACCGTTTAATCTCTGGCATTCATTTACCAAGTAAAATTAAAAGTACGACTACTTAAAAACAACCCTATTCGTGTCAGATTATACAGTGCTCACTAATAACCTAATAATAACTAGACCGGCTCTAATGATTGCAGTGTATACGATCATAGAGATTATTACATCTGTACCGCTCGCCGCTCGATCGCCAGGTGCTGTGTCTTTCATCATCTACTATTGACCAATCAGAGAACTGCTGGCCATTGTCCGATTGATAACCCTTGACCATGTTGACGGGATGAGAACCAATGATAATCCAGGGGGGCTTCAATGGACAGTGATGGTAGGCCAATAACGCTTCGGACAATGGCCTATGACTGTAATTGTTGTACAAGTTTGAACCAGGATATAAACACTATTGTCTGTCTATATAGCTTTCTTGACTAAATCCTGTCGCCATAATGTTTACTTTCCTTTTTTCATTAAACGATTATGAATTGGCCTACTTTGGTAGGATTAAACCAAAAGAAGCACAAAAGGTATTAAACTGGAGGTGTGTCGTCATGTGCGGCCACCAACTTAAGGTGCTGGTTTCAAGTTGATTTTAAGCGCAGATTTAGAAGTATTTAATGAATATGGCAATTTGGTTTATTCTTGACTTAATGACTCTTTAGGTTGATCAATAAAGCTCTGAAAAGATATTTAAACTCTATCTGTCAAGAATAAATATTTGTGTTCCTCTTATTTCTTGTCCCTTATCTCTTTCGTTTGCCAGGGGGGGGGGGGGGGGGTCATCAACTAAAATTAATCTGATCAATTAAGTTATCCATTTTTAAGGCTTGATGAAAGGCACCCTCCCCCCCCCCCCCTCCCCCGAACCGGTGATAAGTATTGACCTTTCTTGACATCAATTGGACAATCCCTTTGTTCATTGTTGTCAAAATGATTTTGTTGTCCTCAGATATAAAATGTGAAGCAAATTAAAGGTATTTACTCTTGTTGCTACCTTTAAAAAATAATATTTAATGTTAACACACAAATTCATATGCAATGCTTACTGTTTGTACGGTATATTCAATGACACTAAGTTATGGTCATTTAGAGGTTCCCTTCAACCAACTGACAATTAAACAGAAAAGAGAAATACGAACAGGGAGAGAGAGGATTAATTTTAAGAACAGGGGGAGATCTGGTTTGTAAAAAGGCGTCATGTCATTAATGGGGGAGAAAACAGAAAGGTTGTAGGAAATGTAACGTGTCTAGCAAGAGAGAAAAAGTGTTCGATCTCTTAATTCTCTTTCTTCCCTTTTTCTTAATTTAGACCTCCCCTCCGCAAATTATATAATATTTCTCTTTTTCCATGCTCTCGACATTTTCCAGTACAGTCACAGGGGCGGATCCAGCCGGCGTCGAGGGGGGGGGGGAGCCCAATTTGTGAGAAAATATTAAGCGGCGCGTCAGCGCCGTGTTCCGCGCTTGCGCGGACAGGGGGAGTCAGAGGGGGGATGTGTCCCCCTGAAAAGCTGAAGAAAAATTTGGTGTATACTTTTTGCCAGGATATCATTTAAAATCTGTGACTTTTTCCAGCATAAATTTATGATAGGAGGAAAAGACTGTAAACACAAGCAGTGGGACTATGGGTCCACTCCTAACTCGTGTTTTAGCACTTCTTTCTTCCCTTTTCCTTTCCTTTCCCTTTCTTTCCTTTCCTTTCCTTTCCTTCCCCCCCCCCCCCCGTGGATCCGCGCCTGCAGTCATATCCTTTTTTTTCTCTTCCACCTCTGATATACCACCCCTGTCTTTCCGACACTCGATCTCATACAACGATCACTGAGATCAGACTCTTTCTCTCTCTCATCCCCCTCTCAATCCAAAGCTCGATCTTTTACAACCGTTACCGAGATCAGTCTCTCTCTTCCACCTCTGAATATATATTCACCCCATCTCGACCCGACACTTAAACTCATACAACCATCAATGTGGTCCGCTTTTCTCTTTGTTCCCCATTACTCTCGATTTCTTCATACTGTCACTTATTCCTTCTCTCTCTCTCTCTCTTCCTAACACTCTCTCTGTATTTCAATCCTACCTAATTTCTCGTCCTCATCTCTCTCCCCCTCTCTCGCGTAAACACGGGGACATGAAATAAAACAATACATTTTCGTTGACTCTGGTTATGAACTCAGTTTATTAAACAATAATAGTATTGTGATGACATAGTGGCAAGAAAATATTCTACAAGGAAAAAAAGTACCGTTGAGAACTCGCAATAGGAAAATTATGAATTAAAATTGCATGGCATATACTGATCACAATGAGACGACGTCGATGATCTCCCCGATCTGCCGCCTTAGTCGTTTAACGATTCGATGGTGTGACCTTCGACGAACTGAAGGAGCCTTCAATGATGACGGGAGTCTGGCAAGTGGAAGATCATGATGAGGGTAGACGCCTAAGAAGGGTGATATGACTGGTAGCTGTGGTAGCATCGCCTGGTTCATGTGGTACATGTCGTGGTACAGCGGGTACTGAAGGCCGCAGCAGACTGGTACGTCGAGGCTCATCGATGGTACTATTTGCTGCCCGGCAGGTAACCCCACGCCCACGGAGTACGGCGAGTGGCGGATAGGTAGCGGGTGGTACATTGGGTAGTCAACTGGAAGAGGCGCCACGCGGTGTAACAGCGATGGCGTATTCGATACTTTAGCTGGTTGTGGCGCCACAGAGATAGGAGAGGTCGCAGGCGCACCCGATCGTTGCCGTGGTGTAGTTGGCGGAGTGAGCGGTGACACATGCCGATGCACAGCAGATCTATTGCGTGCAGACTCGATGGCTATCGGTTGGCCTGGAGCAGTCTCTAGCACCTGTCGCCTACCTGATATGCGTGGTGATGGCATGCTGATCTTGTTGACGGTTGTAGCCAGTAAGGCGAGAGGGCTTGGTTTCCCAAGTTCAGACGAATCGTAGGGAATCTGGAGAGATATAGAATGGGGGAGAGAATGAAAATAAAAGGCTTGTACACGTAGAGATTTCAAGACGTAAAGATATAATTAAAAAGCAACTACTCACAATGTAGGCCTAATTTGAAAAACAGAAGTAGAAGTTTGGGGAGGAATGAAAGATAACGGAGAGGGAGAGTGGAGGGAAAGAATGAGAGAGACAGAGACAGAGACAGAGACAGACAGAAAGATGAAGACAGAACATCCGGCCAGAGAAAGAGAGGTAGGAAAGAAAGAAATATATCTTACCTGAATATATTTCGAGGATGAATGCGTTGACACATTCCCTAAGGAGGATGAGGTTGGCTCCAAGACTGTCATGATGATGTATAATTAAAGTCCGTTGATATATCCAAGCTTTGATAGAGATGTGTATGATTGGAAGCAAATTGCTAGAATGGGAGCCAGGTTGAAAGACATGGGACTATTTATTAAACTTTTGCCCCTATAGCTTCCTCGACCAGGACATGATCATTAACACTTAACGAGATTGAAACATCACACGTCTCCTATGATCTATGCCGCTTACCGCTGATCCGTCAAACTGCTCTGTGATGTCATTCAATAAAAGCGCTGACCAATCAGCGAGCACACTGCCCACCAAGACTAACCATTGTCTGACCGCTTGGACATTATTGCTTTTGTCCAACACTGTATGAATGAACATTAGATAGCGTCAGGAAGCCAATTACAAAACTTGTTCAGAAAGCCAACCAGACCTATACAACTAACATTGTACTTCCCAACTTATACCTACAATAATGTTTCAAACCAATCCACCCACATGGCTTGAATAATGAAATCTGATATGCCTGTAACAACTAACACAAGAAAGGAGAGAAATAATCAATTGACCAGTGACTTTGGCCTATATATGTTTACCTTAACACGCTAAAAAAAACTTAACAAAACTATACCACCAACTTTATTCAGTAACTTGAGACATCCTTCGTTCAGAAAACTAACTACACTAGGTAGCCTATATTTAGCAAGTAAACATGATTCTTTGTATCCTTTGACTTGTTCATAAAGATATCCCGGAAAAATATAAAACTATCAATCCTCTCTCTCTCACATGGTGCACCCGCAAGCCTACTGTATAACTATCATATCGTTTGATCAAAGAGCCAAGTATGCAACACGCGATATGCAGTATATGTTTGTTTTAACTCTGAATGTCAACTTTAACCAAACATAGGTTTATTCCAGGCTATGATTAACTAACACTTATTACTTCAGACTATGACCTGGGCATTTACTTTTAAATAGAAGTAAGTTTTATATTCGTTGAGACAGCCAACTCTATGTGAATGTTAGATCAGCTAATACCCCTCGTTCAGAAACCACGTCGACCAATTTTTATATTCAGTACTATACTCGTAGAAAACGGAGAACGGATAGATATAACTTGACCAGGATGACCCATACAAGCTAATAAATATGTTATTTCCAATGGCGTCCATGGGAATGGCTCCATTGTAAATATCATCTTTTCGTTTGATCATATACCCACCGATTGAAAGTAGAACCAACTAGGTACAGTAAACCCTTCGTTTTGTTTTTGTAAGGCAAATATATAAACATCATTCAGAAATTCAATGAATAGGATCAATCATATTCTGCATCATACCGTTTGTTGAAAAAAAAAACCTGCTATTCGTTAAAAAGTTGACTAGATAGTATTGCTTGTAACGATCTCTCATAATATCTCATTTTGAGTACTTTTGTAGATACAAGCTAGCTATCTAACGTTCTAACCTACGAAGTATAGGGCTGACATTCCGATTTTCAAGTTTTTAATAGGCTAGTAAATCACAAATACTCCCGCTTTCGCGTGTACGCGACGTGACTCTTTTCGTATCTAAACCTATATTTTACCACTTGATTTTTCTTTTAAAGTGCTGATTATTGAGACTAGTCAGCACGTATATAATATATAATATCATACATTTACTCTTTTTGTTTTACTTAAAACCTTCTCTTGGTTATCGTCAGTTCCTTTGCCGGGTAGGGAGGAACTTCAGCCGGACCACCCCTCTCTTTCCCTCAAAGATAGAGGGAGAATCCGGCCACTAACTTTCATAGAGTTGACCTCATGAAGGTGCCCGAAATCATGGTCGCATAATCATGCATGATCTTTTTGAGTTGTTCTCTTCTCAGGTACAATTTACATTTATTTTGTTAACATCTGCGTCAAGTACCATCACTGTTCGTGTTTTATATTGTGTCAACGAAATGTTGAGTCGCGTGACCTAGCTATATAACCGTTCCTAGATATGATAGCATGTTCTATAACAATTCTAATACGGGAAAATTAACGTGCGTGGCGTGATCGTTAAAAGCCAACTAGTATAAATAGCAAAATTATTTCCTTAGGTTTGAATGTAATCTAGTTTAGAATTTGTTTATATTCGCATTAATTAACTTTCTTCTTTTAATTCAGATTATTTAAGTAAGGAAATTCAACTATATCGAGTAACTTTTTAATAGCCTTGAAAAATAGCAATGCGTCTGTTAGTGTCAGTAGATTTACATTTATGATATAATTGTCATTTCAGTTTCATGCTCATGCATTTTTGTTGGTAATTCTTTCTTGTTTTGTCTTCTTTTTTTTGGGGGGGGGGGGGTAGGGGGAAGTAAAATAATACATTTGTAAGCATATTGCATATATGTATGAGTATAGCGTGAAGAAAAATTCTGTTTTTGCATTAAGAGCCAACACTTGTTTCAAACACAATTTGTACAGGAAAGAAAAACTTTTTTCCTACAAAAAATCTTCTTTATGATCAAATGCATATACGTAGTCCCAGTATGAAGAATATATCACATTTCATGTAGTGTTTAAATGACAACTACAGTCTACCTACAAGTCAAACCTAAACTATATAAATGGAGTTACATATATGGGATTATCACTAACTTTAAAGAATGCATATCAAAACACAAATTCAAATTTAGACGTTAGTTTCAAGGAATGAATTTATTTATTTATTTATTCATTTCACATACAAATTCATGAAAAAGCATACTTTTGTTTTAATAATTTCAAGAGGGGAAAACAGCCACACACATCATAAAAACAGATGTGCTATAATAACTTTTATTTTTTTATGTGGACGGAAACGTTTCTTGTGAACTAACTTCCCATAGATATTTATTTTTGATAGAATAATGCATATAAATACAAAACATTGTATTATTTACATAATAAAACTTTCATCTTTTATTTATTTACTTACAATATATATACATACAAATATAGATTGATATTTACATACATTAATTCAGGTATGGTGAATACATGTCTCAAATGCTTAAACCTATTATTTGATTTAGACTCAATACTAGGCAATTGAATGGTTAAAAATTGAAAAAGTCGGTACCACTTCACTGCATTGTCAATTTTCATACACAGCTAGTTAAATGTAAACAGATTGCATGGATAAAAGGAAATAGTCAGTTATTCAGTTGACTAATAATAGGAGTGGAAATTAAATGTACAGCAATAACATTTCTCTCTTTGGTCAAAACATTCATTGTATTCCCCGAGTATTGGACACAAGGTGATAAAGGGGAATACAAACATATAACAATAATAGTAATAGCTACATTTATTTTCTGCACCACCCCAGGGGATGCTGAAGGCACCTACAAACTACAAAGTAATATTATTACCCTGACTTTAGCATTCAAGGAATACATTCTTACCAGGTACCCATTTACTATACCTGGGTGGAGAGTGGCAAATGTAGGTTAATGTCTTGCCAAAGGAAACTTGGAAGGGCTTGAACCACAAACCATGTGATGCACAGTCCAGTGACATAGCCACTAGACCACGACACCTCTATATGATACACTTCTTGGTGAGTGTGGGTCTCAATGAAATATCATATTTACAATCAAGCATTACACACAAATCCCAAGATGAAAAAAGTCTGAGTAAGCACATCAAGTTCTTATATACACTTGAACTATAAACCATAACAAATTGGGAATTCTTTGAATATTCGAATGCATGTGATTTATCAATAAGACACCTTAGCACAAGTTTAGCAGTAAACCTGGCATGAATATTTTCTCTTGAAATTCGGTCCCACATATACAATCTAAGTGTGATGAATCCAAATTTCTTTTAAAAGTGTCAAACTTGATAGTTTGGGCCAAATAGGGGCATGAAGGAAGTAAGCCAGAATCCTTACGACTGTCTCTCAGGTGTTGTTCCATTTATATTCTTGTAAAAACCTGAGCTGGTATTCAATTCGATAATTATCTCAGAAATATTAGTACATGTATTTTACTCACTTTCCGGCTTTGGTATTCAGTTAAAGGTTTGGGCTAAGTATTTTACCCTGAGTTCAAGACAGCTCCCTAGCTGTCTTAAGCCATCCGTTTTGGATGCCTTCATTGGCAGTCATGTGGCTTTCATACGCAGTCATTATAAGCTGCGCAAAATTGTATTAGCGCGCATTTAAGGCGATGCATTAATTGCACATTGTGGATTGACCATGTTACCTCACGAAGCTAATCAGTAAGTACATGTATTTTGCTCTAAGGTTAAATAGCTTAAGTTAAACTCTCAGATGTAATCTGAATACGAGTTAAGATATATTACTTAGCCAAGGAAAATGCTAATTAAAATAATGATTTAATCCCCATATTAAACTGAATACGGGCCTTTTTTAAATTTTATATTGATCGTTTTAATAAGATGTTATGCTTAAAGTTCCCATGAGTCGATAGTATTGGCTCAGTAATCAAGGTGCAAATCAAAAGCCCGCTCATCTTAATCCAGTAGTTATGTTTCATCTGTACTTTAATTTCCTCTGCATATGAATCTTAGTACTACATATTTGAATGTGATGTATTCAAAGTTCCTCTATGACGGTATTCATAATGTTGGCTTAGTAATCCAAGGCACAGATTAAAGCCACACCCCTCTTTATCCAGTGGTTCTGTTTCCTGTCAGTAGGTACCTCCACAGCGATGACATAGTTGGTTGAATGACCAGTGGTTGAGAGGGTACCTGTAGGGCAAATAGAAAAACAGTAATAATATAAGCAATAGCAACCTTTGGATTTAAAAAAAAAGGATTTAAAAATATATAAAAAATTCAGATACAAAAAATAATTACATGTATGTGAAATGATGCAGTCATGAACATACATTTCCATTTCGATTTATGAAAATAATAGATTTTTAGAATAAAGCAATTGTATACGGTACATTATACATTTTATTTTCACAAGCATTAATCTATCAACATTCTGCAGCCATGATTATATCAAGGGCTCTAAGCTGTGCCCTGGGGCTTATGTCAAGGAATGGCTATACAGTTTAGCAACACAATTAAGGGGAATGTCTATATAAGTCTTTAGGGAGAACTGTAACATAACAATTTTTAGATAGCCAAGCACTGGAAAATGTACTAATGTCGTTGAAGTTGACTGAAATTAAATGTGATCTTGAGTCAGTTTCTACTTTTTCTTTTAAATTCTTCTTTCTGTATGTCCATCAATCATTTAGGTTTCAAATATCGATATAAATATATCCAAATGATGGAGCATTTTCAAATGTAGCACCAGGGACCCATTTCACAAAGCCTTTTTTCCAATCACAAAAATTGGTGACAAATCTGCTAATAACCAATCAGAAGCAAGGATTTCAGTAGCTTATAACAAAAACTGTCATTTGTCACTGATGACAAGTTTTGTGAAACACCCTCCAGATGATGATTATAGTCCTGACTGAATGACATACTACACACCTGCTCTTGTGAGAGTCTTGTAGACTGGACAAACATAGATCCCACTCTCAGGTTCCTTGCGGTTGGCTGCTGGGATGAGCTGCATGACAGGCATGTCGGTGTAGAGTTCCTTGGGCCGGGACTCGGCCAAGATGTGAGAATCATACTCCCAGCGTGCTCCCTCAAGATACAGGCCTCGGATGAAACAACCGCTCTCCGGACGTTCGGTCAGCTGCTCGGCAGGTTCTTTCCTGACCTATAGATATCATCAATGAATCAATAGAGTGTGGATTAACTTAACAGCAACTTACAAAATAGCCCTAGATTTAAAACTGTCTAAAGTTTTGTACACATAGTTGTAGAAAACTTATTATTCATAAGAAGTTTATGACACAGGGCTCAGGAAACCTTTAAGCACATTAAGCCAAAAAACAAAGTATTCATTTGTTGTCACTATCAAGTTACAATGTACGATAACTGTTATAATTTACCAAAATATTGGCATTTATTTTTGATCAGGTGTTTTATGAAACTGGGCCCCAAAAGCCTCCAACCTCACTAAGCTTTAACTGAGCCATATCATGTGTTGAATTGTCAATAAAAAGTAACAATGTACAATAACTGTTTCATCGCATGTCAATAGCTGAGAGCAAATTCAAACGCAGAATGTTGGCATTTGTTTTTTTATCAGAATGTTTTATGAAACAGAGCCCCCCTCTGTTGTTATCGAGTGAAACCGAGTGAGCAGGTGTCATACCTGGAAGTCAAATCCAATGGTATCGATGGAGATGATGGCACGACGGGCGTAGTTCTGCAGGGTTCCAGTCAGGAAGGCTTGAGGGAAGAAGAAACCAGAGATCCAGAAGACGCTGGGGATGCCTTCGTAGATCCAGGACTCGACAAACTTCATCCTCTCCACCAGATCGGTCACCCAGGAGGAGAGTGGCTTCAGGGATGGGTACGCCTAAGATAGGAAGATGGATCGAGAGAGAGAAGGTTAGCCTTATGTTCCGCTACAGCTGACCAAATAGATTCTCATAGAATTTAACAATTATCTTTCTGTTAACTATAATACAGTTTTGGTGTAACACACATTTCCCATACACTCTACAATGAGTTATTTTTGGCTTAGAAGTGGGCGACTTACCAATAACATTTCTCAAATGAATTCGAAAGCAACAGTCTGACTTGGAGACCAAGTTGATGTGCTAATGTCCTTAAGGCAACAGCTCTACGTAACGTAGCATCTCTTATACATGTAGAACCGCAAACTGTGGCAGGTCATGTAGAGTTTACTTACAAACATATACTTGCTATCTCAGATAACATTCATGTAACATTAACAATCAATTGTGAATTAAGACGATAATGATAGAACTGAAACAGCTAATGAATTATCTGAGCTGAAGCAAACCAATTAAATTGGCCTGTTTGGGACTCTCCTTACAGGGAATGCTGGTTTAACTAGCAGTCAACAATTATATGTTGACACCATGCAAGGCCCTGTATTCCAAAGAGTTGATATCAATCTCAACCATGTACATAAGAGATAGGAGACTGCAAACTTGCGATTGATTGGAGGACTTGCAATTGATTTGGATCGATCGCAACTCTTTGTATTAAAGGCGGGGCCCTGAAGTGGCTATTTTTTGCAACAGTAAATACAACAAACAACAAAAGTTAATCAGTTTAGTTAGTCAAGTAATCAAGGTGCTGCAGACACCTACCTTGCCAGCCCACATTTCTGGGACAGTGTTGTTGAAGATACTGTTAGACATGGTCTCCAGCTCCAGAGAGAGAACCACCAGACCCTTGAGAGCCTTCAGAAGATTCTTCACGGTGCTATGGATGGTTGTCAGCAAACGGTTGTACCTGAATGAATATGAATGAAGGTACGATACTGTACAAGTTAGCATCTCCCATCCAAAAATTCTGAGCAAACACTCTTCCTGGGTTTCACAAAGATCCTAAGTTGAACTTATCTCTAAGTTGGACTTAACAATTGTAGAAAGCCGTTAGCATCTTTGAAATATTTTGTACAGGTTATTTTAAAAGGCGTAAAAATGTTGATTCAAATCATTCATATTTTCTATTATCAAGGAGATTTCATTTTCTTGATGTGGAATTTATGAAAAGTCTAAAATACTTGAATTTTTGCTTTTGAATATATTTTATTTTAAGGCTACAAAGTGCTCTCCATAATATTTATGTCCAACTTGGATTTAAGTTCGACTTAGTGTCTTTGTGAAACACCCCCCTGGTTATATAAACAGGCTCATAAGATATCATTTCAGTATGTTCATTTCCATTTTTGTTGTATGTGTACTGGTAGAGTATAGGATGTTTGCTGTTTTGGGGGATGCCATGACAGTGCCAAAGGGCAGATGGAGAATCTTGGGAGGGAAGATGAGGGGTGTGGAAGAGAGAGGCAGGAAATAGTTAAGGGGGAGGGGTAGAGGAGGGAAGTGGGATAGTAGAGGGAGCTCAAGGAGGGGGTAGACAGGGAGGAGGGAGAGAGGGAGGAGGGAGAGAGAGGGGGGGGGGGAGTGTGAGTGATTCATTTACCTGATTACTTCTTGAATGAGTACAGTGTTCATGGATTCCTCATACATCACAGGATGTTTCTTGGACACCATGGCATCGTCGATGGGCTGGGGAACCTTGGCTAGTATACTGTTAGCTGACTCCTCAATAACCTAAGGGTTAAAGGATACATAAAAAACACAAAGTTCTCAAAACCATGTTGTCACAGTATCTACACAATGTGATCAAAGGCAATTTTGTTAATGTAACCTAATTTATGCATATGCCTTTGTGATGCTCCTCGATACAAATTACTTCATTCACCCGTTACGAATAAATGTATCTCAATAACCAAAAGTTGTTGCTAGGCAGGGCAAACATTATGGCTTGCCCTACCTAGCAACATGTAACATATACAATTTGCATCCAATACAATGATTAGCAAAGAGCCCTTGCAGTTGCTCCTCTTAAAGGGATTGGGTAACTTTGTCTTAGATTCTGAAACAAAATCCTGGATTTAGCTCATGCTGCAATGATAAGTATAAACCTTTAGGTCAGTCAGGAACCCCATGACTTTTACAAGCCGATCGCCTGTCTGATTATCAAGATATTTATGATTGGAAATCTAAATGGGAAATATGGTAAAACCTGTAACTCAAAGATTTTCATTTTTTGAGGCACTTCTTGATATTTTTTAGGGGTTCAATATATTACACCATATCACAGACACTGATAACACGTAGGGCTATGCATCTCAGATTTAACATTGTTAAATGATGCATTTAACAGCAAAATGTTATATGAAAGACGAAGACTGTGTGTCAATCCCTACATCACATCTTAAGAATGTCCAACCTACCTCTTCCCGTGACTTTCCGCCTCCCGATGCTGTCTTGGGCTGGAGCTTCATGATGTTAGTGAGGGTAGTGAAGGTCTCGTTCTGAGCGAAGGTGATGTTGGCGTTGTCATGGAGAGAGAAGATCTCTGGGGTATCGTTGATGGGGAGGCTTCGGATGAAGGCCATGTAACCCTGTAAAGCAGTCACACAGATATCATAAAAAGATATGTTAACATTTTTCTTTTAAAGCCCCACTGCACTACTTAAAGCTACTTGCGCCCTCTATATAGCACACAATGCCTAATCGGTGCCTGTTGGTCCCCCATGATCCTCTTTTTCTTATGTTAATTGAGAGCTGATTTGATGAGATAAGCACCTGTCAGTGACCTTGCAGGGAGGTCTAATCCCCCCTGGCCGAACTAGTGCAGACGGTCTTTAATACATCAATCTTGTCTGAAAAGCTTTGTTTTGAATTTCAAAAAGTCAATAACAACAAAAAAAGGTAAAGGTAACATATGATATCATGGTATGATACAGAATAAATATATTTGTTTCTCATGGTTTGAAGGTTGAACATTGCAATCATAGAGAATAAAATGAATTATGCAGTGATATGACTGGAAAAACAAAAATTCTTAAACATTGCATGTAGATAAAGCATCATATTCTGCATCCGCCCATTAAGTTTCATATCTATCTTCCACGCAGTTTGGAATAATCATTGCTAACCACTTACTTTAATACATACATACATGTATATGTTTCCCATATTGACATATCTCCATAAAAAATATTCCATTAAATTACTTGTAATGCGGCAGCTTTTGAAAGTGCACAGTACCTGATGATCTGAACTATGTAAATTTGGTATCAAAATTTGGTATACTACAGTCATGAAAGCTCAAAGTGTTATATTGTATTTAATTGACTGACATATCATGCAAAGCATACAGGGGACAGATTCCGCTGCTCCACAGCACTTTAAGGGTTAAATAAGAAACGTCTCGACTATAGTGACTCACGTTGTGATCGTGGTTGGTTGGGATTTGATTGTAGATGCCTGACACAGAGTACTTGTGGCCTTCCTCCAGAACATCATCACAGTAGTAATCAGCCAAGATGTTCATGATGCAACGTCTGTCTCGATCGTCCGTCACACGACCACCGTAGTTGATATGACCAGCTGTGTACTTCAATACCTACACATAGGGGTTGGAAATTGAAGTGTAAAGATAAAGTAAGAAACCCCCTATTGTGCATTTATAATTGACATTCTCTTAATGTTTGTTTAATTCATGCATATTTACATTTTTATACTTTTTGTGAATTGCAGAATAAATAATAAATAAATAAATACAAGAATGCATAATCTTGTCACTCGTCTCACTGTCAGCCGACTGGTATATACTTCTGGTGAAAAATTCAATGTTCTTCAGTTGTCACTTTTTCCGTCCTCGACCCATTATATTTGTATGCGAACCGGAATTGCCTTTGCTAAATATACCCATGATCTGTGCTGCCCTCTAAGGCCAAATACTGTAGTTGCGGTAGCGAGAATTAAGGTAATGCAGTCAAACCTGCTTTAGTGACCACCTGTCTACAAAGACCACCTGTCTACAAGGACCACACTTTTTGTTTCCCTTGAAAATGGTTTATCATTGAAACATGTACTAAAGGAACCTGTCTACAAAGACCACTTTTTGTGTTTCCCTTGGGTGGTCGCTGTAGACAGGTTTGTCTGTAGCAATATCCCATTTGAATGTAGGACTAAGTTTTACCTTGAAAGGCACATGGTCCTCGTACTCCATGAGGAACATCTTGAGCTGACTGATGCAGATCCTCAAGTCTCCAGTGGTGAACTCATAAGGGATGTTGAAACCGAGGGGGCCAAACTTTCGCCTCTCTAGGGCGATGGCATGGAAGAGGGAAAGGGAAAGCAGCAGACTCTTGAACTCATGGGTCTGTAAAGATGAGAGAAATAGATCAGAACAGGATTAATAGATATTGTTCTATCATCCACACAATAAGATTGTCTGTTCTTTCCAACAACATACAACATACTTAACATACCAAACAGCCCAAAATGAAAGCAAAAATCCTGACAGCTTTGATTAAGAGAGAATTTTTTAAAACCTCTCTTCCGTCACTCTTCGCTAAGTGAAAGATGCTGTTTTTACTTGCATATTAGATTTGAGTATTTCTTATTTGTTGTCACCGCACTTCCCTTGCACTTGTTCCTGCGACCGTGCACTATTTCTGCACAAAGTACAACAATACTCTGTAAGAGGGATGTACTCCAATGGAAGAAAAAGCAATAATACTTGCACAGTTTTCCTTCAGACAGTCAGGCGTATTATGATACCTTCAATGTGAACAAGCCACGTTACTCACCTTGCCAATGCATGAGTTGAGGAAGTCATCGTTCAGACTAGTGTAGCTCTGTAGGAGGTTAGCCTTGAGACCTCTAGGAGGTTCGATGGTCATCTTAGAGCTGTTTTGAAGGATAGCTACTGGAAACTTAGGGCTGGGCATACTGGTCAGCCACAGACGGAAGTCACGATGGACCTAACAATAATCACAAGAGGAAAGAGATGTTTCAATTGAAATGAAGTATGACATATCTACAGTTTTTTAAATCTATAAACTAAACATCTGGTTCAAATGTAAGAAGTTTTTTTTTCGAGAAAATAAAATCCCTGATATATCAGATGATTCATGATTGTGATGGACTATATCTAATATTATTCTCACAGTCCAAAGGCTGAAAGGCATTGATAAGTGTTGATAATAAAAGATATTACTTAAAAAATCAGTTAGAACCATGGTATTCAAAGCAACAAAAAAGACCTGTTGAGGAACTTTTTGCTTATCACTCATTCCTTAATATGGAGCACAGTGACAAATTCCTACCAGGGTGGCTCTTTCTAAAATATGACAACTATAATGACAATGCCCCCCCCCCTCAAAAAAAAACAACCCTGATGAGATGTATGTGGCAAATGTGGCTTACAGGAATCACCTAGAAGCCCTGCAAAGTTTGAAAGCTAATTAAACCACTCGTGATGTGACTCGATTACTCTGCAGGGGCACATACCTCATACCAACATTTGAAAATAAGAATTAGGATTTCTAGCACGGTAATGCCTTCGAAAATAAAAATTCTGTACCCTTAACAGGCGTTCGCACATGCAGCGGCAGTGTAACTGGCAATACGCGGTAAATCTGTATAAAAAAAAAGCGAATACTAATTCACTGCTCGATCATGCAGCCATTCAACGCACGCAATACGTGAACTCTCAAATCGCGGCACATGATAAAACAAGCTTATTTTGGCTTTATAGCAACAACAACAACAACAAAAACAATGAATTTTTAGGTCCTACGAATCCAGAACATCAGAATATTCTGGATTATTCGGAAGGGTTGGCAGGCACATACCTTGTCAGAATCAATGTTCTCAATGAGTCTCTCAAGGGCAGGCATCCAGGAGGGTGACAGATGGCAGTTCTGGAAGAACACCCATTTTCCACGATCCATGGCACTCCTTGCAAGAGCCTCAGCTCTCGGTCCCTGTACAGTGTAAAGAGTGTAGTAGAGCTGGTTGAGTGATACTGCACAATAACGATTTTGCTCCATACTCATTCACTCCCTCTTTCATTGGTATTTGTGTTCCAGGTATTCCATTTCACTACTTTACTGAGAGAAATTCACTTACAAATGGGAACATGTTTGAAATAACTCTAAAAGTGGTCTAATCATAATATATTTGGTCCTCTGTGGCTACCTCCTATGCTGATCGACCTGCTTCCACAGTCATGAAACTGTTTTCTTAGCAAGATAAGAAAACATCACAGTTGAAGAGTTTTTCTACTTCAGAACATGGAAAATGGAGCCAATTTAGACTTCAACACAGTAAAATGATGGAATTTACCATAAGAATTTGTTTCATGATATCTTGGTACTAACTGATGTGTATGCAACATCGGTATTACCAATGTTTAAATACAGCAGATATATATACATTCACACCAAATGCAAATTGAAAGACAGAATACATTGTAATTTGAACTCTGACCTGTCCTTGACCCAGAGAGATAGAGGTCAGTTTCTTGGAGAACCTCATTTCCTCAGCAAACTTGTAGAGGTCGGCAGCAGGGTCAGTTCCCACAGACAGGACAAAGACCAGGGGCGTGGTGGGAGACGACTCCTTGTACGCCACGCCCAGATCGGCGGTCTGCGGCTCGATGAAGCGTTGACCGAGGTTGGTGGCGACGTAGTCCTGCATGGCGTTGGTAACGCGGTCCGCCCGAATGCACTTCAGGACCAGGATCTTCTGGAAGTCGTCCAGATCCGTGTTCCAATTTCCTGGTAAAGGTTCCCTACGAGAAGAAAAAAGTGCAATATTGTGTCTGAAGTATACTCTTAGAGTCTAAAATAACACTGAATGTAACCTGTATTGAGATGGCTCAGTGGCAGAACAGCGAATTAGAAACAAAGGCAAATTGTTAATGCCCTTTGATGAGATACTCGTCCTCAATTACCTATAAAAGCCGTAGATCCATTGACTTACCTTTAAAAAGTCAAGATAATAAAAGTCATCAGTCATCATAATCTTGTATATAACGAGATTTGAAGACGAGATAAGCCCTTGTGACTTTTTTATTTTGTGAGCTGCACCCAAACATATATGTGTTTCATACAATTCATTTTTTTAAATTCTTTTCAGCAATTAGCATGAGCAGAAATAAACATTAATCTACATGTACATACACTTGTGGTATGGATACAAACATTCATAAGGCATTTTTGCAGTGCATCACTTTACCCTCATGTTTTCAGAGAACAGACAAATCCGACAAATTAAACAACCATTACACAAAACTCATTAAAATCTTCAAGCATAAGATAGAATTGCAGCTTATTTTTTTACCTGTGTGGCTCAGTACTGTCAAAGATGGCTTTGTAAGCTGCAGAATGGTTTCCAAAGTCTTTGGCAAACTCTACAAATGTATCCTGAAAGAAGATTGGAGTACGTGATTAAAAGTGAATAATATCACATCTATTGTATAACGGAGGTAAAATTATGATGATCTCACATACAATCCCTTGGACAAAATATCCTTTCTCTGTCTGTCTCTCTATATCTCTCTCTTTCTCTCTGTCTCTCTATATCTCTTTTTTTCAAATATACACACACTATTTTCTCTCCCTAACTACACATAACTGATATCCTGTTTTCTATGAATAGGAATTATATAATATCAGGGGTGATAGTGAGCACTAACCCACCCCCCCCCCCCCCCCACCCCCCTCGAGTGAAAAAATGGCATCTAACAACATATTTCAGTGAAAAATTGGGGAAAATCAGGAAAATCGGGGTAAAATCAGGAAAAAAGGAAAAAAATGGGGGAAGAAAAAAATTGGGGAAAAAAAAAATCAAAAAAATTGGGAAACCTATTTATATCGGGTAATTATCAGGCCTGCATATGACTGTATTATGTTCAAGTTTTCTTTGAAGAATTGTTTCCCTCCATATTTCGATCCATTTTTGTCCTTCTACCTCTACCTCTCTCCAACAACCCTTGGGATGTTTCTGGACCTCTCCAAGGCCTTTGACACAATCGACCATCAAATTCTACTATACAAACTTTCACACTATGGTATACGTGGAAGGGCCTTGGAGTGGTTCGAAAGCTACCTCAAGGGTAGGAAACAATACGTATCAATAAATGAAGCAGACTCGGCCTTTCAACAGTTAATTTGTGGAGTGCCACAAGGATCCCTTCTGGGGCCTCTTCCATTTATATTGTATATGAATGACTTTCAAAACTCATCCAATGTTTTGTCGTTTATATTATTTGCTGATGATTCTTCTGTGTTTTTCTCACACAAAAACCCCAATTCACTACTTGAAACCGTAAATCTTGAAATGAAACTTGTTGAAGAGTGGATTTGTGCCAACAAACTTTCCTTGAACTTAAATAAAACTCAATGTATGCTCTTCAGCAACTCTATTTCGGGATTGCCTGGCAATGTTTACATCAATGATACAATTATACACTTAGTTGATTCATCAAAATTCCTTGGTTTTATAATTGACAATAAACTTTCTTGGAAAGAACATAACTTACAATTGAGTAAAACTCTATCAAGGAACATTGGAATAATCAATAAATTAAAAATGTCTTTTCCTAAGTATATTTTGAAAAGTTTGTACTCGACGCTTATCTTGCCTTATCTTAACTATGGCATACTTGCATGGGGGAATTCATTTAATTACCAGTTGGACAAATTATTGATACTTCAAAAACGCGTCATACGAATAATCTGCCACACTAATAGGTTAAGCCACACTAATAGTTTATTTTAGAAAATAAAATATTGAAAGTTCATGACCTGTATAATTTCTTTTTAGGCTGTTTTATGTTTAGATTAAATTCTAACGAACTTCCTCATGCCATCACGTCGATATTCCAAAAGAATCAACAAATTCATAATTATCCAACCCGACAGTCTTCCTTTTTTCACTTACACAAACTGAGAACTTTACTAAAACAAAAAACTTTGATTTATACTGGTCCTGTGTACTGGAACTCCTCAGACATTTCGCTCAAACAGCTGCCAAGTTTAATTACTTTTAAATATCACCTGAAACATAAACTTCTACTCCAGTATGAAAATGTTTAAGGTCATCATGATAGAGACCATCGGTATTATCAACACTTGTTGGCTGGCTGCACCACACACTCGTTTTTGTTCTTTTGTTTTGTTTTTTGTTTTATATATTATGTAAAAAAATGTATTATGTAAAGGGAACCTTAATTACAAGCATAATGCTTCCAAGGTTTCCTCCTCATTACTGTAGATAATTGTTAGCATCATATGTATTTAATGACTTGCCATTACATCGTTTGAATTACTGTTGTATCAATCGAATATTATGTACATGTTTTGTTACCTTGTATATGCCTTACTTTGTAAATTCTTTTCATATGCAGTTAATGTGGAAATAAAACCTAAATAAAAAAATAAATAACATATCTTACCAGGGCACTAAGGGAGAGAATCTCCATCCAAGCTCTCTCTGACAGCCAATCCGGTGTTGGGTTGGGAAGCTCTACTTTGATTGGGCCACCAGATAACAGGTACCTCCACTCATCCTATACAAAACAAAACAGCATACAAAAATAAATTAACACAACAAATCTAAATGCTTAAATACATGTGAACATTGGCACAGCTGAGGGCATCCTATGAAAATAAAGCAGTGTTACAATAAACATAACTTAAGCTGTGATGTAGCTGGGGGCATGAGGAGGCACATGCACCCCTTCCCCCCCCCCCCCCTTCACATGATGACAAAATGAGGAGAGGGAGACAGACACACAGAGAGAGAGAACATGAAAAGAAGGTTGTATGACTCTCTCCCACGTGCATCTTCCCCCTAATGTATGGTCATATTCTCCCAAATCTCATCAATCTTGAAACAACATATACAGTCAGTGTACCCCCTCTTCAACTACTCCATGGCACTACTGTATGTCATATTTACTTTTTGTGTAACACATAATGTAAAATTACTTATTTAATGCAGCGCCAGGAGTGGCGACGTGCCAGAGAGGAGCACTGTAGAAACTGTTTTATTATCATGTTATTATTATTACTATTATTATCATTAATATAATTATCATTATCGTTATTATTATCATTATCACTATCATTCTCATTCTCATTCTCATTCTCATTATTAGTATTAACATTATTATTATCATCATTATTATTAGTCTCATCATTATTATCATATTCAAACATTCCTATGCTTCACATTCAGATGTACATGAATCATCTACATTGATTTTTAAACAATTGCTAATGCTTTAAGATTTTTTCCTTCCTTTGCATTTGCATTTACATATTAACTTACCATGTTAATCTTTCCCTCATTCTGTAGAATCCTGACGCAGAGCAGGAAAGCAAACATGAGTTTGTGTTTCTCAAACAAGCTACGACACACGTTGGAGTAGAGACTGAAGGTGAAATATTCATTGATGTTGATGATACGCTGTGGCAGGTTGTCTGTGCATAAAAGAAAAATAAAGGAAACCATACGGTTAAAAATTTATCAACAAAAACATTATTTTATCTATATATGACAATAATGTAGATGAAAGAAGGGTGATTATTGAATTAGCGAAGTACGTGAGAATAGGTTGAATAGGAACAGAAAAAGCAGTAGTGTTTTGACATCATTTTCACTTCCTGAAATGATCAAGACCTGTTTTCACTGTTCACTGTTTTCACTGGTTCACTTATCCCTGTCTTTATTTATGATAAATAACATGATAAATAAAGCAATAACAAAAATCTAAACCACTCCTGGGTCCTATCTTATAAAGAGTTACGACTGATCGGAATCAATCGCAAGTTGCAATCTCCTATCTCTTTTGTATACAGTTGCGATTGATATCAATTAGAGATAAGTTGCAATTAATCGCAAATCTTCATAAGACGGGGCCCTGGATTCTTAAAAAAACGAACCAAACCATTCATCTATTTTTAGTTCCCATTCACCTTGCTTTAAATTTTTTAGGATTTTAAATTGCAAAGAAAATACCATTTAATACAATAGCAATATCAGTCTTACCTGCCCTCTCTGAATTGGCAATGCCGGCTAAGAAGATACCGATGAACCAGCCGAGTGAGTACTGGTACATGGGATCCACACTGGCTAGGTCTGTGGTACAGAAGAAGAGAAGCTGTGTCCTCACTGCTACAGGGATGTACTGAGATCGGGTCTCGTCAATCTCACGCTCGGTCTGCTCAGCAACAACCACTTTAGCCTGAAACATAGATGAAATAATAGTAATAATAATAATAGTTGTAATTATATAGCGCCTTTTCCACTGGATACAAAGTACTTTGAGATTTCATTCATAAAACCTCTAAAAGTTTTCATTGATACTTACTCAATAAAAACATATGAGGAAATGTCAATATCATTGTCTTTACAAGAAAGAATTATACATTTGTCTTACAATGGACCTGTTCAAACTTATTTTCTTCAGAAAACGACTTCAAATCCCTACATTCTAAGGTTACAATACATATGTAATGATATCTGTTACAATAGTCTTCTAGTCTTCTTCAATTTATCCTTATGTTCTATGTAATTTCGTCCTTGTTTTCACGAAGTGACGGTAGTGAGGAAAATCGTAACGTAAAGTGAATGCAATTTTTTTTCACTACCGTCACTTCGTGAAAACAGCGACGATTTGTATTATATGTATGTATTATTTATCTATTCATACTTTTTATGCATTTGATATTTTGATATGAATGTATTTATATTATAAATTTTGTATAAGTTGTGTAATTTTATGTACTGTGCTTCACCTGGATGGCAAGTTTCTTCTTTTGTTTTGGAAGAAGACAATAAATGATATATTCTATTCTATATTCTATTCTATATTCTATTCTATATTCTATTCTATTCTATATTCTATTCTATTCTATATTCTATTCTATATTCTATTCTATATTCCATCTTATTGCTTGCTACTGACCTTGATCTCCTGGGCCTTGACCTTGGACGCCTCCAGCACCTGGATTAGATCCACATCGTCCACTGGGTTCCCCTCAGACGAGCTTAGCCGCTCCAGGATCTTGTCCTCAATCTCCTTCAGCTCGCTCTTCATCTTGGCGTTACTGACAATGAG
The DNA here is from genome assembly GCA_035222895.1 of Strongylocentrotus droebachiensis. NCBI lineage: Eukaryota > Metazoa > Echinodermata > Echinoidea > Camarodonta > Strongylocentrotidae > Strongylocentrotus > Strongylocentrotus droebachiensis. The sequence continues at coordinate 408,232 of JAVYIG010000128.1, read as the reverse complement.
CTGGTTCTTGGCCTCTTCGAGATCGGGCCTCTCCTCGGCCACCACACGGGCCAGGAGCTGATCTTCAAGACCACTGCACAGGGTTAAATTGAAATATAATTGGACTATCAGACCTGGTATCTTGGATTTAGCTGCACCGATACTTATCCAAGCATCTGCATCACTGTACTAGATCTTGGCCCTCTTTCATACAACTGACAAATGCTAAATATTTACGTGCAAAAAACAAAACAAAACAAACAAGACAAAACAAAAATTATGAAGAAAGAACGTACCCCTACTACCATAATTGGGAGAAAAAAACGTAATGGTCGGCAGCTCTGGCCAGGATCTTACCTTGGTGACAGGGTGAAGTTGACCAGTGTAACCTTGGTAGAGACCTCAGGAGTGTAGTGGGGATTGGGAAGCTTGGTGGTGATGTAGAACTTGAAGTCTTCATGATAGGGGATGACAGCATCTCCTAGCTTGATAACTGTGCTTCCTTGCTGCTTAAAGGTCTGTATGGATCGAGGCAAAGGTGAAAGGTTGGATTCAGTAAAGGACATTCAGACAGTAGTCACAATGATTCATCAAAATCATCATGTAGGTCAAGTAACATTTACCAAAAACAATTTTCCATCCTCATTAAAGAGAACTGTTTTTATTCAACAAAGAACCAGCCAAGGACATTCAGACAGTATAGTCACAATGATTCATTTACGAGCTATTCAAGGAATGATATAGAATCTCTAATAACTGTAATCAAAATCATCATGTAAGTGAAGTAACATTTACAAGAAACAACTCTCCATCCTCAGTAAAGAGAACAACAGATTATATTCAGAACAAGTGCAGTACCAATGACTCATTCAAAAGTTGGCGAATTCATGTAAAATAAATTTATTTGATGTAATCTCAAAAAAAATATAATATAAAGATGATATAAATCAAGTGACATGAGCAAAAATCTATAAGCCTAAAAAAGAGGCAATATTTCAATACCTTTCTGAAATATTTTACAATCATCCCATCTGTATAATATCAAAGACATCAATCATATAAGGAAATGTAACAATTATAGATTTATTTGAAGGCTAAAAATGAATTTAGAAAATGAATCCCAAACCTGTAAGAGACTTTCAAAGCAAAATTCACCTGAAAGCACTCCAACTACAGTCAAACCTGCTTTAGTGACCACCTGTACAGAAAGACCACCTGTCTACAGAGACCTCATTTTTTGTTTCCCTTGAAAATGGTTTCTCATTGGAACATGTTCTAAAGGAACCTGAACAAAAAGACCACCTGTCTACAAAGACCACTTTTCTTGTCTCCCTTGGACGGTCTTTATAGGCAGGTTTCACTGTATTAACAAGTTTCTTTCACTATATTTTCTCAAGAGCAAATTGGTGAAGTAGGTCTGTTCGTAGAATTACTGAAAAAGATCTCTCAGTACCTGTCTCAAGAGGATAGGCTCCAATGCAGGGTCCAACTCCTCTGCAACATTCTCCAGGAGACAAGGTTTGCCAAAGCGGACAGCATTCTCCAGACTGCGCAGGAAGTCACGATCAGACAGCTTGATGATGTCAATGCCATTGTCTTTTTCCTGCAAACAAAAACAGAGGGATCTTCATTAAACATTGTGTTTCCTTTCCACATTTTATCAGTTGAAGTTACAAAGGAACCATCACAAAATGAGTACTGAATGAATTCACAAACAAGAGAACAAGTAGCTTCAGAGGCTCAAAGTTGAAAGTCATATCTACACGAACAGAAATTTGTAGCACGTTTACTGAGAACTTATAAGGCTCACTTTGCAATACTCTAGCTCTTACCAGTCTTGACAAAAAAAGAATGTAAAAAGTTGGGGATAGCGTATCTATAGCTCTCAGGCAGTAAAGTTTATGGTTTGAGTCACTTTCAATGAGCAGTACATTATGTATCAATATACCCATACATTTTTAAGAGGTGACCTTCGGGTGTTTGTTTTAGCAAGGCATGATGGCTCAGTAATAGAGAAATGGAGACATAACCAGAAGGTCCTGGGTTCAAATTCAAATTGATGAGTTACTTCCCTTTAGTATGACATAATATCATGAGTTACCAAGTGTATAATTTTGTTTATGGGACTAACAATCATGGGTCCTCTCTGTGCCTATCTATGAGGGTATAGCAGCTAGGTTAAAGGTAAAGACCAGTTTTGGAAACGCCCCCCTCTCAAAAAATGAAATGGAAGCTCTTATTACCAATCATTTGAAAGAATATGTTTAGACTAATATGTAATGATACAAATTTTGCCAGTAAACTGCCTACTAATTGATATATTTGGTAAATTATCATATCTATCCGGTAGTCCCATATACACCTTTCTGTGTACAGTGTTTATAACTTTACCAAGACTGGGCCAAATTTCTTATCATTTTGATGATTCCACAACCTTGCAGTACACACCAATACTTATATATGCTAGATGATCAACCTTTCTGATCGATTCCACAACGTTTCTTTCACGATGCAATCGCATTACCAGAACTGGTCTATACCTTTAAGTGAAAAAAAAATCCTCACCATCTAATTCTTACCATTGCTTTGATCCATTTGTTGGCTTGTCCCTGAGGATCAATGAAGAGCGGCCAGCGACGTGAGAACTGCATGATGACACCGTTCTCTATGGAGAGATTGTCACGGGGGAGACCAGCAATCTGCCACGTCCTGATCTTGACAGGGTCTCCAAAGGCATTGATGAAGCCAGGGTCGGACGTACACGGCACCTGGTATTCACCGCACTTAGACTGCCACTCGTCTGAGAGGGATGCTCGGTATTCACCCTGTAAGGGAGAGAAATGGAGAGAGAGAGGGGGGAAAAGTGCAAGATAATGAGAGAGAAAGGGAGAAAGAGAGGGGGGTAAGAAGAGTGGAAGATAATGAAAGAGAGAGGGGAAGAGGGAGGGAAAGAGAGAGGGAAAGCGAGAGGGGAAGAGAGGGGAGATAGGGAAAGAGAGATGGAAAGAGGGAGGGAAAGAGAGAGGAGAGATAGGAGAGAGAGATGTATGGTTTAAGGCAAGAGATTGCTTATTACTCCATTGTTATCAGATGAACACAAATTTTTGTTCAATTTATTCTGATACATGTACATATGTCCTTTTAACTGATGAGTTATGTAGCATAAAGACTTTTATTATCTCATTGAGGAAAATTAATCAATTTAAAAAGTTGGAAACAAAGAGGGAACAGAACATCAACAACAACAACAACAAATATTTATTTAGTACAATTTTAAGTGTGTTAAGAGATAACTATTCTAGAGTACAGCATGTCCAGCTGTTTTTAGTTTTATTTGGAAGATTGTAGAAATTTGGGTAAACGTGAATTGTACATGCAAAATCTAAATATAACTGAAAGAAACATTCTCAGTGAAAGATGTTGTATTACCAGCTTGGTTCTTGGTTCAAAGATAACATAATTTTTAAATGTATTAATTGTATTCATCAACAGTACATGTAGGTCCACAATCTACATGAAAATAATCCATCATCTATTGACCATATGCACACTCTGCTGTGATAGAGGAAAGAGATAATGAAGAATAACACCTACTGTGAACGGTCCCAGGTATGCTATATAGCCGGCCGATATCAGCACATCTCCTGTGATCTGGTTAATGACCTTGTCCAAGAAGTCAACGGACTCTTGCCATCGACCCTTCTCATCAGCTAGACCACCGATGAGCTGCGAAAAGAACATCGAGAAATTGAAATTCACATCTAAAAACTATCAGGAATTAATCCTGAAATAGTCATTGCTCCAAGAGCAAGCAACTTTTTAGAGTTCAGAATGGCTGTCACATTTCTGATTTCTTTTATTGACAGAGCATGGCCACTTTTTAATACTTTTAAAATGATGTCTTATATATATATTTGACTTCATGTGGGCCCCTGTGATATGTTGTATACGTAACATCATATAATTATTACCCTATATATTCACAATGCATGTAAAGGCATTGGATAGGTCAGGTTTGTATCCTCCACTTTTAATCAAGTTTTTTTTAAACTGTTTCACAAGTGTACAGTACCAAGTAGACTTTTTACTTGGTATTCTTAAAGGGATTGGGTAACTTTGTCTTAGATTCTTAAACAAAATCCTGAAACTAGCTTGTTCTGCAATGATAATTATAAACCTTTAGGTCAGTCAGGAACCCAATGACTTTAACAAGCCGATCGCCTGTCCGATTATCAAGATACTTAAGATTGGAAATCGAAATAAAATAAAACAAGTTTTTTTTTAACACTCAGTCTATTGGGGAAAATGAGTACTGGTATGGTAAAAATGGTCACTCAAAGATTTTTTACTCTTTTGAGGCACTTCATGATCATTTTGCAGCACATTTTTTTTTTTAGGGCTTCAATATTACACAGACAATCACACGTAGGGCCATGCATCTCAGATTTAACATTGTTAAACGATGCCTTTAACTTAAATTAAGACATTTGATCACATCCTTATTTGTTTGTATAAATAATATGTGATCAATCTGGTATTAAAGCTTCTGGAAGAGGAGGACAGCTAGTATCTACCTTGTCAGCCCTGACAAGCCTGGCCTTGCAGAGATCACACTTGTTCTCGAGCTCCTCCTTCTTGGCCACGGTGTCCTCATACTTGGCCTTGAGGGTAGCGATACCCTCCTCTACCTCTCTCAGGTTAGCCTTGGCGGCATCCAGGATGCGCTGGGTCTTCTCAAGGTCCTCTCGAGCGAGACGCAGACTTTCCTGTGGGAATTAAGATAAGCAGTAATAAGATTATTTATTATTGATAAGTACTGATCATAATAATAATAATTACAGTGCTTATATAGCGCCTAACACTTACTTTGTCAGAAGTCTTTAAGTCTCTACAATAATGCAGCATAATTACCCTGGCTTTAGCAGTGCAGCTCTTACGCGCGCTGCGTTTCAAGGAATAAATTCCTACCAGGTACCCATTTACTTCACCTGGGTGGAGTGTGGCAAATGTAGATCAATAGTGATAATAATAACAACAACAACAATAGTAATAATAAGATTAAGGAGGAGAAAAAGAAAAAGGAGGAGGAGAAGAAGGAGAAGACGATGAAGGAGAAGATGAAGAACAAGAAGATGAAGACCAAGAAGATGAAGAACAAGAAGATGAAGACCAAGAAGATGAAGAACAAGAAGATGAAGACCAAGAAGATGAAGAACAAGAAGATGAAGAACAAGAAGAAGAAAAAGCAGAAGAAGATGAAGAAGAAGATGAAGAAGAATGAGAAGGTAATCCAATCCAATCCAATCCAAAAGATGTTTGATATAGCGCCTTTTCCTTGCAGTTGCAGTTGCAGTAAACCATAGTAAACCATATTTCGAGTTTTAGCAAAAGGAAGCGAGGGTATACACTACTACTTACCCTCTTTGGTGCCACGTTCTTGGACACAAAGTGGTACTTGTGCATGGCCCTGGTCCACTGGCAGAGGGAGGTACAGGCCTTGGAGACCTTAGCAATGACTGCAGGAGTGAACTCTTCGTTGTCAATGAATGGCTGGATCTTGGTGATGACTGAGTCAGGAATGTTATCCTACAGAATCAATCAAAAGGGGAAACAGAATGTTTTATAAAAAAAGTTATAAAAAGAACATCAAAATTATATGATGATATCACTTTGTACAGTTTGAATGGAGAGACATACATGTACATTTATACTGGGAATCTCGGTCAACAAGCCTAGTTTTCTGAGATTCCCTTTTTTCCACTGTTAAAGCAAGCAATATAAAATATTTTGTCTTATTCTCAAACTTAAATGTACTCTGTAAACTTATTTTATTACGTACATGCTTATCAGTATTTTGTTACTTGTATAATTAATTTGTTCTATTATATATTGTTATACTGTATGGTTTATATATGTCATTTTAATTTGTGGATATTTGAGTGGAAAAATAAATGAAATCAAATCAAAATCAAATTAAATCAAATCAAGAGACCAAAAAATGGAATTTTCATACCACTCTTACTGATTTTGTTTGTTAAAATATCTGGGTCTTGAATGTGTTATAACTTACTGGTACATTGTTAGTGTCATTACAGGAGAATATATTAGTCCTTTTTTCATATGACATTCATTAATCAAAATACTCCATGATGAAAACTTCTCACATTGGAACTGCTGCCCAAACATGAGTTTGATAGATTTCAAGGCATTTCAAATGCAGATTTCCCATCATGAAAAGGGTAGCTCAATATATTTGTTTAATTTTGTTTATTATCTGTATAAAATTATATACACATAAAATATTGTATCAAACCCTATTATGTTCATGGAAATGTATGATGAAAAAAAAAAAAAGATGCAGAAACCAATAAATCAAATCAAATCAAATCAAATAGGTATGGAACATATCATTCAATGTGAACGGACATACATGCTTTACCAACATTTGATTTGGGTTTTATTATGTCAAAGAATGAAGGTTGCCTTTGGTTAGTATGTTAGATTTTGTTTCATTCAGGGTCAAGGTTAGGTATAGTATTAGGTCTGACGGTACAAAATCAATTGGGTAAAGAAACTATATTCAGAGCATCTGCCGCTGGAGCATGCATCGTACAACCCATCAACCCCATCCTGGGAGGGTGTTTCACAAAGATCCAAAGTCAAACTGATCTCTTAGTTGGACTGAACAGTTATGGAAAGCAGTTAGCATCTATGAAAAGTTATTTTATAAGGCATAAAATGTTGATTCAAATCATTCATATTTTCTATTATCAAGGAGATTTCATGTTCTTGATGTGGAATTTATAAAAAGTCTAAAATACTTGATTTTTCGCTTCTGAATATATCGTTTTTTAAGGCTCTCCATAATTATTAAGTCCAACTTAGAGATCAGTTCAACTAAGGCTATTTGTGAAACACCCCCCAGTACCTTCAAAATATCGAACACAACAGGGATCTACTGAAGATACTGACCTTGTCATATCCAAAAAGACTCTCCAGAAACTTGCCAGGGTCCTGCAGGAGTCCCTTGCCTGCATCCCAGTAGTCATCGATCTTGGAACCTGGCTTCTCTCCAGCCACCTTTTTAGGCTTGACTCCTCTCATGATGCAGACGGCGTCGATGACCATACGCACACCATTGGGTGGACGCTGAAGGGCACGAACCTGTCATTGAGAGCAAAGAGACGGAAAGAAATTATTGAGACATGAAGACCCGCTTCAAAGATACTTGGGTTCGGACCCTACAGAAATGCAATAGATAGACATGAAGTAAATGTTCTCAAATGAGTTATTAGATGCTGATGGTAAGTATTGGCTTGCATGGTGATGTAGATATATAGTAGGCTTGCGGTTGCACCACGTGAGAGAGGGTGAGGATTGGGGAGTCTTGAAAAGGACTCTTGGTAATCTTTCTTTCTTGACTGTGTGTAGTCCTGAAAAGGACTGTTGGTGTAGTCTTGAAAAAGACTGTTGGTTATCTTTCTTATAGCGCCGGTTGGAGAGGATGGGTGGTAGGAGTGGCTCGACGTTTCAAACAGGTTGACTATCCGTCGTCAGGAGCGTCGTCAGGAGTGTCCTTTATTCTCTACAGGCCATACTCACTTACAAATAAACCAGTAAGCCAGTAAAAAGTCATGTAATACACACTAACCTCTACAACGTCATTACGGTTGAGCGATTTGAGTGAGGCCAAGGCAGCATCTAGAGCAGGGAGGGCTTCATCCAGGTCTCTCTGGGCGTCGGCAGCGATCTCCTGGGTGTCCTTAGCCTTTGCCATGGCCTGCTGCTCCTCCTTCTGTACAAGCTCCATGGTCTCGTTAGCTTTCACCTGCAAATAAAAAATCAATTCAGAGGGATTCTCAATTTCAATTTCAAAGTGTTTTTTTAGTGATACAGTCAAACCTGCTTTATTGCCACCTGTCTACAAAGAGCACCTGTCTACAAAGGCCACAATTTTTGTTTCCCTTGAAAACGGTTTCTCATTGAAACATGTACTAAAGGAACCTGTCTACAAAGACCACTTTTCGTGTTTCCCTTCGGCGGTCACTGTAGACAGGTTTGGCTGTATATAGCCAAACCAAGGAACAAATAATGATGAGAATAAATGTCTCTCTCTTTGACTTTCAGGTATCAAAAAGTTGGAGACTTGATTCATGTGAGAAGCTTATTTCCTTGAAGAGAAGCTGAATATTGAATTGCAAATGGCAAAAAAAGGGGACTGCATAAGTCACCCAATGTCACACATATATTTCATTACACATGTATAACATATTCCAATCAATTTTACAGCCCTGGGTTTCAATCTATGGCAAAAATAGAAACAATAACTACATGCATCTAGTTGATTGAAAGGGTGAGAAATTCAGGTCCATTCAAAATAGAGGGAATATTCTCCATCAATTTGGTGACATGACTTACGGTATCCACTTTGATCCTCTCCATGGTGACCAAGGTCTCCTTGGATGCCTCCTCTAGCATAGGCTGCATGGTCTCCAGCTCCTCCTGCATGGCTGCTACGTCATCTGCTGTCCTCAGGAGCTATCAGGACAGATAGACATTCAAGAATAGTAAGTTACAACTCAAATTCAAATTCTGAAATAATACAAATTATAATAGTGGGTTCCTGTATGGCACTCCTGATTATTACCCTGGCTTTATCACGGCTGCCAAATGGGGCTCTAGCATTTCAAAGAATTAATTCCTGCTAGGTACCCATTTACATCACCTGGGTTTGAGTGTGGCAAATGTAGATCAATATCTTGCATAAGAAAATAACTGGAGCTACTCTACAAGAATAAAACAGAAGTTACAATGATAAGTATCTTGTCCTCAAGAGTTAACGGGAGAGATGGAAATTCAAGAATTACTTTATCTGGGAGTATCTTGATGATCATCAACTACAACCGATGAAAGCTGATAGATCTACTTTGAGCTTATCACTACTGCGTGAGGTCTTTTAAGTTTTGTCAACTACTTGAAATTCTGCGAGGAAGACTTGACATTTTGAATCATGTAAATCTATTTCATTAACAGTCTTCAAATATAAGCAACTAATTGGCTTTGGAAACTATGAAAGGACCCAAAAGAATATTAAATGCGTGGTTTCCTACATTAATATACTGTCAGCTAAGAACATGCAAACGTGTCTCGTGTTAAGATCTTACTTTATCCAAACCAGTCTTGGTGCGGTTCCTGGCAGTCTTCAATTCGTTCTTCTTGAGCCCCAGCAGCTTGCCGTAGATACCCAGTAGCTCCAGATAGCTGGTGGGCGTCACATAGTTATGGCGGGAAAGCTCAGCCAGGAACTGGATGGACTTGGTAGCCACAGACTGATGGACCACCACACACATTCTGACCTGTAGTAAACATTGCGGAATAGATCAGGAGAATTTGTCAGCTTAAGTAGAACTAGAGCCATTGATAGGGAGAGTTTGGCCAACCCGTCTCGAGTTGAGCACAATATGGCAAAATGCTGCTATGTTGGGACAAAGAGAAACCAACTCGGCCAAACTCGGTGTACAGATGGCTCTGAGTATAGAGTGGTGAAGTGTGACGTCATCAAAAATCTATTTTTAGAATTTCTCAATTTTTTCTTCATATTCCGAAAGAACATCAAAAATAATGTCCAAATGTCGAAAACCAATTGAATATGTTAAGTATTGGCTGAGATATGACCATCTAAATGAATATATGTCCTATGGGAACTCAGTGTTATATGCTCTGGCTCCTAACCATTAGGAGCCAGAGCATATAACACTGAGTTCCTATGGGGAGTATATTTATTCAGATGGTCATATCTCAGCCAATACTTAACACATTCAATTGGTTTTCAACATTTGGACATTATTTTTGATGTGCTTTCGGAATATGAAGAAAAAATTGAGAAATTCTAAAAATAGATTTTTATGACGTCACAGCTTCGGTACTCTATAGGACTTCAGAATTCAAATGCATTTCATATGTGAACGGCAAGAAATACACCTTCCATCGAATTTCATAACATAATAAAGAGACATGAGATAGCATAAAAGTATAGTTCAATGGTGTTTTTTATATGAAGCAAAGCTTCCTACTGCTAATGAACAATGTAAGGTAAAAATCAAATCGAATATAGCAGCATTAAAAGGAAGAATTACATCTATCCTACACCCCTTTACATATAATGTCAAATGTGGGCAAGACACCTCGTCAGTACATGTATGCACCAAGCACGGATCGAACAGGGACCTCTCGTATGAAAGCCAAGAGCATTTACCAATGTATCATAATGCAGTATATGGAACAACAATCAAACTACTTACCAGACCATCTACAATCTCTGGACCTTCATCTAGATCCGGGATGTCATTGAGGAAGTTCCTGGCTACAGAGAGCAGGGCTTCATTTGGCCACTCACTGAACCAATCTATGGTACAACAATTGACCAACGATGGGAACTGACGCAGACGGGCACGGAAGACCTCACCAATGGGACTAGAGAGAGAACAAATATGGTCGCATTATGCATTAATGTTCGTAATGATATATCAGTTCTATGATTAGTGAGTCTCAGTCTTGATACGTTATGCAATATAATTCTTCTTCGGGTTCATTTAACTACTGTACTTTGGTCCAAAATAATTGAATTGTATTTTTAAATTAGGTGTTTGCATTTCACATGATGTTAAAACTGTTTCAAAATTATTTTAAAATAATATTCACTATTAAAGTCCTTTCCTTTTTATTCTTGGCTGGTTAAAATCAACTTTCGCACCCTACTTAGACTTGAGGAATGAAGCTGGCACTTCAAACAAATGTGTCACTGCAAATGAGTCCTAAATAAGAGTACCAGTATATAGAGTATCATACTCGACTAAATGACCTTAAGATTAAGGACAACATCAATGAACAGTTTTATAAACAAAGTGTGTTATATTTGCTTTGATGATGTGACAGTGTGATTCCTACATGTATGTACATCAAGTACATTGTATTTTATGACCATGGTTTTAGCTGATCGCCACGATAAGGCACTAAAGCATTCAAGGAACTGCTTTCTACTGGGTACCCATTTACTTCACCTGGGTGGAGAGTGGCAAGTGTAGATTAACCTCTTGTCAAAGGACATCAGTGCCGCATCAAGACTTGAACCGTGAACCATGTGATCAACAGTCCAGGGGGGTGTTTCACAAAGATCTTAAGTTGAACTTATCTTTAAGTTGGACTTAACGATTATGGAAAGCCGTTAGCATCTTTTAAAATATTTTGTAAATTAATTTTTTTTAAATAAAATGTTGATTCAAATCAATCATAATTTCTATTATCAAGGAGATTTCATGTTCTTGATGCAGAATTTATGAAAAGTCTAAACATACTTGAATTTTTGCTTTTGAATATATTTTATTTTAAGGCTACAAATGGCTCTCCATAGTGTTTAAGTCCTACTTAGAGTTAAGTTCGACTTAGGATCTTTGTGAAACACCCCCCAGGTACGTATCCGCCAGACCATGACACCTCTACATTGATAACTCCATATTGATAAAAGGAACAGGAATCAACAGACTTTGTGCATGAATTTTAAATTACAAATTCTCTAAAAATAAAGCTTTATCATCTTTACCTCATACAGAGCACAGTATGGATGTTGGACTTGACTCTCTTGGTATAGGCCGAGAAGAGATTAGCCTTGGTTGCTTGCATGCCTGAATCCAGGACAACGGGTTTCATAGCATTGTAGATGGAGTCGAGCTCATCAAAACCATAGAGGTTGGGGACGTCTCCAGAGTTCAGGATATTGTTGATGTCTTCTAAGAAAGACTCATTCTTGATCTGTTTTGTTTGTCAACAAAGATATAGAAAGTTACTTCATTTAATAATGAGAATACCATCATCCTTGACTTATTTTGGTACCCGACGTACAATCCTTATATAATATGGCATGGCTTTGAGTGTGATACAAGAACATATTGCTCGAGCTATGACAATATTGGACGAGTCAAATATATTCTTGTATCACACAAAACAAAGCCATACAATATTATGAGTATTGTCTATATTATTCTGACTAGCGAAATAACAAAATTTGACTTACCACGGTAAATACGGCTTTGTTTTCCAAGTGGTATCGATATCAATAATTGAAGTTCCCGGATGACTGAGCAATACAAAAACGATATTGGTCAGTCATCCGGGTACTGCGCAAAATTTATTGAATACACTGATTTATTGTAACACTTGGAAGCCTTATATAGAGATAATAATATAGGATATTGACTGGAGAAAAAAAAGGGGAAATCGAGAATCAAAGAAGCAGAAAGAAAGCTTATTAAATACTTTGATCCATTCAATAGGCTGACTGAAAACATTAGTATCACCACATTACAAATGACCACAGCTAGTAGATGCCTGGAGAGATCACCAATGTCTAAAACAGAAAGAGGCGCCTGGCAAGCAAGCAATTTCAAGCCCAAAATAGTGCATAAATTTATGTTGATATGTGTTGCTTTAATTAGTAGATACAAAAATACTCATTATTATTTTTCTTTCATTTTTTATTTTGCCTTCAAGGCAGGGATTAAAAAGGAATGAGACCCATAATCAATTTGAAGTCCTTCTAGCTGTGATGCAAACTATTTTGTTGTTGTTGTTGTTGTTGTTATCATGTCTTTGAATTTTCTATTCAATTTTCTTTGGCGGATTCGGGGAAATACCCTTTAAAAAACTTGTCTTCATCCAAAAGATGAACATCATTATAGCCATGAAGAAGTAGATGGGCAAAGACATTCATGCATGAATATGTAAGGTTGCCAATTAGACAAAAAGACAGGGACGACATAACGATTTACACACCTGGGTATCACTGAAGAGGAAAACAATGGCCTTGTTCTCCAGACCAGCCTTGAGGAGGATAGTCTTCAGATCTTCCCTCCATTCATTCACACCGTAGTTCTTAGACAGCTCAATCTGGAAGAGATCGTACTCAGCGCTGAGGAAATAGAGAGAAGGACAGAATGATAACAGTGATAGACCAGGGGGGCGTTTCACAAATCCTGTCATCAGGGACAAATTATAGTTTTTGTTATAAGCTACTGAAATCCTTGCTTCTGATTGGTTATCAGCAGATTTGTCACTGATTTTTGTCATTTGTCATTTAAAAAGGCTATGTGAAATGCCCCCCAAGGAACAACTGCAGAACATGAGGAATATCAGAGTGACAAACAAGGTTTTTGAGAAAAAAAATTAATCAGATTTTTAAGGTTTTTTTCTAGTTAAACCTGAACATAACGTGATTGATAGCGGGCTCTTAACTCAGGTTTAATTTCTTATTCTTAAGTTCTAAAACAAACTAAAATCTCTATCCTACCCCATTACGGAGGCAGGTTAAGAACTACATTAATTTACATGTTGACTTAAATTCAAATAAAACTAATATTGCCTGGAAAATTATGCTCATTATAGACTCATGAAAAAGATTTCTAATAAGTTTTTTTTACATATGAATATCACCAACATTACGTTGATAAAATGGCAAACTTTGCTTCTACAATAAAACAATAACAACAACAACAACAAAAACACTGAGGGTTAAAGGCCAGCTGTACTAGTTTGGCTGGGAGGGATTAGGTGGCTATCTCATCAACTCAGCTCTCAATTGACATAAGAAAAAGAGGATCATGGGGGACCAATGGTCACCAATTAGGCATTGTTTTCTATATAGAGGGAGCAAGTAGCTATAAGTAGTGCAGTGGGGCTTTAAGACTTACATGTGAGCAGCGAGTCTTGTGAGACTCTGTCTCCCGCTACCACCCACTCCCAGCAGCAGAGCGTTGCCAAGGGGCTGACGGATGACACGAGTGATACGGCAGACGTGCTTGGTTGCATCCTCAAACAGGACCAGCCTCATGACAGCGGTATTGACTTGGTTATAGTCCTCTAGGTACTCCTCCATCACATTCACCATCTGCGGGTAACAAAGAGATCAGGACCCTGTTTCATAAAGATCCTAAGTTGAACTTATTTCTAAGTTGGACTTAACAATTATGGAAAGCCATTAGCATCCTTGAAAATATTTTGTAAAAGTTAATTTAAAAGGCATAAAATGTTGATTCAAATCATTCATATTTTCTATTATCAATGATGTGGAATTTAGGAAAAGTCAGAAATACTTGAATTTTTGCTTTTTATTATATTGTATTTTAAGGCTACACATGGCTCTCTATAACTTTTAAGTCCAACTTAGAGTTCAGTTCAACTTAGGTTCTTTGTGAAACACCCCCCAGTTGAGGTTACTCATGGGGTAGCATTTTGCATTTGCCCTTCCTGCCCATATTAGGTAATTCAGTTTTGAATTGGCAAGCACTTTGATGATAAATATGCCATCTTAATTACATTATATTTCCTTAGTGCAGGAATCAGCAACTAATTACAGGAAAATGGCATGGATTTCATATTCAATGGAACTTTTTCTTTGTCTATCTAACATCTTTGCCCTCAAGCTTTTGAACTTGTACTCATTAAAAAACCATGAGATATATATACTTGTAAATTCTTAGGGAAGTGTGAGATTTGAGGGAAAAAAAGGACTCTGGCTTGCTTAATTCTTTCTCAATGAGACAGGCACAACCATCACTTCAAGGGTTCAGTGACACAAAGACATAACTCCATATTTTGCCTAAATGCATGAGTATTTGATATCAAAATGTTCAGAAAAATGTGGGCTTTCCAGGAAATACAAAGACTTAACTCCACCCGACACCCCATTGAAGTCAATGGCTAGTGAAACATAGACTTAACTCCTTAAGGCCCAAGTGCTCAGTGACACATAAACAACTTTTTTTCTCAAAATGGCCAAAATGGAGTTACGTCTTTGTGTCACTGACCCCTGGATATTACCTTTTCTTGATCAGTGACCTCTGCATAGACCTTATTATCAACATTGGCGACCATGAAGTCACCGTAGAGCATGGGCTGTCGGGGGTTGACCTCGTCCATCTTGCAGCCAAAGTCCTTGGTGATCTTCTCCTCGAGGTAGCCAGAGAACCACTCCCGGTCCTGGTTATTGACCAGACGATCCTGGAAGACGCGGCAGTTCTCGTGATGCCACAGCCGCAGGAGCTGGCTCACATCCTCAATCTTGGAACTGTCAGCCATCAGCATACCTGAAGTTGAAAGTGTAATCAAATTCTTAAAGATTATTGAAAATTTATTCATGACTCAATTTTGTGTTTATTCATTTAGTTAAATAATGATGGTGATTAATGAGGAATACAGAGACTGATACGTAAGTCATCTAGGTTTGGCCAAATATATATGACAAAACTTGTCATCAGTGACAAATGACAGTTTTTTTAATAAGCTACTGAAAATCCTTGCTTCTGATTGGTTATCAGCAGATTTCTCACTGATATTTGTCATTTGTCATTGAAAAAAGGCTTTGTGGAACGGGTCCCTGAAGTTGAAGGTGATGGTTTCATTCTAAATGTTTGATCTCTTTTTTCCTTTTTGTTTTTGTTTTGAAGAATCTAATCTCATGGTAGAAAAAAATATAATTCGAATTCCGAAATTCCTATTTTACGGCAAATCTATTAATTTTTTAATTACCTTGGAAGACCTTGGAGAGATCTCTCAAGTTGAATGTGTAGTGACTCTTAGCAGGGGTTGGTAGAAGCTGGGTGATGATGGTCTCATACACATCAATGGCTGCATTCACCACTTGGTGGGCATGCTCTTTCAAGGAGGTGTTACCAGCTGCATTAGTGAGAGATCAAGGTTAAAAATCAGAGATGAATCATTTCATAATGTCTCCTACTATGCTTTTATATTTTAGAGATCAAGGTTACAAATCATAGATGAATCATTTTACATTGCCTCCTATGCCTCCGGCTGCTATCGACTCAAGCATTCATGCTTATGATAGTTGGCCTCTGCATTTATCTTCATTCTTTTACTTACCTCTATACTTATCAAGTTTTCAATTAAGATATATACATGCATTTTTATGTGTGTGTATTTCAGTTGTCACTATTTATGTAAATCAATTATGTTATATACTATTATTGTTATATGAATGTTTGATATTTGATTTATCAATAAATGCAGAAACATTTGCTAAACAAAATATTTGCTTTTACAAATGAGAGATCAAATGTTGTCATCCTCATCATCTTCTTCATCATCGTCAGCATCATAATCATTATCATCATAATTATCAAATTTAAATATACTTTTGCATACATGTATATATATATCCATGGATTCATTATACAGATAAACTACTCTTGTTATTATCAATATCGATAAAATATCACACACACTCCATTTTCCTCCCACATGTTTGACTTGTTGTTAACAAAATACAAACATCTACATCTACAAAAACAAATACATCATCTTGAGAACATTTTGAGGCAAATCTCTCTCATATATTTGGAGGTTTTCATAGATGAATAGGTAGAGCTACAATGCATCTTTCTACATTGCATAATTTGATTTATCTGGTGTCGTCCCAGGTCGGGGGTGGTTATATATGCACATCCATTGTCTTTGACCATGAGAGCTTGCTCTGACCTCTTAATAACAAAGTGCAGTCCACTGCTTGATGTTGTCAAAACCAAATGATTCGTTGTCTACCTCTTTCACGTTTCAACTATATCTTCAGTAGTCCTCCTCCTCTTTTAAAATGTCTGGCTCATACAAGTTTCCTTTTTTGGGGGGTACCACCTTCATCAGCTCCCTTTCTCTGCTTGCTCTTTGTAGCATTCTATATTGCTGATGTTCATAACCTAGCTCATAATCTGCATTCTTCGTTAGCACCACATTTTCAAAGGTTTCTGTTCAATGTTCCGTCTCCCTGACAGAGTCCATGTTTGAACCCTACAATAGAGTTCTACATCATTTACTGGTGTTATATGTTTCATTCAAAAGATGAAAGCAGTCACTACTCACCAAGCCAACTGTTGAGAATGG
Source organism: Strongylocentrotus droebachiensis (assembly GCA_035222895.1). NCBI lineage: Eukaryota > Metazoa > Echinodermata > Echinoidea > Camarodonta > Strongylocentrotidae > Strongylocentrotus > Strongylocentrotus droebachiensis. The sequence goes on along the minus strand of JAVYIG010000128.1, from coordinate 391,309 downwards.
TGGCAAAGATGCGGACCTTGCTCTCCCTTTGCATCTCGAGGAAGGAGATGTAGTTAAAGTGACGCATCAGACGGGCTGTCACAGGGTTACGACCTCCACCAGGTGGGCCCATGGCGCAACAGAATCCGATATCCACAAGCTCCCTGAAGGCACCTATTTACAAGAGGAAAGAAAGATAAAGTGTTTTGAAAAGTTGTTTGTCATCAGTAGTATTTCATTATCATTACCATTCTTGTCGTTATTGTCATCAATACCAACATCACCATCATCATAATCAAAACCTACATCATCATCTCTATCATCATTATCAACATCATCATTATCAACATCATCACTATCAACATCACCTGCATCACCATCATCATAATCAAAACCTACATCATCATCATCTCTATCATCATTAGCAACATCAACATCATCATTATCAACATCAGCATCATCATTATCAACATCATCACCACCATCATCATCATCATTGTCACCATCACCATCATCATCACCGTCATCATCGTCATCACCACCATCATCATCATTGTCACCACCAGCACCAGCACCACCACCACCACCACCACCACCACCACCACAACCACCATCATCATTATCACCACCGCCATCATCACCGCCATCATTACCACCACCACCATCACCACTATCATCATCATAACCATCATCAACTTACCAATCTGTTTTCTGTCATACCAGCCCTTGTGATCCATCCACTGTCTGACCAGCTCAATTGGAGGCTGGGCTCCATACACCTCCAGACCAGGCATGTTCAGGTCATCCACAAACAGGATGAAATGCTTGCCAAGAGGTGGACCAAACACTCCTTTGCGCCTTCACAAAAAGATGAAGAAATTTTTCTTTCAATCAAATCAAGACTAAATGTTAAATGAACTGCTTCAAACGCGATGCAGAGTTTTCATCAGCGAACTCACAAAATATCCAATGCTTAAATGTTAAGTCAATGACATATGAGTAAAAACAATTCTCACTTGTACAACAAGAATCAGCCAAAAGAATTTAAGATGTTTATTCAACATAATATAAGTACATACAAACTCTATTTTATACCACAAACACAACTTCCGTGGCAATCCCATCATTTCTATGTAATTTCTTTTTTGTTTTACATCACTCAAAGCCATATATAGTTTGTACCGTAAGCCAAATTACCATAATTGTCTAAAAACAGACCAGTGATGAATTCTTTCAGATTAGTATAACTTTACCTTTTGTCAAGCTTGCTGTCAATGAGATCCTGGGTTTGATTGGCGCTGGTACGAGCAGAGAAGGAGATGAAGTTACTAATGTACTTGGCAGGCATAGACTTGAGGAGCTTGTCAGAGATGGTCATTGTCTTGCCTGTACCCGTGTCACCTACACAGATGACCTAAGGTCAAAGATCAATGAAAGAGAAGAAGGTGGGGGTAAGTACAGAGATATCGTTCAGAATACAGATTGGAGGTAATGAAATATGATTAAGTTTCTACTTCTTACAAACTTACAGATGAAAACCAAAACACCTAATTCTTGTTTGTTCCCTTATCTCTCTCACCACTATCTGATACTTCACTTTAGTGTTTATTCTTTTCTCTTTCACCCCCTTCTCTCTGTCTCTCTCACACTCCTCTCCACCCCCCCCCCCCCCTCTCTCTTTCTCTCTCCCTTACTCTCACCATCCCTCCCTCTCTCTCTCTCTTTCACACTCCCTCCCTCTCTCCCTCCCCTCTCTCTCTCTTTGGGATTCCTTCACTTCCCTTCTCTTCCCTATTAAATTCTTTCTTTCTATGCCTTTCTCTTCAGCCTTCTCCCCTCCCTCGTTCACAAACATGCACTGACAAATGACTAGTTTAAATGCTCTGCACTCCATAAATAATATACTGACCTGTTTTCTATTGGTGAGCAGCATATCCAGAAGATACGACCCCCTGATGCTGTCACTGGTTGGTACGATGATGTCAGAGTACTGCATCTCATGCGAGATTTCAACCTGAGCGATACCACTCATCCAGTTCTTCCAGCAGATCTATCACCAAAACCAAACCAAAAATCAAAATTAATTATAATAATATTCCAATTTTAAATCGGCCTATAGTCCATGCAAAATAATGCGATTGTGCATTTTGGAAAGATAGTACATAATTGTGTATTGTATCGGCAGCCTTTTAAAAAGATATAACACATAGTATAAAAAAACTCCCTCATGCATACCCATGTGCTACCCCTGGGTAGAAAGAATGAGCTATCAATGAAATACCCTGTCAATAAATATAGGCACATGACAAGGATTTGAACCCTGTACTTTATGACTGAAAGTTGAGTGAATAAACCACTTTGCTCCCGCCTGTAAGGCAACTAATCCATATATTTTATAATAATAATAATAATAGTCTAATAGTCCACTCCAAATTTTATTAAACCGAAACGGAAATTCTTTTTGCCCAATTGATCGTGAGCCTGGCAGCCACTGAGCAGCGCCAGATCGACGTTGCTCTATCCCTTATTGTTGAACGCCAAACAAGGTAGCAACAACCCCCATCTTTTAACCTCTTTTGGTATGACGCGGCCGTTACAGCAGTTATAGCACTAACAGTGGAAGTAAATATAACAACTACCCTTCCTTTTTTTTTGAAAATTTCTTCAGAATGCCTTAATGCTACATTGACCCCCCAAAAAAGAAAAACAACAACAGAAAAATTCAAGACAAAAAATCAAATAAAGGATATTTTATGTGATTGTTCTCTTTAGAGAGAGTTTTAAAAGTTGAAAACTGTGAAGTATACAATGTGCATGAAAAATAACCCCCAAAATGTTAATGCAGAGAGTGCATATATGAAATAGGAAAAGTACATTTTACACAAAGTAAAGTGATAACTTTATGAGAACCAAACTTGAAAGCATGCAATAACCCTGAAGTGATACCCCAAACCACAACACCTTCAAAATCTATATGTACGACTCTCAATAATATTATTTTACATAAACATGCAAATTGCCATGTACATATACTACAGAATTCCCTTTATTAACAAAAAGAACATGACCTGTTTCATGGTCACCTATCTTTTACCATCTTTGTCCCTGTTAATGTGTGATCATATTTCTTGAATTAAAAAATTCCAGATAACTACCAAAAGTGCTATTTTCCTGTACATTTGATATTTCTGATGAAAATCCCTACATTCAATGAATTTACTTGTACATGAAACAAACAAACTCTAACTGAAGTCAATAATCTTTTTCTTCAAGTCATTGATTTGTAATAAATGAGAAGAGATGAACACACCTATACTCAATTCAATGATTTTGATATGCAGAACTTTCATGATTTTTCATTCATTTCATGACAACATTATTTTTACCCTTAGGATATGAATAGAAGTAAAAAGGCTAAATTTTTGTGTCTACGTGCATCCATGGTGCAAACATGAAATGCAACCCTAATACACTAATAAGATACAAAATAAATAGATAACAATGATGCTCAGGCAGTAATGGGAATATTCTTTTAAAATTATGCATTTTTAATGGGGGAAAAATTACAAAATACAAGTGCATAAGGGTTTGCAATAGGACAACACTCATTTCATCAGTATTCAAATTGAACTCGCCTAACTTGCCTAATATTTGCATCTTGAATGAATCTCGAAAAAAGTTTCATTCAATAAATATTATCCAAACTCTAATGTACGACTTATTCCAACAATAACAAACAAGATAAGAGAAACAACAACAAAAAGTCTGAGAGATACATTACTGTATTGACATGACAGCACAAAATCAACGAACCTGAAAAACTTGTAACACACTTCAACCCTTATCCCAATAGAAAATAGAAGACACCATTCTTTCTTTATACATTCAGAGTCTAAAACTTCATTTACAAACCTCTGTGAAGATCATTTCCTGATCAGAAGTCGGTTTCTCTACCTGTTACACGTATCAAGATAAGCTAACATAGTTATCTCTTCAATGTACTGCTGTAATTATGATACATAAACTTCCGTGACTAGTTGCGACGTACCAATCAAAAGTTGGCTTCTGCTGGCCTTTATAGCCAGAGTGGTCCACAAACCAAAATTTAAAAATGTAAAATTGGAACTTGAAATGAAATGAAACAATGCATGCAAAGAGTGAAGTCCATTGTGGCAGGGGCCCAGGGCTAGCTTAATTGCTTATAAAGGGTTCTTCAATGCTCTCTGGTATTATATTCCACATACTAAGAATCTTGCTCTACGATTGGTCAAAAGTAAATCACGTGATGAGAGATAGTTTGCCCATCATTGCTGGAAGAAGCAAAAAGTTTGTTAAACTTTGTAGATAGGCTACCATCTACACAGTTTAACGCACTTTCACTGAAGATAGAAGTCCTATGTACAGAGTGCAACGCACTTTAATTGTATACGCTGCGTATTGCTCTCCTCTATAAGCGCTTTTAGTGTTAGTAAGCAAACTTTGGCCACCCGCGAACTATATGGTCACACCACCATACTGCATGCACTGTGTACATATCGTACACCGTTTGCTAGCTGTTAATTGATGACTTGTTGCTCTAATATGACGGAAGAAGTGAAATGTTTCCAATGTGGAATATAAAGCATATAATCACCTTTTGGTTTCAGGCGATGGCAAACTTTCACTTCCTCGGCGATCTGAATTTATACGCTATCTTTCCTCAGCTTCGCTTCGGAAAGATAGCTATACATCCAGATCGCCTCGGAAGTGATAGTTTGTCCCATCACCTTCACCAACGGTAGTTATTTGCTTACTATCTGAGCCATTTTTTAAGCATTTTCACACAAATGTAATGACCCATATTTCATAGATAATTTTGGGTGAGAATCAGTTGCTGATTTTTCAAACCAAAAGAGTATCAAACTTTAAACCTGTCATTGTAACATGGTAAAACACATTTTGGACCACTAGCTCTGCTATAGCTCGTGCTTCTGAAATTGTTAAGTAATGTGTGAAGCTGCTGATGTAATATAACTTTATGTCGAACTGATGAAATATACTAATTAGCATGCCTTTGAAGGTTTCAATAGCCAAGTGATGGAGGGAGATTACCATTGACATGCAGTGCAAATAGTGAGAGTGATGTGGATAGCGATAATCATGCTCAGGTCTCAAGAGTAAATTAGAGCAGTGCGGACTTTGTCGGGTCTTGGAAACTTGACAACCTGTGAATGTTCAAGTCTAATTGGTCTTTAATAATGGTAAAAGTTTTGATCTGGGATCCAAGTCCAATGTGTAACAGCACTTTACTCATTATATCTACCGGTTAGGTCCGAGTCTATTACGTTCTACAAAGTCTTTAGTTTAGGTTTTGGGTCCAATCTGTCAAGGCTTTGGCCTCACATACAAGCTAGTCTTGGTTTTGGGACATTTGCGTCAAGAAGTTTGTCTAAATGGTTAGGTCTTGGACTAGGATTTGAGACCCATTTGTCAGGATGTGGGAACTGTTCTCTGGGCTCACTCTTAAACCTATATATTAGCAAAGGTCCTGGATCTATGACACAATGATTTGGGTCTTGGTCTGGCCGGGTTTTGGGACCTCAACTACATCATGCTCTGTAGGGGTCTGTGCTGGTCTACATTCTGATTACCGGGTCTGTAGAACATTGTTCGTCATCCAAAAGATAGAAGGCAAATCCCTTAGATTTAGAATGTCATTTCACAAGGAGGAGGATGAAGAGAAAATGTTAGTATTAAAATAGAAACATCGCATTATTTAATGAAAAATAGTTAACTCAAGTCATTTCAGGTTTAGATGATAGGGAAATAAAATTTTCAGATTGTCTCTTTTGCAGATTTTCACACACTGCCTACAGTATTTTACACCAATCAATGTAAACAAAACTAAATACAAGGAACTGGAAATCAGGTTTATCTTTACATCTATACTCTAAAAAGAAAGTAAAAAAGAGTTTGAGATTATGAATCAGAGTACTTTACTTTTAGACAATAAAACAATCCCACATACTATATACAACCAATATTAGAGGGAAATTGATAAAAGAAATAGTATGGTAAACCCATATTACAGTTGAGAAAGTAATTACTCGAGTTTATTACACAATAAACACTGTAAGAAATACCTACAGAAGATATCGATTACATGATATTTGCTGGGAAGCAAGATTACTGGAAATCATTACTAAGAAAGCAAAGGTTAAATTAGATGGACATTACAAACAATCAAATTTACATTGTGACTGTTAATTTCCTTGAAAAAGTAGATGAAAATAGTAATTAGTCTGAAAACACTAAAACACATGCTATGGAATAGATTGTATCATAGAAATGTATATCTAGATTTTAAGAAACAACTTAGTTGCGCGTTAGAATTTGAGAGAGAGAAAATTCTATGATATCAGAATCATGTACACTAGAAATACTCTTGGAGCCATACTGTATGTATGTTCAATAATTAACTTTAAGGTTAACAAGTCATTTGGATGATATGGAAGACCTTCTTTTTTCTTACCTGCTTATTTGCTCCCTCCTCCTCCTCTTCATCGTCATCCCTCGAGGGACGCTTGCTTATTCCTCCATCATCAAGTTTGTAGTCAAAGACCATACCTTCTTCTGGCATCAGTAACTGGATCTGGATTGAAGAAGAAGAAAAATCAAATAATGACAGGCTGTAGAAATAAAAAGATTTTTGTGTCGTTGTTTGATTATAAACTTTCATTTTACCTGTTATCAGTGGTATCTGCATATCACTGTCTGAATCATCATTATCATCACCATCATCAACATCGTTATCATTAGCATCATCATTATCATCACCGTCATCACCATCATTATCATCAGCATCATCATCTTCATCATCACCATCATTATCATCAGCATCATCATCATTATCAGCATCATCATCATCATCATTATCATCATCATCATCATTATCATCAGCATCATCATCATCATCATCACCATCATTATCACCAGCATCATCATCATTATCATCAGCATCATCATCATCACCATCATTATCATCATCATCATCATCACTATCATCAGCATCATCATCATCATCATCACCATCATTATCACCAGCATCATCATCATTATCATCAGCATCATCATCATCACCATCATTATCATCATCATCATCATCACCATCACTATCATCAGCATCATCATTATCACCATCACTATCATCACCATCATCATCATCATCATCACAATCATTATCATCAGCATCATCATCATTATCATTATCATCAGCATCATCATCATCATCATCACCATCATTATCATCATCATCATCATCACCATCACTATCATCAGCATCATCATTATCATCATCATCATCATCATCATCATCATCATCATCATCATAATAGCGTCATCGTAATCATAATCATCATCACCATCATCATCATCATCACTATCATCATAAACCACTCAAAACATATACCATGTACGAACTTACATTTTCCTTCTTCATTTTCTCCCTCATGAAACCATTGAATTTGGTCCTTCCGTCAAAATCAACAGCTCCTCCCACAGTCCAGATGAGAGAGAAGATGAACCAGGGTTCGATCAACTCACCGATGCGATCCAACTTCTCTTGGGGTAGAGGTGCATCACCCTAATGATACCAACCATACAAGGCATATAGTAATAAAGGGATCAGGTAACCAATTTGTCTCAGATTCTGAAACAAAATCCTGGATTTAGCTCATGCTGCAATGATAATTATAAACCTTTAGGTTAGTCAGGAATCCCATGACTTTTACAAGCTGATCGCCTGTCTGATTATCAAGATATTTATGATTGGAAATCTAAATCAAATTTTGAGTTTTCCTAACGGTTTTCATAACACTACAGTCTATTGGGGAAAATGAGTATGGTAAAACTGGTCACTCAAGTATTTTTTACTTTTTTGAGGAACTTTATGATCACTTTGAAGCGCAATTTTTGTAGAGCTTCAATATTACACCATATCAAACACGTAGGGCCATGCATCTCAGATTTAACATTGTTAAACGATACCTTTAATGCTCATTTTATGGAAACATGATAATCACCAAGTATGAGTTATTGTTCATAAGTTAAAGTACAAATGATTGCAAATCGTTCACAAGACTTGTTCACAAGAATATTGATGTATTATTGTTGCTCTGGAATTGACAATATTTTGATCAGTAACTACATTCTACATTCTATATTATTTGAAGAAGAAAAAAAACTACCGGTAGTGAATTTCAAGCTGTGCAATGAGAATGTAAAGTGAAGAGGAATATTGGCTGCAAGAATTGTATCAGTATTATTGTTGATGGTATAACATGTTCAGATATACTAGGGCGCTTTTGCAAACATGACAGGAGAATTACGGCGATACAGCTCTTCTGTCGTGTTTAGGGAACGAACGCTATCATAGCGGCGTACGATCGTGAAAATCAACGCGACAGGGAAAATTCTGGTTCGCACATGCCCAGATTGTTTTTTTCGCTCGCGTTACCGTCGTCTTTGCCTTCCGTCGTGTTTACGAAAGGGCCCTAATAACAGAATGTGACTTCCTACATGTACAAAACATCTCCATTTCAAGAAATTTCTGTTGGACTCAATATGATACAATCACTTGGAAAATCCTGTATGTATTATTTTGAAATTAACTTTAGATTGATGTCCTTGCGGTATGTGTTAATTTCCTCAACTTTTTTTTCGTTGTTGGGGGGGGGGGGGGGGTTGCAATTTTAAAATGGCATACTTTATTTAGGAATTACTGAGCTTTTGTTGATGTGACTTTCACTGACAGGGGGCCGTTTCTATGGCCACTATATTACACAAAGGTAAATAATTGATTGGAAGATTATTAATGGCAATGAAAGTTAAGCTTGCTCTCATTATCAGGCACAAAAATGCTGGACACTATTAATATGCAAAATTGAACACCACAAGCATGCATTAGGGTGTTAGTATGCTGGCTTAGGTGATGTATTAAGTTAGGTAACAAAATATTGAACAAAATGTAATGTCAGTATATTAGAATGAATGTGGAAATTATGAACATGAACTATGGTCCAAGTTTAATTAATATGATGTTAATTGTTGTGATGTGATATTAATCAAACCAATGATACAAATAATTTTGAAAATAATGTTTGAAATGGGTACAAAAAAAGTAATAGGGTTTTCTATGTATTAAAATTAGAAATTTATTGTGGTAGGTTGATAGATTAATTGATCACATTAGTTTCCACATGTTCCTTATATTGAAGTCACATCACACTGACTTGCTCTAAAAAGCTTGTTTTAACTTACATCATCTTTATCCTACAAACAAAAAATCATGAGGCAAAATATGCAAGGGAAGAGAGATAATTAGCAAAGGGATTCCTTGTTTTGTTTTTGTCATTCTTAGGTACCGGTACGTCAGTACATACAAGTTTTTTTAGCATAGGAATTATTTTCTTTCATTTGTGAGTGCAAACATAATAAAAACATGCATTTTATTTATTTATTTTTGTAAAGATATATATTACAGGTAATTGAAAGAAAAAGAAAAGAGCATAAATTACTTTTTTAAAGATACATGCATTGCCATTTTAGGGAGGGGGAGGGATCAAATCACATTTCATTTCAAATACAGTAATATTTGCAGTCTGTATTAGGATAAACAGAAGACAACAGCAATTTGTGATTGAACAATATAAGGAATTCATAAACGTTGCTTTAAAAAGGCATGAGATGAATATTGCATTGTTGATGCAAAACCGAGAGTAATAATCGTAGGTCAGTTATGATCATTTTTGCGATATAAAGGATTTCAACATGACAATAAAGAAGAAAACATATAAATTCAATCAATGAGAAAAAAAGTTCTACTTGTCTAGCATAACAGAAGCTTAAAACAGGTTTAATTGCCACTAAATACTGATTATTCTTCTAATACACTGGGGGTTTGCAGGAAGTATTAAGCTGGCGATTTGGAGAATTGAAAAAAAATGGATGGAATAATAACATGAATAACCACGATATCAGATAATTCAAATTGGAATAAGATAAACATGACTACTGAGATGCAAAGTGGAGCATGTGATGGTGAGCAAAGAAAAACCCCTCTTGGGATTCTGTGATAAAGATTCATTTAATATAAAAGAATAAGTACAGACATTATATGAGGAAATTCAATACAACTGGAATGACTACAGCTATTGCATATAATCAACAAAGGATTGTCTACATATATCACTAGATGAACAGATAAAGAGATGTGAAAATATGTAATGATAATTTTAAAAATTACATCAATTGCCCTGTACTAAAAACGATTATTGCAAATAAATTTGTATACAACCTCTGTTAAGTCTTTTCCATCATCAATAACTAAGAAAATAAAAGTTTATGAAATGTTCTGTACAAAGCAAATTGGAGAGCAGCTCGCAAGATACTTAACAGAGTCCCCACTTTGTGTTACATCGATGACAACTTTAAATATTCATAACTTCCCCATTTCAAATCAGATATTGCTGAAACTTTCAATTATTTGTTTCTCTCACTTTTCTACTTTTATTAAAACCAAGATAATATCAGGGTGGACTTCCCCTTTAAAGCCTTATCAAAACAGAGCAGAGGATGGTGATGATACTGATGAGTTTGAACATACCTCTCTAGGGACGAATGGAGTGAAGAAGCAGTCTAGAAGCTTGAGAAGACTCAGGGTTAGGTTACTGTCGATGGACGACACAATCTCCTTGCAGTTGGCTCGCATGAATTCAAGAGATTCCTGTCAAAAGGATAAAAATAATAGATCCATTGATATATACCATATGAATATATTCTACTGGGCTGAAGTATCACATTGTTACCCCAGCTGAGCTGCGATAAAAATGCCCTAAATCATTCACAGAGTTCTTTCCTACCGGGCACTTGGGGGGAGAGTGGCAAATGTAGATTAATGTCTTGCCAAAGGAAATTGGTGCCGAGGCAGGGCTCAAAACCGGATGAATAGAGAACAAAGGAGCTGAACGTCAAATTCATTCACAGAAAAAGCCTCAGCAAATTGAAAATCAATAGGTGTAAGTAAAATAAGCAAATGGGGGCACAAAAAGGCCCCATGCAATTTCTGTAATCTGTATGTAAAAATATACAAAATTGTGACATTCTACTTTGCAGTGGCTGTTTTTTCGAGATGATGTACTGTGTCGTTTCTGAGCAAGTTGTTGTTGTTGTTGTTAATAGTTTAATGGCGTTCATTCAGTATTGATATTATTGCATATCTTCAGTTTTATAAGAAAATCAGTTATACATAAGAAAACTGAGAATAAAGATTTGTAATAACATAATTAATTAGTCAGTAACGCAATTTATTAGGAGTCTCTGGATGGTTTGCAACTTCGTGTTTCTGCTTTTTTATAAGTTTAACCCATATCCGCCGATCTACGGGATTTCCCGTAGAAGCCGCGAACGCTGCAATCGCCGAAGTACGGAAAATTCCGTAGTCAAGCTTGCCGCGAGAATGACGTCATTTAAATGGCTTTTGTATAACACTGTGAACTCTGACCTGCTATCCCACAGTGCTGTACGAGTTTGTCGTTGTATACAAAGCTACAGTGTTATCTACCGAAGTCTAGAAAGCTATAAATTCCTTCGATAAATGTGCAATTGTTTCACATATCTCGGCACCGATCCCTTCGTTACCAGGGCGACTATGAATGCACGCTAACATCACCGCGTTGTATTTGGGATATCTTATCGTGTTTTATGAGTAATTCCTGGACCTTTTCTCGAATAAACTTTGAAAAAGACAATCGTATTCGAAAGTTATTTCATTCTCTTCAGTCCCATCTGTTTACTATGCTGTAAGAATAAAGAAAGATTATTCGATCAATGTATAGCCTGCCCTGGCCTTGTGGTGCCGGAAAACTTGGACTTTATGAAGTCAATCAATGGCTTCATCATCAGAATATGATTCCTCTGATTCAGAAACTAACAATATACCTCTAAAACTGGTTCGCAAACTGATTGCAGAAAAACTGAATGCTGGAGGATACCTTGACTTTGATGAAATTGATGATGATCAAGTAGATCCTCTAAATAAACACAAATGGAGGCGGGAACACAACTCTTTTTATTTCTCTGATGAAAATAATTTTCATTGATCAAGGTTCAGAATGCTGATTCATCATTTGTAATGTAAATACATGTATTCAATCTCACAAAGTACAAGAAAGTTTTCTTTCATTGTAATGTAGAAACAAATTCAAATAATAACAAAAACTATGTTTGAATAACTTTATTTTTGAAAAGAAATAAAGGGTTACAAAGAAAATGTATTATATTCGTAATTATGACGTTTGTTTATATAAGTATACATATGTATTTGTGATATGTTTGCAACAAATTGATGTCAGTTTATCCTAAAAGATATGCATTGATAGGGGTGGATGTGGTACCCCATTTCAAAGAATATTGTAAAGAACAATCTTCCCTCAGTATATTTATATGGAAAAGACACCATTTATCATAAACAGAGCAATTGTATTATTTTTTACTTCTTCAATTATTCATACTTAGAAGGTCACAATATGCATGTTTTATATATCACTGTAAAGCTCTTGCTTTGAATATTTCGAAAATGATATTCAAGTCTAAATGCAGAGGAGGAAAATATTTTTGATTTATGAAAGAATATCAAGTAGATATTTATTATTCATATTTGCATAACTCATATATGAATTCGGTCAACTGGTATATCTTTTTGATTTGTCAAAATGCATTGAAATTTATATCATAATAAAGGCAATTTTATGCTCTTTCTTTTGATACATAATTTTTCAACTTTCCGATATTTGTTGTGTCTTTGAGAGAGATGTGAAGTGAAAAATGCTGTTAGTGCGAATATTTGTGTGTGGTGGCTAGGTACGGGCGGCGTTTGCATAGTATAATGCCTTAGGCGGATATGGGTTAATCTGGTCAGCCCGGTTTCGATTGCATGGAAAACTAGCTTTGCCCGATTTGAAACAGGCTTCCCGGCTACCCGGCGTGCGTGCGCAGTGATCTTTTTTTGTTACACACGGTGCCTACACCAAGCAAGACTTAAGGTGGAGACATACATACCTCAAGGAAAGCATCAAAGAGAGCCTGCATCTTATCTTTGTGAGGGTAGATGGCATCAGGAAGCTTCTTGAGCCAGCATTCAACGAATGGATTCAGGCCCAGGATACTGGGCTCTAGGTAGACCATACCACAGCGGCTGACAGTAGCGGGAGAGGCAACAGCGAGATCAGCTACCTCGAAGATCATACGCTGGAACTGTGAATTAAAATTAGAGAGAAAAAAGTTAGTTGAAGGGAAATAAATCACTGTAGCAAAGTACTCTAAAAGAATAAAGAAAAATGAGAGATGCAGACTTTTAACATTGGAAAAAACATAGAGAAAGTTATGCATTTTTAAAGGTTATAATCACTACGTATAGTATAAGTATGTATCTTGTTTATGCGAAATATTTATTTGGGGATCTTTCTCATCAAACCAATTCTGGCTTTCATGATTCCTCACTTCCTTTTATCTTATGTTGATAATGAACAAACATGTTTATACTTTTGATGTTTTTTAAAAGAAAGTGAAATAAATAAATAAATTGAAATGAAATCGTCTCATTAAATGATTTTTACATCAGTGAGTTTGATGATTTCTCCACTGCTGAGACATAGTTTCTTGTTGTCGTCCAGCACGGTATTCATGTTCTCAATCCAGACAGCATCCACAGGTCCGTCAAAGATATACCAGCGAGCATCTTCGTCCATTGACGAGGAGCCTATTCGGATCAGGGATGACAGGATGCCGTCAGTCCTATAAAGAGGAAAGTATGTAAAAATTATTGAGAAACTTGAAGGAATAAGGTATGACAGCAGTTGCAGTTATATTCTAATGAAAGCCCATTTAAAAGCCTGGCCATTATCACAACACCACAATCTATACTTCACAAGCTATTTTTGCATACATAACGAGTCCTGTGACTTTTGACCTTTGACCTTGTTACCCCAATATCTAATCAGTTCATTGGCTCTGCAACATACATACATGACCCAAGTTTGGCGGCAATCCATTAATCGGTTCTTGAGATAACGCGATCACATGTACGGGAAGTACGTAAAGACGGACGGACAAAGGACGAATTCACAAAGGACGTTTGTCGACAAACCTAGGTTTATTGTCGACAAACCTCCTTTGTGAATTCGGGCCAATGCCTCTGGCTACTTCGTTGCGGAGGCATACAAATTACTACGAGCACCCAATATTTGGCTAGATCGATGACAAAGCCAGTGTGATTGTTCATGTGTAAAAAAAGCTTAATCATTTTTTTTCCAATACAAAATCACTGCATCCGTTTATGCCACTTTTTCTTCTTGATCGATACACCAAAATATTGAACTCTTCAAATTTGTAATTCCTACCATTCATGGGTGAGAGGATCAAACTCTCCATAGAGCTGCCCCATGGTGATGGACTTGGGGTTGACGATGTAGGTGGTGACCGTCTCGTAGTTACCTCCTCCTACTGCTTCCTTGCCTTTCAGGAAGGTCAGAGCTCGCTTTAAAACCTCATAGCACTACAAAGGGAGCATACAAGTGGAAACTAATTGGAGTCAAAACGCATACAAATTCATAATCATGTAAATAGCTAGTTGATTGATGTAAGACATCTAACGGAAGCTACCAGATATTTTATTCCACATATTAAGAATCTTGCTCTACAATTGGTCAAAAGTAAATCATGTGATAAAAGATAGGTCGCCCATCATTGTTTGGAGAAGAAAAGTTTGTTACACTGTGTAGATAGTACACAGTGCAACGCAATTTCACTGAAGATTGTATACGTTGCGTACGTACGTACTAAGTACTGAGTGCACCGTACGTATCGTACACCGTTTGCTAGCTGTTAATTGATGACTTGTTGCTCTAAAATGACGGAAAAGGTGAAATGTTTCCGATGTGGAATACAAAGCAAATAATCACCTTTTGGTTTCAGGCGATGGCAAAACTATCACTTCCTTGGCGATCTGAAAGACAGCTACATCCAGATCGCCTCGGAAGTGATAGTTTGTCCCATCACCTTCACCAACAGTAATTATTTGCTTACTATCAAGACTAAACAAAACACCATGAAAAGGAACAGTTACAGATCATTCTAATATTCCCTTCACTTTTGTCTGGATGATTGATAATATCACTATCACACATTTTTAATCCCACAATTGATTAAATCATAAAAAATAAAGACTTGTATGAAAAAGATATCAATGTGGCAAACAATGCACCTTCCTATCGATCTAATTCTTATAGCTACAATGCCACCTCTGTTCAATAAACACCATGCACTATTTTTGTTTCCTGATTTGTCAATTCCTTTTAAATTTGTTCATTTATCTCCAGGACTGCATGAGCTTATATTTTGAGGCAGAAAAAGCTTAATTCTCTTACCATAGTTTTTCCTGAGCCAGCAGGTCCAACGATCATGAGACCGTGACGTACCACGGTGGTTTCGTAGAGTTGAATGCACTTTGTGACAAAGCCGTCCACGTCCTTGAGACTAAGCTTGGAGCAGTGCTTCCGAATGGATGCATCTAACTCACCGTAGTCTATGGGCTCCTCCCTGATTGCATGGTGAAAATAATAGTTTGAAGGAGT
Organism: Strongylocentrotus droebachiensis; assembly: GCA_035222895.1. Lineage (NCBI taxonomy): Eukaryota > Metazoa > Echinodermata > Echinoidea > Camarodonta > Strongylocentrotidae > Strongylocentrotus > Strongylocentrotus droebachiensis. The sequence continues at coordinate 375,662 of JAVYIG010000128.1, read as the reverse complement.
GATATTTTGATCAAGATTGATTCATGTTTATTTAACTCACAAGTGCTAAAATACAAAATATCTGCAATGCTTAGAGAAGAATATTATTCTTGTCATTGGGGATCTATGGTTTTTACATGTAGTTTTGGTTACCTTTACGGTAAAAACATAATTTGCGAGTTGTCTTGCATGAAAGAACAGCAAATTTCAGTGTAAGGTGAGATGGTTTGTTTTTTAAACAATTTCATTAATTCAAATATAGCAACAAAGTTTTATATTTTACAGGTCTATATTGATTATGTTAAATTTCCATGCTTGTAGAAAATAATAGACATAGGGGCTTAATTGCTTGTACAAATTCAAAGCATCTAAATGAGAAAATGTCCTCTTTTATGTTTTTATTTGTTCACTTAGTATAAAAACATCAACACGTGAAGTTCAAGAACTCAGAATGGTTGATTTACAAAGAAATTGAATAGTGTGAACAACAATGAACAAAAATATATACACTTAAGAAAAACATGCTGTATTAAGCACATGAAAATGTGGTTACAATACATATTCAAAGAAAGAAGCCAGGCTGGCCACATTTGTTTTAAAGTAATAATGATAATAATCGATAATCATAATGCTAGTTTCTTCTATTGGGAATATGTTGTGCGAGGGCAAAACTTGACAAGACTCCACGACCCAAATATGTGATGACTATAAAACTCAATTTATACTTGGACTCTCGCTCAACAAGCCTAGCTTTTCTGAGGTTCCCTTTTTTCCCCTCTCAGTTATATCAAGCAATATAAAATATTTTGTTTCATTCTCTGTAAACTTATTTTATTACGAACATACTTTTTCAGTATTTCGTTACTTGTATAATTCATTTGTTCTATTATATATTGTAATACTGTATGGTTTATATATGTCATTTAACTTGTGGATATTTGAGTGGAAAAATAAATCAAATCAAATCAAAGTAAATCAAATCAAAACGTACTTGATTTTGGGGAAGAGATCGGAGACGATACCGTTGAAGAGCTTGAGATCATCCTGAAGAAACTTGGGCACATTCACATCACGGATGGCTCTCAGAACGATAAGATCCTACAAAGAATGGAGTGATCAAAGCATAGGAATAAATAAACATTAAAGTGACTCGATAACATTGCCTAAGATTCTGAAACAAAATCCTGGATTTAGCTCATCCTGCAATCATAATATAAACTTTTAGGTCAGTCAGGAATCCCATGACTTTTACAAGCCATACGATAGCCTGTCTTATTATCAAGATATTCATGATTGGAACTCGAAATCAAATTTTGTGATTTTTTAACGGTTTTTATAACACTACAGTCTATTGGGGGGAATGAGTATGGTAAAACCGGTCACTCACTCAAACCGGTCACTTCAATATTACACCATATCACAGACACTGATAACAAGTAGGGAGTGCATCTCAGATTTAACATTGTCAAACACTGCCTTTAAGTTACATTAGATACAAGAAGCTTTGTGCACAATGTTTCATCAATATGTTTGTATCATCAATTCATATTGTCTGTTTGGAGCCAGAAGGGCATTAACTAATCTACTTTGACACAGTCAATGCACTTCTGGCTCTCAACAGACAACATCATGTTGCACAAGATATACATCTGCATGTTTTCAAACTCAAATGATGGATGCATACATTATATCAGACATACAGTCCATGTAAGTTACTTTCTGTCGTTATAATGTATTGAATGTAGATCTTGTTGAAAATTCCCTTTTCTCTCTCTCTCTCTCTCTCTTTCACTCTTTCTCTCATGTGCTCATTGTTCTCTCTCTTTCTCTCTATCTCTATTTCTTTCTCTTCTCCCATCTTCTCTAGGATGATGATTCATCTTACAATGAACTATGTTGCGCTTTCAAATTTTTAAGATTAATGTATATTTTTGTAGGCCCAAATGCGATTTTACTGCTATTTCATTATGAATTGATATGCAATTCAGCTTACTGGCTGCTATGTGTCGTTTTTAATAAACCATTTTCAACTCAATTCAATTCAATATTTACCTCAGCCATAGTGGGGTTCTCTCTCTTGAGATTACCAGCAGCTGAAATGACAGTCTTGACAGCACGCATACCAAAATCATAATGATCCTGTAAACAAGAAAGACAACAAAATAAAAACAAACAAGGATCAATATACATCTGTATAGTAACTGTACGGAGTACTAAGGCTGAAGTACTAGGTTACTACCTATCTTACTTACAGATGTCAGCTCTTTCTTACTATTAAGTGATACCAACTAAATAACAAGAAGAAAAAGTCACAAAAGCAATAGTGACATTAGAAAATTTGGTAAAGAGCGCTAATAAGTGAATAATATTTTTTTAAATCCTACAAATTTATATTTATGCAATCATTTCTACCTACACATATCTGTTTAAAAAAAGAGGTTTGACATACCAGTACATGTATTTCTAGTACTTAAAACCCCAACATAAAAATATATCATAGAATAAATTATTATACCCCGGATGTACGCTAATAAATGTTTTTAAAGTAAGCCTACAATTTCCTCATTCATTTTGTTTCTCTTCCTGTTAATGCATTACATTTATCCCATTGGAGGATAGTATACCTGTGAGCTGAGCTGTTCTGAGGAGAGTTTGAAGGTACTGGTAATCTTCTTGGAGAGCACCTTGGCCTCGTTGAAACCAAACGAGTATAGGGAGATCTCGGCAATCATAGCATAGTCAGGCACCATCATGGCCACTGGGCGGAACAAAGCCTGGAGGAGACAACAACAATATTACAAGTCAAATAACAAAATATAATAAAGAACATCAATGTTCCATCATTCCTCTGTAAACCATCAATGCAACTTTTATGAGCACAGGATTGCATGGTGCCTTGACAGAACCCTCAAAATTCATTTGCTACCAACCCCTTTAATTCGATCGTGATGTTTCTTTTCCATTACATAATTTCATTTTCTTCTCCTTTTTTCCTCTATTATTAATTTTCTCATATTATTAAATTCATGTGTTGAATTGTAGGAAGAAAAAGTGGCTTTCACTTTAATCCCAGAAAACATTGATTGATCTGGACTGAAGTAATTAAGCTCTTACCTTGAGATTATCAGGTAGTTCTGTCCTACCAGCATAACCAGGGTTCATGGTGATAAACACAGCACACGATGCCTTCAGAGCAATCTCTGCTCCCTCAAATACAAAGCGATCAACCTGTAGTCAAGTGAAGAAAGAAAAAAATGACTGATATGAAATATGTTTACTAAGACTGTGATAATGGCAACGAATGGTTCATAAACATAAAGCAAGCCGCAGCAACAAAAGAGAGTCAGATTTACATGTAGGTGAAATAAATGTTAAATTTGATATTCAAGCAATGGAAAGCCAAACTCATGAGTAGATTTAAAAGAGAAATGTTTCACGAGGCATTACGCACCATATAATAATGCACATGTGAATACCATGAAACAAAAAAATATATATTTGATAATCTGATGAACTCTATGAATAAGATTTTCTGTGCATACTAATGTGACTGTTAATTCTTTCACAGTCGTCTTCAACCTCTTTGTTATCATGGAAGTTTATCTCCCCAGAATTACCCTCCATTGCTGAGCTTTTTGGATAGTGGTGATCTGTTTATATTAACAACCACAGACAATACACCCCTTCACGGTTAAGGCCGCCATGTTAATTTGCGGATAAACATTGTGTCATCAATGTTTTCAGATGTGCATGTATTGTTGCGTCACTGCCTGCGCTGTGCGCTCACATCATATTTACACCATTTTAATTTACGAGTAAACAACTTTGTTTACTCGTAAATTAAAATGGCACCCATGTCTATGCATGGGCACTCTTGTAACCGTAAAAGGGTGTATTACACTTCAAAGTCTATCCATCATCTGACCTAACCTTTGACCTACAATGACCTTATTTCTCTACACTTACCCTCTGTTGCTGAACTTTCTCTTATTTATAATCCCCACAGACAAAGCTTTAATCTCAATTCTGTTGAATGCATCAAAACAGACCTACCAATTTGACCCACAAGTATACCTCTAACCATGCATCCACCATCTGACCTATAACCTTTGACCCACCATGACCTTATATCTCTACACTTACCCTCTGTTGCTGAGCTTTCTGTAATATATACCCACCACAGACAACACTTTAATCTCAATTATGTTGAATTCATCAAAACAGACCTACCAATTTGACCCACAAGTAACTCTAACCATCCACTAACCATCCACCATGTGACCTAACCTTTGACCTTACAATGACCTTATTTCTCTACACTCACTTACCCTCTGTTGCTGAGCTTTCTGTATAGTGGCGATCTGCTGACCCACCACCGACAACACTTCAATGTCGATTCTGTTGAACTCATCAAAGCAGGCCCATGCACCAGAGCTGGCCAATCCCTTGAGGAACTTGCCCATGGCCATGAAGTCCAGCTGGTCAGAGCAGTTGAACACCACAGTCTGGATGGCTAAGGCCTTACCAAGATCCTGGGAACAGAACAAAATTAGGAATGACAGCTTACTGGAGTGTAATCAATAGATTATGACGTAATATCTCAGCGTCATTACGTCATGACATAGGAAACTTACCATGAAAATATGAATGATTGGCTACTTTTTCAAATATAATAATAATAATAATAGCTAGTTTCAGGACCGAAGGCCCTCTCACAGATATATATATTATTACCCCGGTCATCGGAATCAGGCTTACCCGCACACAATGTATGTACGTTCTCCACTCCCTGGGGAGCATTCCAGCCAGGCGTCATTTTTACAAGCGCACACTTGCTATTCTAAGCACTAGCTTTCGCATCCTACCGGGTACCCATTTAACACCTGGGTGGAGAGTGGCAAATGTAGGTCAATGTCTTGCCAAAGGACATAGTGCCGGAGTAGGACTTGAACAGCGGACCTTGTGATCCACAGTCCGGTGACACATCCATGTACAATATTCTTCAATTGACTACACCTACCTTAGTAGTCTCAGTCTTGCCGGTACCGGCTGGACCGGCCGGAGCACCACCAAAGTAGAGATGAAGAGCACCAGTCAGGGTCAGGTAACATCGATCTGTCAGGGGCGTGATGACAAGACGTCCACTGTTACCAAGATACTCATAGCCGTAGGTGAACTCAGCATTCACCGCTCGTACAAACAGGCCATTGTCAACCCAGTAGTACCTGGAAGAGTAAGAAGAAGAAGAATCATGATCAGAAACATAACAGTATTTATTCTGGTAGCATAACCTTGTAGTGCAGTGATTCTAAAATGGATATAGACATGTCAGAAATATGGCTCGATTCAGACAATTTGATATCTCCTGTTCATCGTTTAAAGGAAATCTAAACAGACTAAAAGATGAGAATGGATATATTTTTGTCTTACAGTAGTGACATTCGGCTTTGTATATTCTGGGCCTATTATCATGCGAAACCATTTAATTTACGATAGCAATCAGAACAGGTCCTTTTATTGGTAATGCCACATGGGCCAGAATGTCTGTTTATGGTTCACCGGACAAATCTTTGAAGAACCAAAGTAACAGAATCTGTGACTTATATGCACCAGAACAGAAATCGCGATCTTCAAGTGAAGACAGACAGAATTTGTGAAACATATATTAATAATCTTGAGCTCTGGTATGGACATCGTGTGTTGAGAGAACATGTCTATAATTCATTCTGGATTGTTTGAACCAGTAAAATAAGAATGTCCTCACCAAAAATTGCTGGAAATCATCTTCAATAACAACCACAACTCTCATTAAACCATTAACTGCCATGGTAGAATTTTGTCACAGGTATATACACCAAGCAATTTGCCATTCTACAGATTTGATCCATACAAAATAAAGAGTTGATTTTTAAAAAAATCAATCATCGTTAAAAGACATGAAATAAAATACCTGAGTTGACTGATCCATTCAAAGTCGTTGCTGTTCTGGACTTTTTCTTCCACCATTTTGGCAACGACGTCCCTGGCGTGAACCTCTATAACAATGAGAGCAGACAGGACCGCTCGTTGGATCTTCTGAAGTGGACCTCGAACCAAGGCTACAAGGTCAGCAATCTGTCAATGGTGAAATTCAATTCAATTAGAATTTCTTTCCACTGTATGCAATTCATTTAATAATCATTTTTAAACATCTTTCACATGATAATCAGATAAGCTATGTAAAGACATGAATGAAGCAAGATATTGGGGTAAAAAGGGAGAAAAAAAAATTCAGGTGGAAATCTTAATGCTAATTTGGGGCACTTTTGAAAGTTTTGTCACAGTAGAAGTACTGTGACAAATCTTTCAAAAGTACTGTATAATTCCAACGGCATTTGAAAGACAATTCTAATTTATAATGCACTGGGCGCTACAGTTGCAGGAGCTAAACTCGGGTTAATAATATCCAAAGTCCTTTGGAAGTGCATAGAGACGTTATATCATAATGTGATATATGTGCTTTACGAGAACAGCATATTATTATTAATGTTTTCCAGTTTGTCTGCAGAGCCAGAGTGTAACTAACCTGTTGGTACAGTTTTTCTGAGAGATCGGGCAAGACTTTGTTCTCTAGGGCCTCTTCTACCATGGTTGTCCAGAAAGTCTGACAGCCAGCGATGACCACCTGACCAGGCCAGTTCAACACCCACTCTGTTCTCTCCACCTGGTTCATAAAGGAAATATATGAAAATAAAAAAATATTGGAAGAAGTAGAATCCACGGCCATGGTGGATGGAGGCATATTAACTGCTATGCTATGTCTTGTTACATTTACAAGTTTCACTTTGGATCATGCTGCGTTAATAAAAGCATCGAGTATTCTGTATTATTGCTTGCATATATCACATTGCTAATGCAAGTATCGTAAGATAAATCAATGACAAATACATTTGACTATATTGAGTGATCTGCGCTAAAATGAAACACATGACTGACTAGTTCTCAAGTAATCATGCATACCGAATGCATGCAGCCACCACCTCCCTGATATCCCTTTGCCTCCAGGGCCATCAATAGCAGCTACATCTTTCAGAGAATTCTCCCATATATGACCCTCTCCATCGCGGAGAGCCCAGCACCTCCATCCCTCCCCAGGCTACCCCATCAGGGACCTGCCTCAGGATACTGCTCCAAAGACTTCCCCTCCTCACTTCCTTTCTCTCTCCCTCTCCTGGGGGGCGTTTCACAAAACTTGTCATCAGTGACAAATGACAATTTGTGTTATAAGCTACTAAAATCCTTGCTTCTGATTGGTTATCAGCAGATTTGTCACTGATTTTTGTTATTTTTCATTGAAAAAAGGCTCTGTGAAATGCCCCCCCAGGTCTAACTCATTACCCACCCCTTCCACTCCAGCTTCTTTTCCTCAGTCTCACACTCCCCTCCTCTACCTACAATGATCCCAAGCAGTGACATATACCTCAGGGTACTGCTCTAGGGAGTTGCCCAGAATTTCTTGGAGATTCTTTCTCTTGAACCTTTCACACCTCCAGGAGCTAATTTTGTAATGTTAAACCACCTCTTGCCCCCTCCAACCCTTCTCCTCCTTCTATCCTTCCCTCCCCTCTCCCCCACCCCTCATCCTTCTCGACCCGATCAATGTCTTACCGATGGATACTTCTCCAGCGATTTGCCCAAGATCTCTCTGAGACTCTCCCTCATGACCCTCTCCACCTCCAGCAGCCAATCCTCCACGTTACCCTTTGGATAGAGGGTCTGTTCGAAAGGCACCATCTCACCGTCACTGGAGAACATCTGAGTAATCTTAAGATCATCTTCAAACCGCAGCTGCAAGGAGCAAGTGACAAGAATGACATCAACATGACAATGTTTTACCTTTTCAAATACTCTTCAAAGGTATTTTTATTTTGCTAATTTTGTATCAAAAAAACCACAGTGATATGTTAAGCAAACTTGAGCAAACAATTACATCAAAATATTGAGTTTGCAAGACCTAACCCGTTGACTACTGAATTATCTAATTCCCATAGACTTAAAAAAGGGACTACCAGGTTCCAGTAAGCAATGGGTTAATCCTTTCAAAATTTGAGTATTACAGTGATAGTAATTCGCAGTTCTTTCAATTAAAACAGATCAACAAATTGCTGCTTCCAAATACACTTGTCATGGGATCAACATTTCAAAAGATTTCATTCAATCATAAAATTCCACTTCCAAAAGAAAAAGAAAATCTCAATATTGCAATTGTTTCCAGAGTATCATATCAGTCTGAATTATGGATAGAACATATAAACGTAGAGTTGAATTAAGAATCAAACATAGGGCCTGGTTTTGGTTATGGTAAATTATGGCCCAGCAAATGCAGCTAGCCCAAAACAGGACTCACCCTGGCGATGTTCTCAAAGCATTTTCTGAGATGGGGCTGGACAGCCGTGGGATCTTTGGTCTGGGAGAGGATCTCAAGCAGCTCATCATCGGACAGGAAGTAGAACCTGGGAAAGGAGGCCCTCTTGGTCTCCAAGTACTCACTGAGACCCTTCTGGACCTGGTCCAGGAGCTTGTTGCACTCCTTCAAGTTGTCCAGGAGCCTGGCATCAGGACACAGGGAGATGACCTAATGGGCAGCAAGAAATACATATGCAACAATGCAAAACTGCTCTTAAAGGTATAGACCAGTTTTGGAAACGCCCCCTATGTTTTGACTAATACGTGATGATACAAATTTTGCCTGGAAACCGCCTCCTACTTGATATATTTGGTAAATTATCATATCGATCTGGCCTGGATAGATATCGCGAATGCACTTCAACATTGAACATTTGGGCATATTTTTTTTTTTTTTTGTGTGTGTTTGAATTTAGGTTGAAGTATTGCCATCCAAACCTTTGAAGGTAATATTTATATTTTACACCCAAAACCCTTGAACCGCAATTTTACCACTATACCGGTCTACCTCTTTTACACAAGTTTATCTAATTGATTAATTGATATTTGAACTCATTAGTCAAAGACATTTGCCTGCAGCTTTTCTATTTGTTTTACTTTTACTTCTAACTTTTTCCCCAAGTGCTGCAAGACTCTTTACAAAAGAATAATGTGCAATATAAGAACTGTTCTATTATTATTATTATTATTATCATCATTATGTTAAACTAGCTACTTGCAATTTCACAGAAAATGAGAACATTTGCAGAATGACAATTAGAGCTATTGACAGTTGGTGCCGGCAGTAGTTGTGGCAACACTACATCTTCCTTGCAGTGTCAAAATGGGCAGTTGCTGGTCATTTTAGGCAGGTGGTCATTACAAGCGGGTTAGTTAGTAGTAGTACATTAATTTTCTGTGGGGGAATAATTAGTGGTCGTTATGGACAGGTGGTCATTATAGACAGGTGGTCATTATAGACCGCCTGTCCATAACGTCCATTAAGGTAGGTTTGACTGTAGATTGGAGTGGGTTCCGAAAGTGCATGCACGAGAAAATCAAGAGGAGAGACTAAAAATTAGAAAGCAAAACAAATGATCTAATAGTGGAATATTTACCAAAAGTTTTACAATATATGTATATATAAAAATAATAATAATAATCAGTTTCTATAGCACTTATTACAATCCCTAAGTGCTTCCAAACTTGGAGATTATTACCCCGGCTTTAGCTGTGCTGTCATTACGGCGCTCTAGCATTTCAAAGAATCAATTCCTGCCAGGTACCCATTTTCATCACTTGGGTTGAGTGTGGCATATGTAGATCAATGTCTTAGACATTAGTGCCGCGGCGGTTCTCAAACCGCGGACCTTGTGATCAACAGTCCGGCGACTTAACCACTCGACCACGGCACATCTATAGAGTAGGGTTCAAAGACTAACCTGAGGGTTTTCTTTGGCGTTCTTCATGATACGCCTCCACATACGATCCATGGTCTGGTAACGCTTGCCCTCCACAGGAAGCTGTCTGTTGATATCATCTGAGCTGAAGATGGGCTCCAGGTAAAGCCAGGAGCGCTGGCAGAGAAGCCATTCATCCAAAACATCCTGAAATAGAGAAGAATAGTAGAAAATGAATGAAACAGTGCTATCATTGCCTGCAGACAGTAAGTGGGTAGTCTGTAAAAGAGTTCTCATATATTTTTGATTGTGTAGTGGAGATAACAAGGGTTACAAAGTTGCCTCACAATGTGGATTGTATAATTAACTAGTGCTAAGCACTGAAAATAGATTTCTTACTACATGAACTGGTGTCAAGTTTGAACAAAATTAGATCAAGAGTTCTATATGACTGTTGGGAAACCTAGTTCTTTAGCTTAGGGACCTAGGTCTATAGCTGAGTGAGTAGGCAGTACATAGTTTGGACATGTCTCCTAAACCCCAATACCCTGGTTCAAAAGTCCAGATTGACACTCTTTCAAAGTTGAAAATAGGTGGTCCTTAACAAGAATGCCAATCCTGGTTTATGCCTATCTTAACAATCTAGACAATAAGCGAAAACAAACATCCACAGAAAGGTCTTCAGCGTACACTCTTAATTACCAGATACACAATACCCGTTTTAAGGATTCGTTTCACTTATGACCAGTAAAAACAAATAAGGTAATGAAATCAGAACAACATTATTTCCCTGTGATTTGGAACTCCATCCCCAAAGCTTTTTCTGAATGCAGGTCTGTTAATTCCTTCAAAAAAAAGTTGAAGCATTTTCTTTATTTCAAATATATATAGTTATTTATCTTTTGTTTATATTTGTGTTATATGTTTTGCTTTTTTTTTTTTTTTTTTTTTAAATCTTTGCTTTACATTACCATATACTATGAATGCTTTGGGAACTACGCTTGTACAAGGCCTGAGGGCTTTATTTATGTAGTTCCCCATTTCATTTTCTAAATTTGTTTATGAATTATTTTGTATCTTTTGTATGAATGTAATTTTTAATCGAGAATGTAATAAATAAGAATTGAAGTACACACTCACCTGTGTCATCCTGAGTTTTCCTTCCCATGTATTGATCCTCTCTTCAAAGGGTTTCTTGAAGGGTGAGAAGGACATGCTCTGGGTCATGACAATGTGATCATCAAGCAGCTGAGTGCACTCATCGGATCCCTTCATGATGAACGTTCCTGTGTCCTTGTATGGCATGATCTCAAACACCACCGGCTTCCATTCGCCTTCCATCTTATCCAAAGCCTATAGTTTCACAAAAATATCAGAGTTCAGTTAGAAATGGGCTTTTGGATTATAGTCATTAAAGGCATCATTTAACATTGTTAAATCTGAGATGGATGTCGTGCTATCAGTGTTTGTGAAATGGTGTAATATTGAAGCCCTAAAAAATTGCGCTTCAAAATGATCATGAAGTTCCTCAAAAAAGTAAAAATCTTTGAGTGACCGGTTTTACCATACTCATTTGGCCCATTAGGAAACCGTTAGGAAACGCAAAATTTGATTGCGATTTTCAATCATAAAATATCTTGATAATCAGACAGGCGAACGGCTTGTAAATTTCATGGGATTCATGCATGCCCTAAAGGTTTATAATTATGATTGCAACATGACCTAAATCAAGGATTTATTTTAAGGATCTGAGACAAAGTTACCTAATCCCTTTAATGGTGAGAAAAATGAAAAGAAAGTCTTATCCGGAGCCTAGTTAGACAACAATGGAGTGATGTATGTATAGGGGGATTTAAACACTGACTGCTAAAAAAGCATTGAACACAATTTAATTCTTTGCTGCTATATTTTTTGGGGGCAACATTTCAAGTTGCGTAATAAAGTTGTTAAAATTATTAATAACTGTTGTACCATATGGTTTATCAAGCTTTGCCAGATGTTGAGAAAATAAATTTTTCAGTATTTTCAGAAACAGAGAGTAATAGGAGATAATCAAAGGATATGACTAAATAGACTGATTGATATAAAGGTGAAGGGAAAATGAGGAAGACAGAGAGACAGACAGACATCTATGTACAGACAAATTGACAGACATAGACAGGGAGAACGGGGATATAGACTGACAAGAGGTCAACTTGCAAGAAAATAAATGACAGCAAAACAAAGATATGGAGAGTGACAAAGGATTAAGGAGTGATACATAGCGAGAAAGAAAGTGAGGGACGCAGGAGAGTATATAGTACAAGTTGAATATTATACTTGAAGTAATTAATCTACCTGTTCAATGGAGTATTCCTTGCCAGCAATCTCTGCCACCTTGGCGATCTTATCAATGTGAGCCTCAAGGTTCATCTCCAAGCACTTGCTGAAGGTGAGAGAGGCCTTCGGGACCAGGGTGAAGCCCAGCTCCTTGGACAGAATGTCCCAATGACGGCTCCTCATACCAGGGTTTCGCAGGCCTTGGATGAGAGGGATGAAGGGCTTGAAGTCTTCGATCCATCCCTTGATCTTCTGTGCTACCATCTGCACACCTGCAATGGAAAATAGATAACAATGGACAGATCAAAGTCAATGGACATAAAGTTCCACTTTCTTACGAACATGGTGTAGAGAAGCAAATATGTATATGTATGCACTGGAGGCAGGGTCAATGTTGGCATCCAATAAAAGAACCATTGTTCTTGATTGCTCATACATGCATTGTTATCAAATTCATGAATATCCATATTTAAACAAAATATGTAATGTTATTGCACAGCCAGACAAGAAGTCTCGAGTTCAGCCAATAAACCACTAGTTGGGGTAAAAATTACTTTTTTTTAAATGTACATTGTATTGAAGTTGTGTAAGATAATGACCATTCATTCGTATAAAATCATCATATATGTGTTTGGTAAACGAAACCATAGATTTTCTCTTTACATGTGGGTGTTGCACAAAAGTGTTAAGCTGCACACACTATGTAAGGTATACTCTTAGTTGCTGCATCTTGAAAGACTTGCAATTGGTCTTCAATGCCTACTCAGTAGCTAATTGAACTTGACAACAAAAATTAAAGTTTTTTTTTTTTTTACAGAGGTCACTATATGTCCCAGAGCCAGTACCCCCAATGGGGTTCCAAAACACACCATCCCCTATTTAAAAATATAATTCTCTTTAAATAATAACCTGGGGTACCTTAGCACCCTTTGGATTAAATTGATCGCATCAATACTGCTGTTATCATTATACGTTTGAAAATACTTCATTTATTTGTTTAGCAATGATTTATCTTTTTGAGCATCTTTCTTTTTTCAGTAACAGAAAAAAGTGACATGAAAACTTCCTAAAAACTTAACCATCATTGTGAATAATAATAATAATAATATTGGATTCTTATACAGCCCACGTAATCGACCTTGCAAGGTCCTCAAGGCGCTCCAACATTATCTGGCTATGCTAGGCTGCCGATTTTGATGCTCACAGCATTTTAAGGAATTCCTTCCTACTGGTACCCATTTAACACCTGGGTGGAGAGTGGCAAGTGTAGATCATTGTCTTGCCAAAGGACATTAGTGCTGCGGCGGGACTCGAACCGCGGACCCTGTGATTCACAGTCCGACTACTATCCTCCACAGGCACCTACCTGGAATGTCTTTGAAGATCTTGACACACTTGTGGATGGTCATGAAGGAATCATTGACCTGCTTGTCACACTGCTCGGAGTCGATGGTGGTCAGAGGATCGGTCATCCAGCTCTCGTGCCACTTGAGCCAGTCAGAGATTGTGATCCAGAGGTTTTTGAAGGGGTCAAAGTCACGAACAAGTCTGTTCAGCTTGTCATACTGAAGGGAAGTGATGCAGATTAATTGAACTTTGTAAATAATGAAGACTAAATAGAACAGTCCACAAAATTGCAGAAAATGAATCAAAGAGTGAAAGACAAGACAATGACTGTGTCAAATATCTCTTGTGATATAGTCATTACATCATATAATGATAATAATAATAAATAATAATGATAATAACATTGATGATGATGATGACGATCTTGATCTTGATGATGGTGATAATAATAATAATAATAATGGCTTCTTGTATAGCGCTCTGGCGATCCACAACACAACTCATATTCATAATGTGAATATTATATAAAACTAATCTGGTATATCTTGGTTATAGCAATGTCTTTTTTAATGCAAAGACCTAGGAGGAAAATATCCAACAAGCTAAGGCACATTCCTGAATTGATTCAAATCAGATAAACAAACAAAGATATGAAACAAGAATCTTTTATCATTGTAAAGATTATAATACAAATTTTAATTTTAAAAAGGCAGAATCCAACTGTACATGGACTATCAATTTCATCTTGCACTATTAAAGTCAACTGACTTACATTGGTGACAGGCATCTCAAACAGACGTTCTCTGTTGTTGTACATTGTAGCAAGTTGTTGGCAATCCTTGAGCTGCTTGTTCACCCGACGCACCTCATTGGCCACTTCATGGGCCTTGCCGATGTCAGTGTGGGCAGCGAATCCAGCCGTGACCATCTATGGATGAAGAAAGGGACGATCTCAGAAAGTTATTCTTTGAACAGATTCCCATCATTTATTAAAGGTATAGACCAGTTTTGGAAATGCCCCCCTCTCAAAAAATGAAATCGAAGCTCTTATTACCAATCATGTGAAAGAATATGTTTTGACTAATACGCGATGATACAAATTATGTCGGAAAACTGCCTACTAATTGATTATTATTATTATTTATTAGGCCAATCATAAAAGCACAATACAAATACATTTTTGACAGATCATGCAATACATAACAATACAATATGAAAAGGGAGGGAGCAACGTGTGGGCCAGGGCTCACAAAAGTGAAATTCAACACTATTACCCGGAGGCATATTTGGTAAATTATCATATCGATCCGGCCTGGATAGAAATCGCGAATGCACTTCGACATTGAACATAATTTGGACATTATATCTGTTTTTTGCAAATTTAGGTTGAAGTATTGCCATCTTACCTCTGAAGGCAATATTTAAACAATATGGAATGGATATTTTGCACCCAAGACCCTTGAACCGCAATTTTACCACTACCGGTCTTTACCTTTAATCAACAGATATAAAATTGAAGGAGATCTCAGCCTTGGAAATTAAATGCATTGCTACTGTGTAGTGGAGTAGGCTCCTTTCAATATCACATGTACCTAACATTGTAACTTAAATGTGGGATTAGTCTAATAATTCATCTCACTGAAATATTATTATCGTTTACTGTATGTCCCTACACATCCACCTATTGACTGCTGAAATATCTGATCCACATAAGCCTATTACATGAATACATGTATGTAATGGATGTATGAAGGGAGAATAGCCCACTGACAACACCAACCATGATTAATGAAATTCACCTTGTACTACCAATCGATTGATGTTCTAAATGTATATATGTTTTACTTTATTATATTCTGCCAAGTAGTTGAATTTTGCTGTGGTAGCTTGTACATTGCATGTGAACGTAAGCTGTGCAACAATAGGCCATGTTCGAAATTGATGCAAATTTAATAAACAAATCTTTGTTAAAGTGCCTTGTTACAAATTCTTTTATTCACCTGTTACAAATACTTGTGTTTCAATAGTCAGAATGCAAATTGCATACATTACGTGTTGTTAGGTAGGAAAGCCATAGGCCTGAAAACCTAGGTTTATGTGCGTCATATGATGCTTTTCAGACCAAGGTTCAGACAAACCTTGGTCTGAAACGCATCATAAGACGTACATAAACCTAGGTTTGTCTACAAACCTTCTTTGTGAATTTGGGCCATAATGTTTGTCCTACCTAGCAACAGCTAATGTAATGCAATTCGCATTCAGACTTTTGAATTACAATTATTCATAACAGGCGAATGAACAAATTTTTAACTAGGCACTTAACAAAGATTGTGCATTAAATTTGATTAAATTACGAAAATGATCTATTTCACCAGCCTCTCAAAATTGTAAGACAGTAATGTATCAAGAGTTGTTTGAATAAGTGATGAGTAGAAGACACATACCTGGAGACCATCAAGCCGATCCTGGAATGTGTTCTGGTCTGTGACCTGGATCTTCTCAAACCGTTCCTGGTCCTCATCCAGCTGGACATACGTATTATCCATCTGCTCAGCAATCTTATGAGGCCAGCCTCTGGCATTCCATCTATTCAATTCAATTTAATTCAATGTTGGTTTTATTGTTAAACAAAAGAACTTGGCAAAAGTCTGGAGACTGATATTGCCATAATTACAGTAAAATACAAGAAATAAGGTTATAAAATGTTCATTGACATATTGTTACAGTGGTTTAAGAATAACTAAAAACGAAGGAAGTGACTTCATCTACAAAGCATAAACAGGGTGGATAAAAGTAGTGTTTGTTTCATCTTGTCTTGTTCTTATTATTTGACACCACCTATCACTGTCTCTTATGTACCATTCTAATTTATCTCTCACCCTTTTTTTTTCTATCTCAAGTAATAATCTTACATCAGTCTTCACCATTCAAAACAAGGATGATCTCTTGACTGTAAGCATCTACAATTCTTGCTCTACAGATCTGTTTCTTTTTTTTTCTCTGTCTCTGTCTCTGTCTCTGTCTCTGTCTGTCTCTCTCTCTCTCTCTCTATCTCCCTTTTTTCTCTCTCTCTAACTTCCTCCAATTAGTTATTTTTCATAATTGTTAAGTCGACCTTAGAGATAAGTTCAACTTAGGATCTTTGTGAAACACCCCCCAGGAGAAGACATCCCCATACTTACTTGAGATTGAAGTCATCTGTGGTAAGACTGTAGTAGAACTCTTCAATCAGCTCATAGTCCGTCATGGCCTTATCAATGAGTTCCTGGTGCTCCTTGAGTTTCTCTGGGATAGATTTCATCCACTCCTTCTGCTCAGACAGGTCCTCAATGCAGTTGGGCTTCTCATACAGCTTCCTGGAGATGTACTTGAACTCCTCACATGCCTGAAGTCACAAGTAAAGCATTGTCAATTGTATTGTAATTTCTATAAAGATATACTCAACTGCACAATGTTAAGGCTGTGCATGCGTGTAATGATGTAGTCGTGTACATGCCCAGGCAAAAGGGCAGATACACGTGTACGTTTTAAATCATAAAAGAGAAGGCTACAACATTTGTTTCCCTCTGTCCTGTCTGAAAAATAGGGTCTTTAAAAAATATATAAAAAATAATACATGGCAGCCGTGTATACATGTACGAGAAATTGTATTTGTGAAGTTGTCAAACGTACGAGTACACGCATCATCTGTGTACTCGTCGCAGCCATTACATCATAACAAATACAAAAAGAAGAAATAAGCCCCCATTAGATAATTGTTTTCAAAGTTGTATTAAAATGATA
Source organism: Strongylocentrotus droebachiensis (assembly GCA_035222895.1). Classification (NCBI taxonomy): domain Eukaryota; kingdom Metazoa; phylum Echinodermata; class Echinoidea; order Camarodonta; family Strongylocentrotidae; genus Strongylocentrotus; species Strongylocentrotus droebachiensis. The sequence goes on along the minus strand of JAVYIG010000128.1, from coordinate 358,410 downwards.
TTTTGTAATTGATAACAGTACATATTCTCAGCCCCAAAACAAGTTAACCTCAACTCCTAAACAAATAATTTGTCATCCTTCCAAGCAAAAACTTCCTGGCTAGGCTTTCAGTTGCCGCAACTCTTGCAAGAAATATTCAGTTTCCAGATTTTTGAAAAGTATTATTGTTCATCCCCTAAAAACTTTCTTGTGTTGTGACAAAACTTACATCTTCAGCTTGGGTGCGCAGTTTCTGGGCCAGGAGTTCCAGTAGAGCGTTAGCCATGGCCTTGCGCTTCTTGGACAGTGCCTGTCTGACGTTATCTGTACTGATGAAGAAGGGTCCAATCATGATGTTGGAAGGGATGGTGTTCTCCAGGAACTCCTTGCGATCCAGGTGCATCTCGATCTCCTTCTTGACCTCGGAAGCTGAGTGTTCCGTAGCATCATACTCCCTGTTTAAAAAGAGAAGGATAGATTTTTTTTAATTCAACCATCATGGTTCAGTATTTCCCCATGCTGTGAGGTTGGACATTTCGTTTTACTCCCTGTTTAAAAAGAGAAGGACAGATTTTATAATTCAACCATAATTGTTTAGGGTACGTATTTCCCCATGCGGTGAGGTTGGACATTTCGTTTTACTCCCTGTTTAAAAAGAGAAGGACAGATTTTATAATTCAACCATAATTGTTTAGGGTACGTATTTCCCCATGCTGTGAGGTTGGAAGTTTAATTTTACTCCCTGTTTAAAAAGAGAAGGACAGATTTTTTGATTCAACCATCATTGTTTAGGGTACGTATTTCCCCATGCTGTGAGGTTGGAAGTTTAATTTTACTCCCTGTTTAAAAAGAGAAGGACAGATTTTTTGATTCAACCATCATTGTTTAGGGTACGTATTTCCCCATGCTGTGAGGTCGGAAGTTGTGTTCTACTCCCTGTTTAAAAAGAGAAGGACAGATTTTTTAATTCAACCATCATTGTTTAGGGTACGTATTTCCCCATGCTGTGAGGTTGGAAGTTTTATTTTCCTTATGGCCTTTCTCCAACTACATCTCCCCAGACAAGTATCAATCTTCCTAAGACAACTATCTACACTTGAAAACTAACAACAGGAAATTACTACCGATCGAACCCTGTTTTATGTTTAAACATAGACTTACATATCAAATTTAGGGTAGTTTGAGGGTATAGTTCTGGTGAATTCTTCTGGGAGGTAATATAATGCTGGTTGTCCAGGAGTTGTTTCAGCATAATATGTGATATTCATTTCTTACATCTCTAAGCAAGATTTTAAAGCTATAAGCTCCTACCTCCAAAGATATATAGATAGAGATGAACTTACCAGGGTAGTGTAAAACATGCTTTAGTATTCATTTCTTACATCCAGCTAAGCAAGATTTTAAAGCTATAAGCTCCAAACTCCAAAGATATATAGAGATGAAAATAGTGTAAAACATGCTTTGGTATTCATATCTTAGTAATGAAGAGAGCCTCGTATATTTGATTTTTTTTTTCTTCTCAAATAATAAATGACAATCAAACAAGAACCACAAAATATGCATTTGTCATTATCCATTACCAAAGAAGCCCTGCCAGACTTACTTCATGTAGTCACTGAGTTCTAAGTTGTTGACCTCCAGGAACTGTTCATACGCTCTAGCGTATGCCCTGAGGGGAAAGAGGGACTTGCGGATGGCGGCTCGGATAGTGTCTCTCAGCTCCTCCACACGTGGCTCATGCTCACCAACAGACTCCAGCAGAGGAGTGTCCGCCCAGGAGATGTCCTCTAGGACATACTAGGAATGGAGGAGGAGAGAGAATTGTAAAGATGTAGGTTGAAAGGAGCTTCATGTCCCATTAAAGGTATAGACCAGTTTTGGAAACGCCTCCCTCTCAAAAAATGAAATGGAAGCTCTTATTATAGAATATGTTTTGACTACCTCTGGATGACACAAATTTTGCCGGGAAACCACCTACTAATTGATATAGTTGGTAAATAATCATATCGGTCTGGCCGGGATAGATATCCTGTAGTCCCATGTACATCTTTCTGTGCACAGTGCTTGTAACTTTACCAAGACTGGGCCAAATTTCTTATCATTTTGATGATTCCAGAACCTTGCAGTACACACCAATACTTATATGCTAGATGATCAACCTTTTCTGAGCAATTCCACAACGCTTCTTTCTCGATGCAATCGCATGACCAGAGCTGGTCTATATCTTTAAAGTAGGCAGCAATAAATCAATCAATCAAGGCTCAGAAGAAAATGTTATGTGTAAGAGATTTTTTAAAGAAAAGTCAGTCACTTTTTTTTCTAACAATTTTTAAATAAATTGAAGACTCCATCAAATTGTTGAGTAACTTCCTGCTGCAGAATAACTTTATATTTGTGTAAGTTTAAGCTAAATTGCTTAGGACATGGTATTACCTTTTCAAGCTGGGGCACATTCTGTGTGGCTCCTATGCCTTTGTCAAACAGTCCTGCCATAGACGGCTCAAAGTTGGTCAGGTTCGTACTGTAATGACTGCCCTCTTTGTCCAGAATCAGGTCAACTAGGAACAAGCTATTTCTCTTAGGCCTAAAAGGAAGTGTCATACAATAAATTGGAAAGAAAGCTCAAACAATTAAATACATGTAGCTGAAGACATTAACAAATTTCATAATTGGATGGGGCCATGTATCTGTGATTATAGTAATCACTTACCAATATATTTGTCGTACCCACAAGCATTCTAACTACAAAGTTTGTGGAAAAATGCACTATGAGATTATAAATTTCCCTTTGAATTAAAAATAAAACAAATTGCTTTCTGTATCAACGTGTAATTGGCTAAGTAGATAGCAGCAGGTTCACACATGCATACAGGGAATAATTTTCCTGGTATCACATCGCAATTTGCTATGCATTTTTGCATGACTGCTATACAAAATATCTTTTGTGTAGCAGTTTTTTTCCATAGAAATGTACAGAATTTCATTTGAAATATTTATCCATCGGCTGAAATTGCTAATCAAAAAATTTGAGGGAAATTATTCCCTGGCATATCTCTGGGATTAACTCATTTGAATAGACTAATGATACGGTCTCAACCCCATGTATGAAACAAAATGTAAATGCATCTTTAAGAAATACAATGAGTGATTTTAAGTTGGGTGTTAGTGTTAGTGTTTAGAGCAGTGAAGAGCTCTTAAATCGAGCTAAAAATTGGCTGATGAAATTAAGAGCCCGATACCGATATCAATATCAATAGCTTAACACTAACACCGAACTGGAAATCAACATTTGCTTAATCCCTAGGGGCTAGTGTTAGTGAATAGGACATTTGTGCGTAAAGTATTAACACCAGCCACAAAGGTCGGTTCAGCAGACGTCAATTTTGCATAATCGATAACACTAGCTACCAGAGGTTAAAGCCTTAACCCTCAATGTTTTCATTCAGAACAACTGCATGTACTGGATTCAGCTTTTATGCGAACACTTCCAGCATTAGCCACTCAATGGCCTACTATGGATGGCAGCATGTTCACACTAGCTTGAATATCTCTAGAATGAACTAACTTGTATGGACTGTTGATGAGGTCATCACCCCAGGTCATCTCCTCTTCAGGTAGCTCCATGACAGAGAAGGATGAATCAATGATCATCTGAGTGAAGTTCACCAGAGAGTCTTGAACCAGGTACCTCAGAGAATCCTGCAAAAGGAGGATTGATTTTTTTTTAGTTGAAAGCCAAAACATTCAGAGCTAAGTTCTTTTATTATTACTCTAAACCATTTATACATCCAGAATTATGTGACATAATCAATTTAATTTCTTGCCCACAAGAACAGGAACTTGACATTCATTGGAATTGAATAACCTAGAACAATAACATTTAGTAAGCGGAATGTGTAAAATACACCTGTGTTTTTTAAATTTGAATTCATGAATCATTGTAGGATTCAGGGATTGAGTGAGTATCCTGGATCCTTCCCCCCCCCCCCAAAAAAAAGAGAAGAAACGAATCACATGATTCAGAAGAAAAAAAGTAATAAGGACACAGATAATGAAAGACATAAATGAGACAGCAAAACAAAAATCCACACAGAAACAAAGAGAGAGACAGACAGACAAATAAAGATGCACACACAGAAAGATAATGAGCTACAGAAAGACAGTGAAGAGATAAACGGAGAGAGATACAGAGACGAAGACTGACAAATACAAATACACACACAGAAGATAAAAGGGATAAAGACACACCAAGACAAAGTGAGACAAAGAGAAAACAGAGACTCCCATACAGACAATAATGATGCAGAGCTAGAGGCAGAGAGAGCTACAAAAGACATTGTCAGGAAGTCTGGAAAGGAGGGCATCATGCACTCACCTGCATGCAGAACTTGACCATCTCCATAAACTTCTTGAGTTTGGATCGTTGGTAGACCTCCCAGGTGGACTCATGAAGGTTGAACCATCCTTTCCCCACATCGCGTAGACTGGTCCTGATGGCGGCACGCAGTGTGGTGATCCAAGTGTCCTTCAAGAACAGTTGCACCTGGACATGGAGAACGTGATTCATGGTTTAAAGAGATCTGGTAATTTTGTCTCAGATCCTTAAACAAAATCCTTGATTTAGCTCATGCTGCGATCATAATTATAAACCTTTAGGTCATTCAGGCATATCCCATGACTTTTACAAGCCGATCGCCTGTCTGATTATTAAGATATTTATGATTGAAAATCAAAATTTCAATTTGCATTTTCCGAACGGTTTTCATAACACTAGTCTATTGGGGAAAATGAGTATGGTAAAAACCGGTCACTCAAAGATTTTTACTTTTTTAAAGCACTTCATGATAATTTTGAAGCGCAATTCTTGTAGGGCTTCAATATTACACCATATTACAGACACTGATGACAAGGTACCGGAGTGTTGGCTCAGTCAGTAGAGCGTCCGCCTCACAACCGGGAGGTCGTGGGTTCGAACCCCGGCCGCGTCATACCAAAAGACGTTAAAAGATGGGAGTTGTTGCTACCTTGTTTGGCGTTCAACAATAAGGGATAGAGCAACGTCGATCTGGCGCTGCTCAGTGGCTGCCGGGCTCACGATCAATTGGGCAAAAGGAATTTCTGTTTCGGTTTAATAAAATTTGGAGTGGACTATTAGGCTATTATTATTATTATTATTATGTAGGGCCATGCATCTCAGATTTAACATTGTTAAACGATGCCTTTAATATTCGTGTTCTAGTGATGGTGGTTATCAAAACTGTGTTCCTGTGTTTCTATGATGTCAATTAATAGTTACAATTCAGGGCCCTGTTTCACAAACTTGTCATCATCAACAAATTACAATTAACTGTTATAATTTACTGAAATCATGGAACTAGATTGGCTGAGAGCAAATTGGTCATAGAAATTCAGCATTTTTTATTGATTACAAGTTTTACGAAACACGGCCTTGGTATTGTTCAGAAAATATCAAACAATTGCATTCTTTTTTTTTTAAATAAGATCAATACAAAGAGAGATTTGAGGATTTATTATATTACCAAATCCTTGTTTTTGGGACAAATGAAATCACAAATGACCTTTGGCCTGCCATAGTCAATATCATTTGATGTCCCGCAGGTGATTTGTAGCGTTCTAGTTGATAAAACCCATTAGTCAGATTTCATTTCCTAAATGTTGTTCCGACACATTACTATCTTTTTTACACCTAACGCGTTTGGATAAATTTCCATTTAAAGGCCGTCTCTACTAGTTTGGCCAGGAGGGATTAGACTACACAGCTGGGTCACTGACAGGTGGCTATCTCATCAACTCAGCTCTCAATTAACATAAGAAAAAGAGGATCATGGGGGACCAGAGGTCACCGATTAGACATTGTTTTCTATATAGAGGAAACAAGTAGCTACAAGTAGTACAGTGGTGCTTTAAAGCCTGTAAAAGATCTTCATCACCTGTATACTTTTGATTAAACTTTGAAATTACATCAAACTCAAAGAACAGAATGCGCGACTAACCTGAGAGCTCTGTTGACTCTGGGTCTGCTCAAACTCCTCCAATCTCATGTACTTGGTCATTGGGACGTGGAAGAGAGACATGGCCGACACCTTGTTGCATTCTGCTCGCACCTTGTTGACGGCAAAGATGGCCTCCTCCCGGGTGAGCAAAGAATTGAAGGCAAAGTTGTCGTACTGCTCATCGAACGGGTAGGACGGGACATCTGGGCACATACCTGAATTATGATTATGAAGAATCAATGGTAGTGTTTCTAGGTGCTTCACAAAATTAGTATTAAACTAGCTTAAGCCCAACAACATATTCAGAAGCCAAAAGATTAGCACAGGATAGAAACAAATGGAGAAAGACAACAAGAAGATGTGCAGATGTGGTCGCCAATCGCCAGAAACTGACGGTGGCAGCCAGGTAGCCAGGTAGGTATCAATCAAATATGATTATTTACGTCTGGGAAACGACCTTTAATGTCACCATCCAAAAGATGTTACCCATTTACTTCTCTTTTATGGAGAGTGACTGCTAAAGAACACATACTATTTTTAATTTTATTGCTCAATTAATGATTCCCACTTTCATCCAATAGATTTTCTAGGGGTATTTATTTACCCTGGGATGCTTCAAAGTCCAACATGTAGAGGAGGATAATCAAAAAGAAGTCTATAAGTTGAAGCTCTATCCAAATGAGTAAAGTAAATGGGAATCAAATCAAATAGCACTGGCACATAGATTAATAATAATAATAATAATAGTGGGTTCTTGTATAGCGCTCATGTCAGTCAGATTTGACCCTCCTGGCGCTCCCGATTATTACCCTGGCTTTAGCACCGCTGCCATACGGCGCTCTAGCATTTCAAGGAATAAATTCCTACCAGGTACCCATTTACTTCACCTGGGTGTAGTGTGGCAAATGTAGATCAATGTCTTGCCAAAGGACATTAGTGCGGCGGTGGGACTCGAACATATGTAAACAATGCAAAGTAAAAAATACACTAATATTTAATCCAAATGTACTTATATCTATCCTTCCCCTTCTCACTCCCAATTCTCCCTCTTCTAATTCTCAGCTGAAATAATTGCCAATGGGACATAGAAATTGTTACTTTCAAGGAAAAATACACATTTGGTAAAATTTTGCAATTTGACTTTCTGGTGACCCCACATTTCTAAGATATAGCATTTAAGGTTAGGACTGCAACTGGGATTTGCAGTAGGTTAGGGTAAGAGTTAGGTCCAGGGTTAGGTCCAGGGTTGCAGTTTGAAATTCAAATTCTTTGGGAAATTATGGCCGGAGTAGGAGTCATAGAATCTAGTTTCTTACCTGTCTCCGGAATTTCTGGAGTTACAGGTTCTGGTAATGTGACGAAAGCATATGTGTCGGGACTTTTGGAGACGATCCTATCGAAGGTGATTCTGTTCATCGTTCTGCAGAACTCGATGTTGACTTCTTTCTCCAGGGTGTGCACGTAGTCATCAAGGCTGTTCACACAACAAAATGGTAAACGATACAAATCAATAAATGAACAACATACAAACTAACCAGATATATAAATACATAAATAAGTAATAAATCTATGAATACATGAACTGATAAATACCTCAAAACACAGATAAAACAACCACTTTAAAAACTGAAAAATGAAGAAATATATCAAGACTGATTTGACAGATGAAAAAAGTGTGAAGCATTATAATAATACAATAAAGAGTCAAAGTGAAATAACAATCTAGGCGCCCAGTTCTCAGAAATGATTGACAATGGCCTTTTTGATCATTACTCACATTTCTTTTCTTTTTGCATTATAAATAAATGTTAAAAAGCACCTCTATTTGTGACAATTTGACATTTAGTTTTTGAAAATAACAGTTTATATATATATGTATTTGTGATTCATTGTCAGAAAAATACTTATATTATAGTTATCGAAAAAATGTAAACTTACATGAATGCAGAATAAAATAAAATAAAAATAAAAATAAAAAATTCTATAGCATTAAAGAATAACATAAACATATCAAAAAGTCAATCCTCATTGAAGCTAATGGTCCTTATACTGACCTTACAAGTGAAGGGGCACCTGTGGCCCACTCTACCATACGTTTGAGACTCTCAGGGTCTAGCTCACCTACACCTTCCATTGGCATACAGTCAACATAGAGGTTGTACCTGAAATAATCATCATATTGAAAGAGCTTGAAATTAATATAATTATAAAATCTTTAAAAAATACGTTATTCCACAGAAATTTCATGAGATTAGCAATTCAAAAAATGAAAGTACCAAGATATTCTTATTTTCTGGCAAAAAGCAAAAGCCTGAGAAAAATGGGAAATGCAAAGTGGACAAAAATGAAGTGATGAACATGAAAGAAAAAAAAGAGGGCTAACTGTCATAAAAACTCCAATTAGAAATTATGTGTTTTCTTACCTTGATAATGTACAAGTTTGTTTTTTTTGCTTATTTATTTACTTATGTTTTTATACCGTCAGCTGATGAGGAGAGCATTATACATTTAAGGCGCATTTAATAAAAACTAGATGGACCTTTGACTGCGCGTAGTTGAAAATGATGCCTCCGTCATAGAGCCGTTTTACAAACCAAAACAGAAGCAATTTTTAAAGTTCAAGTTTGATTGTCATCCATTATACAGGTTCTCAGAATATCACGATTATAAGCTTTTCTTCAAATACATGTATGACCCTTTGATCTTCGACCTCATGACCCCAAAATCTAATCAGTTCATTGGCTCTGCAAGATACATGTACATACATGTGCTGAGTTTGATGTTAATCTGTCCATCGGTTCTAATGATAATGAGATCACGAGCTATTTTTGCATACATAATGAGCCCTGTGACCTGTGACCCCCAAATCTAATCAGTTCATTGGCTCTGCAACATACAAATATGAGCTAAGTTTGGCAGGAATCCATTAATTGGTTCTTGAGACAACGCGATCACGAGAACGAGACGTACAGATGTACGGATGGACAACCCGAAAAATAGAATGCACAGATCAATGCTATGACAAAGGACAATAGTGCTCTGCCAAGGCTTGAGCACATGAGCTTTTAATCCCCATGCAAAGGTTCGAACGATTTGACTACAAGGCCTATACAGATGATACGATAGATAGAACTTTACCTGAGCAGTGCTTCTGTATGTTGTCTGACATGAAATGCCTTGCCCACTGCCATGGCAAAGCTTGATGGGTCCTCGGCAGCAAACATCAGACGGATTCTTGGGACCCAATACTGACCAGGAGATAGGACTGGCATCAACGGAAGAGAACCGATCATAGAAAGAATTAAAAATGATAGACTATTAAGAAAAGAAGCCAATTTCAATTATTTTTTCAAAATGTTGTTTTCAATTTAAGTATTACAAGCTTGCAAAGTATACATAACAAATTGGCCATTTCACACTATAAACTATACACCTTGGTAATACCCCTGAAAGATATCTAATTCTTTTATATATAGAGACGTTACATTCCTGCAAAGACAAATTAAAATATTAATTGATAAAATTGTACCTTTTCTCCTTCTAAGTTATTTAGAACTTATCTTCTACATCGTAAAAATGTAATATGTAGGCTTATAGAGTTAATGCCCACAGAGGAATGCATACAGTGACTTCCTAGCACTGCCCTAGAATACAGGAACATTGATACATCATTTATGGATTTGATGGTGCATAGAAAATGCCAAAGGCAGTTACAAACTACAGAACAAATGCTCTACATGCTTTGAAGAACACTTCACATGAAATACCCTTCCGATTGTTTTTTTTTCAATGTATTCTTCGCAATAAATTGGGTTTCATCGTTTTGAAGTATTATAAAAAGCAAAATAAAATGACCTTGTGCCCATTTTGTTAACAAATGGTGACTTCACATCATTTTTTTCTGACCAACCTTTGCCATTGTTGCCACCATCAACAACCACTTTGCCGGCTTTATCCAGGATACGACCGTTGAGATCAGTCTTCTGGACCAGGTAATGTTCAGTCTCAGGGTCAAAGGTCAGCATACCCACATCAAACCATTCATACTCAATGCTGGGATCTTTGGGGTCCACTGCAATGACAAAAGCATTGATTTTGTTTAAAATTTAAATATCTCCTACAGTACTGCTACCTTGATATAACTCTCCATATAAAATCCTGACAGCATTTGAAAGTATTAATTCATATAACATCACATTTGTGAAGCGTCAAAACCATTTTGGTAATAAATTGATAAATTTCTTAATTAAGCACTAAGAATTTTTGTTTGGTGTACAGTAATAACTTTATTAAAATGTTATTGAGTTGAACTGAATTGAAAGAAGGTGTAATAGTCATCTTTCACAACTGTTATGAGTCTCACTCATACCACAGGAACTTTCTCTTATTTTTATATTTGAGGATCCCTCTGTCTTAAAACATTAATTTGCAGAATTTCCTTGGATTACAGAGATGCAGTACATTTTTTTTAAAGAATCATGTGAACACTGACAAAAAAACGCAATAACAAGTATCCATTTGATTTCATTTCATTGTTTTTCAACACAGAATATCTTGCTTCAGGCAATAGCAGTTCTAAGGCAAGTTTGTGCAATAGTAGGGACTTTTAGATTTGCACGACGAGTACGTGGACTGCTATGTGTGACATCCTTTTAAGGCAATGTGACCTCCTTTTAAGGCACTGCCAGGCACTACCAGTGCCTTAAAAGGACGTCAAATTTCCTTAAAAGCATATCACAAGTGGCAGTCCACGTTCTCGTGGTGCAAATCTAAAAGTCCCTATTATCTAGAACACAGCTAACAACAAAAACAAAAAATTTAAATTAAAAAACAATGGATTGACTTACATTCCTCTGGCGAGTCCCAGGCAGGAAGGAGGGCTCTCCCTGGTATTGGTTTCCTGCAGCCGTTCTCCTGTCCTAGCTGTAGCCACTCCTCCGGGGTCCGACAGTCGAACTCCATATCGGTGAAGATATCTAGGGGCAGGAAGGGTGGGAAGGGGGCTGGATTGGAGCCCCCAGCCCCGTTGAGCTTCACAGCCAGGTTGCCCTGGATCTGCTTGGGCATGAGCTCGCTGGTTTCGGCCCCGACCTGCTCCAGGAGCTGTTCCAGGTCCTGGCTCTGGTAGTCCCGCTTCCGTCGCTCGATCTCTATCTTGCGGGGGCAGCGGCCTGGTGGCACGAAGTATGGTAGCTGCACTTTAGGCTTGAATGACGCCTCTGGGAAATCCTGTAATGTTCAAAGGAAAAAGAATTGCCTTCCTGTTACTCATCATGATATCGCCAGAAGGGTTCTAACTATATGTTCCAGTTTATGGGTTTACACCCTTCTAGCTCTCAGCAGACTATATGATCAAGTTTAGACAAGTCAGCCTCTCAAATCCTACTTTTAATAATAATAAAAATTATAACTATAGCACAGCTGCTATATGAAAATACTCAACTGTGCTTATAATACAAAGCAACACATTATCATCCTGATGTCGAGCATAATGTAGATGCTAAAACTGTTGCAGACATTATAGCTCTTCACAAGATTATATAATAACATGATACACCTAGAAAAAGTACTAACAAGCAAGGAAATACATATCATAAAGGCAGGAAACTTACAGATTTTGCCAGGATTTCACTTGTTGGTCCATATACTTGCTTCTCCATCTCCTTAGAGTACTCTTCTTGTGCTTGAGGACCAGAAAAGTGTGTAACCTTTGGTGTGTGCTGATCTTTGGCAACATTCCACAAGACATCTTGTTGTGTTGGAGCCCCGCTAAGAACATTCTGAAATGTTACAGGTACATTGTATGAAATTATTTTATTGAAAATAGGGGATTGAGAGAAACTCAAATGACAACGATAAAGTACAGGCAGCCATACAAACATTGATATACTTAAAGAATGTAATGATCCACTCCCATGCCCACACAAACTTATTGATTCACACAAAATAACCTCAGTCGATTTCATCCGTTGAATACTTTCCCAAACATCTTGGGATTCGCACATTTGAAATGAGTATTAATACAGGGCAAGATATCTGCTGCCTCTATAATTTACTGGCTCTAGAATTTTTATTGTACCTTAATTGTATACATTAGGAATATCAAAATAAATATTTCTTACCCCAACTCTCTTGGGTCCATCACCACTGATGACATCCGAGTAGTACCCTCTCTGCTTTATCTCTGGGTACTTTGGCTTATTGTCTGTCTGGATTGGGGGTAGCTGTGTTCTGTTTGCAGAGAAAGGCCTCCCGCCATCCCTGCTTCTCAGGGAATCTCTTGAACTCATGGTTGAAACTAGATAATAAAATAGAAAAATATAAAAAATTGTTATTTTTATATTAAATCACCATCATCCTGATACTATAACATACAACTTGAATTCTGTTTGGAATTTCAGCCTAATATAAATTACTTTGGTGTAGATGTGGATATTTGAAAAGAAATGCTATAATACATTTTTCATATACCGGGTACTCTACATTTTTTTCATCAAGTTAGACACATTTTGAGACACACAGCTGGCATTTTGTCATTTGTCATTTGTCAATGAATGCACTCTAAAATTGTCGAAATGGGGTGTCAAAACTTCATATTTTTCAATATTTTTAGGAATATGAAATCTCATCCATGACTTACCTCATTTTACAAAACTTAAGTTAGATATATTTACAGCAAATTCTAGACTAAAGATAAGATAAACTAGATCTCTAAAAATTAAATAAGCAACACAGGGGGAAAATACATGGGGGCTCGGGGCGAAATAGCCCCCGAAATGCCTAAAAGAGCCCCCGAAAATCATAAAAGAGCCCTCAAATATTTGCATAGAGTTCAATGCAAAACAAATTAAAGAGTGTTATTTTCATGCAAGCAAGCTTGAAAAGTAGCACCCAAAATTGTTAGTGTATTTTTTATTCTGGAGATTTTCTAGTACAACTGCAAGCTCCAAGTTGAATGTTGGATCACAGTAATGAGGATCTGAGACATTACGGTAGATAACTTCACACAGGCACGCACCCGCCCGTAACCCAACACTTGAATTGTGCAGCAGTTTGCAGTGAAACCTGTGAAAAAGTGTGTTCTATTATAGTATTAATAGATCTAGATCTATCAACTTTTTCCAAAAAATAATCCAAAAATAAAGTAGAAAATTAACACGAAACAGTTAATAAACATAACGACTTTTGACTCATGATCTATATTTGGACATTTAATGAATATTTACTTCATTTTGGGTACTGGTCTAGACTAGATCTATGTTTTAGTAGACCTAGGGTAGATAAGATAAGATAAGATAAGATTTTATTTGTCTTTCTTTCAAATGACATACAGAGCATAACATTGGATCATAACACATTTACAAAGCAAAATAACAAATTATGATAATGATAAAAAACATAGCTAACTAAAAGAAAGACGAGGAGACCCTGGTAAAAGCAGAGCTTGTAATTATTAGGGTCCCCTCTGAGCCGGATAAAACATGATGAATAGATATTTGTGACTTCCTAAGAATACAATGGGAAAAGGGGGTATAACAAAACAAGAAGTGTACACACACATAACAACAACAACAAAAAGAGAGACTAGACTAGACAAGACGGGAGAAAAGAGAAAATATGAGAAATAATAGAAGAATACAGCACATCGACAATAGGCACAGCACACAACGGGCACAAGACAACAGGGGGAGGGAATAAGAGGTTGACAATCTGAAAATATTCAGTTAGACACATATTAATATCAAGAAGAAAATTTACATTTATAGTAGATCTAATACATAATATATCTTGGCACCATAATAACTACAAAAATGAACTACTCTATGAGTCACAGTATTTATCGAGAAGATAAACCTTAAGTTTACACTTAAATGAAGAGAGACTAACAGATTGCTTGTAGACTCTAACTTTAGATCTAAGTAGATCTCCACACCGGAGTTAATACGATATACGGGTCAAATTTTGGATAGGTTTCTGAACAAGCGCCATTTGAGGTGTCATAAATTATCACTAAAGTACCGATTTTTAGTGAAATCAGTTGAGTTTTGTACAGTGGTGTTTGAAATGTTGAGAATCAATAGTACAGCTTTTAATACACAGTCAGGATAGTAATGCAGCCACAATACACCTCACATTGAACAGTCCCAAGTACCGCACATGGGACTACATAGTACATTTATCGCTGATTGATTGCGGTTAAATACAGGCCACAGAATTCAGAACGTGAAAAATTATCAAGAACATACCTAATTACGTATCATTCTAGTTCCTGAAAATGTCAAATATAACTCTGAAAACGTTGCAAGTTAATTTAGGATCCAATTTCGAACTACTTTCTTGTTTAGCGATTTTTAGTCGACTTCGTTCGAACATTTGCCGATAAACGTACGCGTCGGGTTGGTTGCTAGGTTATCAATAATATCTATAGTCGAAATCGAACAGCATCTCATTGCATTGCGTGCATTATACGCCTGCGGCGCCAGCACCAGCGCAGCGGCCGGTGTCGGAGGCTGTGCCGCGCACGAATCGCGATAACGATGCAGATTTCGTCTTCGAATATTTTTAAATGCTGGGCTTTATCACTTGTCAGAATTTCTTGCAACCAAGGGCGTTTCCAGGATTTTTAAGTGGTGTTTTTTTTTTCCCAATTCGTGAGAAAATATTTGGCCGCGAATCAGCCAGCCGGTGAATAACCCGGGGGGGGTACTCACGTATATTGGGTATACGGGGATGTGCCGCTCTGAAGGGTGACTTTTTCAGGAAAGATCCTTAGACATGGGTCCCCTTTTCATAAAAAAAATCCTTAGACATGGGTCCCCTTTTTCATTTATTCCTTTCCCCTCTTTTCTCCCTCATTTTCTCCGGGAATTTTTGGATTTGCTCCTATTGTAAATGCCTATTCTCTCCCATCTCTAAATAAATCCGGGGCAATATTGGGGAATCCTTCGGTGATTGCATTTCCAGTGTACGAGGTGTACGCACTGACCTCTAGGTCAGTGGGTGTACGTAGCTCGTAAACTCAACTAGACCCCGGGGTACCACATATATCTGGACCCCATGGGCCCTATACCGGTACTCATATGGCATAATGCGCGCTAGGTATGGTATCCGCCCGTATAGGGGTTGTACCCCCGGGAACTTGTAGCGCTTCGCATGCATGCTGAAATGATATGATCGGCAACTATACCCTGCGTACCCTCTGCCCAGCAACCGGGCAGCAGCGGGGCTCAAGGGACCTATATATAGCCGATGCTTGAGAGCTCGTGTAGATCTACGGATACGTAAAACAGGAAAAGTCCTTCAATTAAAAAGGATGCTAGAGGTGCTAGCACAGTATAATTATGTTGCATGGTGTTTTCATCTTTATGTGTGTAAACTACTTGTAAACTACATGTAGTATGGTACAGTTTACTAATAACGAATTTTATCGAGAAACTGCAAAATGATTGGCCATTGTATTATTACACACATAGGTGCATTACTATCCTGGTTGTTCATTAAAAGCTGTGCTATTGATTCTCAACATTTCAAACACCACTGTACAAAACCCAACCAATTTCACTCAAAATCGATACTTTAGTTACGATTGATGACACCTAAATAGCAGTAAAATACATTTTTTCAACTTTCCGATGTTAGAAAGAATAATTTAAAAAATCAAATTGTGAGTCCACTGTCAAACTTTCCGATCAGCCGCATCGGTATAATTGTGTGCATCTGTGTGTTATGAGTGTATTGACTATTCATGTATTTAAATGCCGCCTATTAACACGTAGTGCTGTGCTACAGGTCAATACGCATTAGCGTTGACTCTCTATATGCTTTGCTGAAGTGTATTATTACAGCTTAAAAAATGTAATATTTGAAGTTTGAAATCCTTAGACATGGGTCCATTTTTCATAAAAAATCCTTAGACATGGGTACCTATTTCAGCAAAAGGACCCTTAGATGTGGGTATGGGTTCGGAGGTCTCAGCCGCACACCCCCGTCCGACTATAATCTGAGTACCCCCCCCCGGGGTGAATAAGAGGGGTGGGGGGGGGGGGGGGGTAAAGGAGGCAAGGAGCACTCCTTTTGTTGTCCCTCAACATCCACCCCCCCCCCCAAACAAATACAAAACAAATTTAACTTTTTTTTTTGCAAGGGGGAGGGCATATAAAAAACACAGATAAAGGGTGTCTTTAAAATTCCAAAACATCTTCCTTTTGCCGAGGGGGTGTGTTTGAGCACCTAAAATTACCCCTGTTTTCCAAGGCTGTTTGAACACCCATAAGACCCCCCCCCCCCCCCCCCGATACGCCCTTGCTTTCAACTTCCTTCTTTTCTTTCTTTCGGTGTTTCTCTTTATTTCTTTTATTTGTTTGATTTCTACGTGAAGCAGTTTCGACCCAGAATATCTAGGCCTATATATACCGGGACATTAAAGATATAATACAAAGTTTTGGTATGGGGTCATGAATTTGGTTCAAATGAACATATTGGAAGCATATGATCCTACAATATAAAGTGATCGTTGTCGCGGTCGAAATCGACTCTTAAGTTATGAAATTGTAAATAACAAACACTTTATGTTGAATAGCTCCCTCTCAAGGTCAAGATATTAATTAAGCTATAAAACGATGTTTATTGACTAAAATCGACTGATTAGCTATTCCCGTTCGGAAATTATATACCACGACTACATACTCTGAGATTTTCATGGTCGCAGCTAACATTGTACGGCCGTAGGAGCTATTTGAAATTTATCAAAATTTACCGGGAGCACCGGTAAATCTTTATATTCAATTTTTCTCGAAAGCAGAAGTGTTTTAGGGGCTAAACTTTCTGGTGTTTTCAATACATCCACAGGGGTATCAAAATATATCAAAATTGTAAAGAATCACTATCCACCCATTTTTCGAAACTTCCCAAAACTTTGTAATACCTTTCAAAGGTAGGCGTTACTACTGCAGCTAGAAGGGCTTAGACCACACAGCGAGCCGTCGAGGTCACTGTGACAGGTGGCTATCTCATTAACTCAGCTCTCATTTAACATAAGAAAAAGAGGATCATGGGGGATCAACAGGCACCGATTTGGGAAGTTTTCTATATAGAGGGAGCAAGTAGCTACAAGTAGGACAGTGTGCCTTTAATATAACTACTTTTTGGTTGAAAAAGCTAATCGCCTTCCTAGGAAGGAAGGATTTTTACCGGTTCTAGGACAATTTTCCCTGGTCAATTAACCCCCCCCCCCCCCACCCCCGGCCAATTACCAGCGGGATATTTACCCCCAAGGATAACTTGATTACCCCCCCCCCCCCCCCCAGGACAATTTTACACCCCTGAAAAAAAATCTGCTTTTAAACCAAACCAAAGCGTTATTAGGGTGAACTACCCCCGAGTTTTGACAATGAACAGGGGATCATTTTCAGCGGTCGGGGGTAAATGTTCCTGGGGGGTAGGGTTGTCCTTAGGGATAATTTTCGTGGTGATTGTCCAGGGGGTAAGTGCCTTGATACGATTTTTACCCGTTCATTTCTTAATTAAATCGACTAATTCACAAATTAACCGTAGGGCCCAATAATAGGTTTACGAAAGACTAGTTATTTCTATGAACAAGAACAAAAAGAAGAAGAAGAAGAAGAAGAAGAAGAAGAAACAACAACAAGAACAGGAACAAGAACAAGAAGTATAAGACGACGAAAATGAAAACACATTGGCATATTATAATGTCTTGAGGGAAATTCTGACAAAGATTTTTATTTAAAATGAAAATGCGATGCTTAAGAGTAATTCGGCCAAAATGCACTTGCGCCTAATTTGCGTCACCGAGTTTGAATCATAAAAGGAACCCGGCTCTTAAATTGAGAAATGTTGGTTTTGATGAATTTCATTAGGGTATGGAAAGCTTTCTGAATTATACTAGTATATGGTCATCTTGTTTTCTCCAAGCTTTTGCATTGGAAATATTCCACCGGCCCTCGATATAGCATGATCGATGTTGGTATCTCACGCATATCGGATGTAAACTGCGAGAATTTCAATTCAAACTGTTGCATAACATTTTATATATGCAAGTCGATCATCATTTACATAGATTCAGGTTTCATGAAAATGGGTTGTCCTCATTTTGAAAAATGTTGAAGAAACTTATCAACATGTATTCTTTGAATGTAATACAATAACAGGAAGTATGGGTAAATGTTCAGATAAACTTGATTTACCAATTCTGAATAAATCATCCTGGAAAGAAATTCATATATAGGAATAGATGACAGTACCATAAAAACAGAACAATTATTGAACCATATTTTGATTTGTATTAAATATATGGTTTTCAACAGTAAAGAAAAAGGAAACCCTTTTCCTCCAAAAGCAAAAGAAATAGAAGATAGATTACAGGAAACTAAGAATGAAGAAGAAAAACTTTCAGTGGAAAAAAATACCCTTTCAATTCATTTGGCGAAATGGGAAGCCTTGGAAAGTTTTAAATGTTTTTTTCTTCTTCTTCTTCTATCTTTTCGACCTTTTTCTCTTCTCTACCCTTGCTTTTCTTTTCTTCTTTGTTTTTCTTTACTTTTCTTTTTTCGTTTTGTGTGTGTCTTTTGGGGGTGTTTTGGGGGTTGTAGTTGTGTTTGCTGTGTTTGTATTGGTCCTTGTTATACGGTGTTTTTTAAAGTTTTATTTGAGGCGAGGGGCAGTAGGTGATCTCCTTCTTTTTCTTCTTTTATTATATTTATTTTTCTCTCTTTTTATCATAACCCTTTTTTCTCTTTGAAGGAAATTTTGAAAATAATTGTGGAAAAGAAAAGTAATAATTGGAACTTTATATGCAAGCTGGACGAGGACAGTGTAAAAAATTTATGTGCGATTTGTTTAAAATGTGAAACTATAATTGTGTTTATGTGAATATTTTTCTTCTGTAAACGTGTGTAGGCCTAACTTCATTTGCAAATACATTTTATATGAAAATGTATTTGTAACCGTGTATGGAAATGTTATAGTTCACTTGCAAATTTATTTAGGCCTTTGTAAAGATTAAATGTAATTTTATATAGTGTTATAAATTATGTGAAATTTCTTTATGAGAGAAGAGAATAAAAACCTATGAAAACAAAAATGTCTTGTCATGTCGGCCTTAATTGGGTGAGGGCACAGGTCGGGACACAGGTGAACTGTTTAATTACGTGATCCACTCTATATCCATTCGAATCCGGGCTAACTCGGCCCACGGGACTACTCGGCCCAGCTGGAAAAACTGGGCCGAGATGTCCCGACCTGATTAATCGATCGAGAGATACCAATGTGTATATGTTTGTGCTCTTTGTGACTTAATAATGCCCTTTCCAACCTAAATCTTTAATGGAATTGTGTTAAATGATACTAATGAAGAAAATCTATGACTTATCTTTAGGTAAAATGACAAAAAACTGACATTTCGGACAATTTACTCACAGCTCGCAATCCCCATTGCCGCACGTACATTAAATGCGCGTTGTATCTACTCGGACCACTGAAATTCGAGCAGTGTTTTTGTCGGTAAATCACTGCAAAAATATCATTTTTATCTCGTATGAAGGTCTATTTTTATTTCTGACACAAATTTCATTATTGAGAAGTCGAATATAGTACATTTTAGACGAGATGGTTGATGTTTGTTCACATTCTTTCGTCCTGGCCGTAAATTAGCAGACTACTGCCTAGTGCTACCGCAGCAGCTCAGCTCAGTGTGCAGCTAGCCGTACAGCGCCGCCGGCCGGGTCGGCGGGGGAATTCACTGACTCGGCGCCCGTACCGGGCCGCTGCACTGCATTGCATGATTGTACTGCCCAATTTGATCGAGTGATGTGAGTATAACTAATCAAACTAGATCTATATCTACTGTATTATCATTATTCATTCCGAGTAGAATATCCAATTTGATTTAGGGAGTAAACTAGACCTAGATCTATATCTACATCATTATCATATACTAGATTAGTCATTCAGAGTAGAATATTCGATTAATGAAGGAATGGAATTTTTCTTTTTCATAATCAGATAATCATATTTTACTCCTAAAAGTTAAAAGACCTGATAAATAGCTAGATCTAACGTAAGGGCCTAGCCTAGTACTGTAAGAGAAGTGAGCTGAAGAATCGCCTTCTTATTTTTTTGGAGGGGGCTGCTTCAAAAAAATTCTACGAAAAGAAGGTATTGGCTTCAATTTTTTTGTATAAATAATGCAGCCCCCACCACCTCCCCCCCCCCCAAACAAACCAAAAAATCTCCTTTTTGTTACCTTTTTCTGGGAATCAAAGAGATACATACAAAGCAAAGCAATTATAAGACATGATCTGGCAATGACGTGCCGGTGCATGGAGGGGCAGGGCAGAGGCGGCCCTCCCGGAGGGGGGGGGGGTGGGGGCAGTGCCCCCCACTTTTCCAGATACCCCAAAAGTGCCCCTTTTTACATAGGAAAAGTGCCCCTTTTACATAGGAAAGGTGCCCCTTCCCCCTTTTCACCTCTGACGAGTGCCCTTTTTTATTTTTGACACGTGCCCCTTTTCCTTTGCAATAAGTGTCCATTTTCCATTCTCATAAATCTTGAAATAATCTTGAATAAGTGCCCTTTTTAATTTCTAGTAAGTGCCTCTTTTCAGGTACGAGAAGTGCCCCTTTTCACTTTAAATAAGTGCCCCCTTTACCTCTGATAATTGCCCTATTCAAAACTGAGAGGTGCTCCTTTTACTTTGACAACTTCCCCTTTTTTCCTTTGTAAGAAGTGCCCCTTCTCCTTTTAATAACTACCCCTTTTTTAAACTCGGATGAGCACACCTTTCTTTTTAACATGTGCCCCTCTTATTTTCTAATAAGTGCCCCTTTTCCTTATGATGAGAGCCCCCATTAAAAAGAAAGAGTTCCTTCCCCTTCTCATAACTGCCCCTTTTAAAAATCTGAACGGTGCCTTCTTTTCATTCAACAAATGCACATGCACATTTTCCTTTATTATAAGTGCCCCTTTTCATATCTGGTCAATGCCCCTTTTCAACTCTGATAATTCCCCTTTTAATAATGATACGTGCCCCTTTTCCTTTCTAATAAGGGAACTATCCCCTTTTCACCTCTTATAAATGCCCCTATCAAAATCTGATGGGTGCCCCTTTTCCGTCAACAAATGCCTATTTCCCATTTTCGTAAACGCCTCTTTTTCATCACTGGTGAGTGCCTCTTTTCAGGTGAAAAAATGCCTCATTTTCACCTCTTATAATAATCCTTTGTACTTTGACACGTGCTCCTTTTCTTTTCTTATAAGTGTCTTATCCCTTTCGATAATTGTCCCCTTTTCATGTAATCATTAAACGTGCCCCTTATTTAAGGCGACTAAGAGCAATTTCCCCCAAAGTTCGCTCGCTGCGCTCGCTCGCATTTAAAGATGATATAATTACTTATCAAAGGTCTTTTCAGTCTTCCGTTATGAGAATGTGCTTATAACCCCATCACGATTGGCTTTTTTCCTCTTTATAAGATGTAATTTTTCGCACTGCGACCTCATAGATCTTTGAAATTTTTCACGCTCGCTTCGCTCGCTCGTAAATGCATATTCAGACATCACACCCAACTGTAAAGTATGATGCTTAAGCGATATCTTGTATGATGTATGAAGAGAAACATATATTGGAATCATCCCTGATAATGTAATCACAATGTAGGGGTATATACCAATGTCTAAAACATTGTATATTTTCGCTTTGAGATTTCCCACTGTAGGTGCCCTTTTTTTCCTCCAGAAAGTGCCCTTTTTTGTTGGTGCCCCCCCCCCCACTTTGGAAGTCGCTCGGCCGCCCCTGGGCAGGGGGATCTTAATTCTTGTAAGCCTTCTCCTGGACCTTTGGTCAACTGGTCATTAATTTAACCGTTCCTCCAATTTCTAAAAGGCAGCTGCCCCCCCCCCCCCCCCCCCCACCTCCCACCTCCCATCCATCTCGGCCGGGTATGTAATCAGCAACAGAGGCAAAGATCTATGAGCAAAATCGATTTTTATATTTTTTTGGGGGGGGGGGCTGGGGGTTAACAGATTTATAACTGATATCTTGTGTACCTGTATAAATATGTATACTATAAATAAATAATAAATAAAAAAACAAAATTGCATTACCACAACGTGGCATAAAATTAATACACGATTACACCTGCTTATCATTTGTTATTATGAGTCTGCTTGACGTCATATTGTTGGAATTTGTATCTTGGAATCGTAAACAAATAATGTTTATTGTTATTATGTGTGTTTTTCAAACATGTCCTCAATTTTATTTAATTGTTTTAACTTTGTTTATTTATTTAAGTTTTTTTGCCTTGTAACTTGCATATATGAAATAATACGTACCAATACCACAACACAAGGAATGGTGTGGCGTGTCATCTCTACAGGTCTCTGCATGTTACAATTTTTTTTTTTTTTTGGGGGGGGGGGGCTGGGAGTTAACAGATTTATATCTGATCTTGTGTACCTGTAAATATGTACATACTATAAATAAATAATGAATACAAAAATAAAATTGCCTTTCCACAACGTGGCATAATACATAATGGAGACAATGTTAATGATGTAAGGGATAGAGATGATGAAAGGGATTGGTGAGGGATGGAGATGATGAGAGGAATGGAGACGATATTGATAATGAAAGGGATGGAGACAATGTGATGGTGGAGAGATGGAGACGATGAGAGGGATGGAGACGTCTCCATCCCTCTAATCATCAATATCGTCTTCATCCCTTACATCATCAAAATTGTCTCCATTCCTCTCATCATCTCCAATTTTCCATCCCTCACATTGTCTCCATCCCTCTCATCATCTCCATCCCTCTCATCATCTTCATCCCTCTCATCATCTCCATCCCTCACATTGTCTCCATCCCTTTCATTATCAATATCGTCTCCATTCCTCTCATCATCTCCATCCCTCTCATCATCTCAATCCCTCTCATCGTCTCCATCCCTCTCATCATCTCAATCCCTCTCATCATCTCCATCCCTCTCATCATCTCCATCCCTCTCATCATCTCAATCCCTCTCATCATCTCCATCCCTCTCATCATCTCAATTCCTCTCATCATCTCCATCCCTCTCATCATCTCCATCCCTCTCATCATTTCCATCCCTCTCATCATCTCCATCCCTTTCATCATCTCCATCTCTCACCGTCTCCATCCCTCTCATCATCTCCATCCCTCTCATCATTTTAATCCCTCTCATCATCTCCATCCCTCTCATCATCTCCATCCCTCTCATCATCTCCATCCCTCTCATCATCTCACTCCCTCTCATCATCTCCATCCCTCTCACCATCTTCATTCCTCACACCGTCTCCATCCCTCACCAATCCCTCTCATCAACAGCGTCTTCATCCCTTACATCATCAACATTGTCTCCTTCCCTCTCATCATCTCCATCCCTCACCAATCCCTCTCGTCTCCATCCCTCTCATCAAAGAAAGAAGACGATTTGTTATATCGTCCTCGACTCTTAAACCTTGTTTGAATTCAGTCCCCCCCCCCCCCCTCCCTCTCGCGCAAAGCGCGGAAGCTTTGACGTTTTATTACATTTTTAGAGAAAGAAGACGATTTGTTTTACCGTTCTCGACTGTAAATCCTTGTCTGAATTCAGTTTCCCCGCTCCCGCGCGAAGCGTGGAAGCGTTGACGTTTCATAAATTATTAGAGAAAGAAGACGATTCGTTGTACCGTTCTCGACTCTTAATCCTTATCTGAATTCAGTTCCGTCCCCCCTTCCCGCGCAAAGCGCGGAAGCTTTGATGTTTCATTAAATAATTAAAGAAGACGATTCGTTTTTACCGTTCTCGACTCTAGCCTACAGCCTTGTCTGAATTCAGTTTCCCGCTCCCGCGCGAAGCGTGGAAGCGTTGACGTTTCATAAATTATTAGAGAAAGAAGACGATTCGTTGTACCGTTCTCGACTCTTTATCCTTATCTGAATTCAGTTCCGTCCCCCCTTCCCGCGCGAAGCGCGGAAGCTTTGATGTTTCAATAAATAATTAGAGAAAGAAGATTCGTTGTACCGTTCTCGACTCTTAATCCTTTTTCTTCCCACGTCCTCTTCCTTTTTTCTTTTTTTTCTCTTTTTTTTTTGGGGGGGGGGGGGCGACCGCCCCCACTGCCCCCCCCCTGGCTACGCGCCTGCCCCTCCAAAATAAAAGAAGAAGGCGATTCTTCAGCTCACTTCTCTTACAGTACTAGGCTAGGCCCTTACGAGAGATCTAGCTATTTATCAAGTCTTAACTTTTAGGAGTAAAATATGATTATCTGATTATGAAAAAGAAAAATTCCATTCCTTCATTATTAAATCGAATATTCTACTCTGAATGACTAATCTAGTATATGATAATGATTTAGATATAGATCTAGGTCTAGTTTACTCCCTAAATCAAATTGGATATTCTACTCGGAATAAATAATGATAATACAGTAGATATAGATCAAGCTTGATTAGTTATACTCACATCACTCGATCAAATTGGGCAGTACAACCATGCAATGCAGTGCAGCGGCACGGTACGGGCGCCGAGTCAGTGAATTCCCCCGCCGACCCGGCCGGCGGCGCTGTACGGCTAGCTGCACACTGAGCTGAGCTGCTGCGGTAGCACTAGGCAGTAGTCTGCTAATTTACGGCCAGGACGAAAGAATGTGAACAAACATCAACCATCTCGTCTAAAATGTACTATATTCGACTTCTCAATAATGAAATTTGTGTCAGGAATAAAAAATAGACCTTCATACGAGATAAAAATGATATTTTTGCAGTGATTTACCGACAAAAACACTGCTCGAATTTCAGTGGTCCGAGTAGATACAACGCACATTTAATGTACGTGCGGCAATGGGGATTGCGAGCTGTGAGTAAATTGTCCGAAATGTCATTTTTTTGTCATTTTACCTAAAGATAAGTTATAGATTGTCTTCATTGGTATCATTTAACACAATTACATTAAAGATTTTGGCTGGAAAGGGCATTATTAAGTCACAAAGAGTACAAACATAATACACATTGGTATCTCTCGATCGATTAATCAGGTCGGGACATCTCGGCCCAGTTTTTCCAGCTGGGCCGAGTAGTCCCGTGGGCCGAGTTAGCCCGACTCCATCCATTCATCCACCTATCTACTCTATCTCTCTTCCCATCCCTGATCCCCTGATCTATCTCCGTCTATATATCACTCGATATATCTATCTATCTTATAATCTATCTCTATCTATCTATCATTTCATCTAGATGATCTTCACCGTTCTCTCCATATTTTGTTGTCCGGCATATTCCAGTTTATTTGCAGGTCGTTGGGCCTGGTCCTGGGGGTCAGAATGTGATGGATCCCCCCCCCCCCCCCCCCTCCAAACCGGCTGCCCCACACTTTTGCCAGCAGCATGCCATTTGCCCTATCGTGTACGTACGAAAGTTGAACGGTCAAGCTTCTGCCGAATGAGGTTCTCCGTTCTTTTGGTCTGTGAATTCTGCACCAGCGCGCTGCTACAATTGTAGCTGAGGTAAGAACAACTCTGGATGATAATTCTTCACAGTGAATAAAGGAGTCGGTCTCTTGGACGATTTGTGTGACTGTGAGTGTGAGCTAATTAACTCTATTTCAGTCCCACATGTTCATTTTTACGTTGTTGACTAGCTGGCACCTGTGTTGCATGTTTATGTTGTTACTGTTACTGTCAAATACTGAGTATAAGTGTTAGCAGTAGGGGCGCTGGTCCAAGCATAAGGATCGTCCTCATAAGCAAGGATCGTCTTCTTATAAACACGGCCAGACACGTAGGCAAAAATAAGGATCGTCCTCATTTTCGCAGATGTTTCACAATCATATTTCGGATCCTATATTGCCATATCCGCGCATTGGCGCTGCGAAAAACGGATGTTGCAATGATTTACTTAATGCATTTTACATTGACTTTGTACAGAAACTTTCACGTTATATACCCCTCGGGAAGACGGACAACCCATAAAAGTAGATGGTAAACTGGGGTTGTTTTCTTATGCGCAACCCTTTTTTTCACATCGCCAGGGGATGGTTCGGGAACCCAAAACCCGCAGAGCATTGATGAAAAAAAAACGTCCGCGAAATGCAGACGATCCTTAATTTTTAGGATCTAATTTGTCTGCATTTACAAGGATATCCTCGTTTATGCAGACGATCCTCATTCTCTGACCATACTGACCATGCCGCCCCTAGTACTGGTTACAACGAAAAAAATACACGGTGGCGACGGGCGATTCGCCCCCTAAACCTTTGAAATCGCCACGGTAAAAATCAAGACGAGGGCGAAAAAAAATCAATATATCTTGAAAAATCGCCCCCGCCATGAATTGATATTCCCTAGGAATTAATAAATCAATTTATTGATGTGTCTGAGTGAAATCTCCGTTCCAACTACCAACTCCAAAACTAGAAACTTCCATCAACATTTTAAAAGTTTTGTGAGTTGCAGCGGATCGGCGGTCGTACCTACTGTAGCTAGATCTACAGCGGTATCCGCCTGCGCCTAAGCTCCCGGCGGCCGGACAGGCCACCGGCCCCGATGGAAATACAGAGTAGTTTCGTGCACAGCATGAATGCACATGTTCACAATACTAGCTCAGCTCCAGCGCGCGCCCGCACGCTCCTAGTATGAAGCAAATAAGTATTTGCGAGTGACGAGAGCTGAACTGCTAGCGACCAAATTGGTACGTAATATGTTTATTTAGTCTTTGTTCTGGCCCTAATTTTTATCATGGACAATGCAATCCCATTAAAAAAAATGCTATTCCGTTAAAATTGTGTTATTTATAAGTTAAAACCATTAAATGCAAGTATATTTTTACTGTTATCCCACATACTGATATATTTGTTGTAACGAAACGTGCAAAATCAATGCCGGATTTTTTCCTGTAAAATCGGTATAAAGCAAGTTTCGTAGACAGAAATTGAATTTTGTTATAAAAAAACCGTAAATAAATATATAAAGGATGTTCCTACTCCTCAGAATTTTTCTTACAACTGTTTAATTAAATTAAATTATTTATATATACGATTGATGCCAGGCCCAATTGTCATGACTGTGATGGCATCAATTTCTGTCTACGAAATGAAACTAGCTTTGGCTTGGCCTTTAGAATTAGAGTCTATAAAAACAAAATAAGGCCATGATTTTGCATGTTTCGGCATAACAAATACATCGGTATGTAGGACAACAGTAAAAATATTTACTCACATTTAATGGTTATAAATAAAATAACACAATTTTAAAGGGAGTTAGGTCTAGTCTACTTTTTTTTTTAATGGGATTGCATTGTCCATGATAACAATTAAATTTGGGACAGAAAAAAAGACTAAATAACATATTACCTACCAATTTGGTTGCTAGTATTATGATGGCTAAGGAAAAACACAACTTATTGTTACAGCTTACAATATGGCTTTAAGAAAGTGGCCCCTTAGTTTTTTTTAGGCAATGGGGAAAAGTAGCCCCCATAAAAAAATTAATTCCTAGCGCGCTAGCCTGCGTGTCAGTGATAATATTTTCTTAGGATATGAAAAACAAACAGTTAAACAAAACACTCCTTTTGACAAGTTTTAGTTACATGTATATGTAAATCATAAAGCCACACGTTTAACATAAAGTGAATAAATCATGGGTATCTGAATGTCTGCAATACTCTACATGACATATGTATGCTACAATTGTATCTATAATTGCCTTTGCTTGGAATTTAATTAGGTAAAACAGTGTTTAAAAAAAATACAACCTTTAAAAAAAAAGGCCCCCCTGAGCTCCAAAATAGCCACCGCAAAATAATTAAGGGGGGCTATTTTTTTAAGGGAAAATCTGAAAAGAGCCCTCGTAAAAAAAAAAGTAATTTTTTGGTTGGACTGGTTAGCATTCACACACATAGCAGCCAGGCAAAAAATTAAGTTTTTCATTTCGGGGGCTCCATTTCAAATTTTGGGGAAATTTTCGGGGGCTACTTTTTCAACTTTCGGGGGCTCTTTTTTCCATTTCGGGGGCTCTTTTTTCTGGGGCTACTTTTTCATTCATTCATAAAAGGATAGGCCTACAGTTTGTTGAGATTTGTTTAGTAGGCTAAGGTTTCGGGCTTCCTGCTTCATAATTGCCTATTAAAAGAGAAACCCCTTTTTCTAGTTCAATAACTAAGCTTTCATGCATTGATTTGATGCAAGAACTGTAACATAATAGACCCTAGATTGTGACTATTTCTGGCCATGAATTTCGATAATCATTTTTCAAAGTAAAATTTTCACAAGAAAATCAGACAGTCGTTTAAAAACGTAGACATTAGATCTAGAATCTAGTAATACTTTTACTAATTCTAAGCTCAGGTTTCGTAAATCTATTCACGAAACTATATTGAAATCGCGGCAATAATGATGCAAACCAACAGATAACAATTTCAAAGTGTCAAATCTCTTCGACTCGAGCTGAGCTAGTGGAGCCTAACTCCAGCGTAACTCCAACACCGGCGCCGCAGGCGTCGGACGCCTGCGCTGCCGGTGTGCTCAACTCACCACACACTGCACAGCGGCAATGCACTGTATTGTATGCGTGTCAGTCACGGTGATTTTGTCTGATTTTCTTTACTTTGAAGAAATGATTATCAAAATTACGTAAACATGGCGAGAATATCACAAAATAGGCTTTAATTTCATACCTCTATTTATGGAAACTTTATAAAATTGCGGCAATCGTGAATTCGTGATGGAAATTGATTGCAGTTTCGCGATGCATGTTTAGTGGTTCATGGTCTAGATTCAGCTTCTACCAAAACAAAATCGACCGCCAAAAACTCGACCCCTACGCTCCGTCTCGATCTCGCAACTGCGAAAATGTACGTGTTTTGGCGTACTTGCGTGCGACATGGTAAGCCAGGTAAGGTATGGAATATGGTTCGAGTTTTTTTACGACCGATTTTTGTGTATACAATTTTACACGGAGATTCAGCGCGCGGACCAAGAAATGCACGCAATGCATGAATACGAAGCTAGAACTTAGAAAAGAGCGCGCGACCGCTCGTAATCGTTACGGGGGCGATTTGAGATCATTTCACTTTTTGATGTCGCCCCCGAAATCGGATTTTGAGCCTATTTCGGGGGCTGTTTATGGTCTTTCCGGGGCGAAACCGCCCTCCGCCCCCGTGTATTTTTTTGGCTGATAGCAGCATTAGTTTACTTTTTGTGTATTAAAAACTGTTTAGGCGACCTCTATTGATTCCCAACAAAATCAGTACTTAAAAAAAACATGGCGTCCGAGTATTCAAGTATTCGCCTGTAAGTCTGGGAATGTACTCGAGTACCTCACACGGTTATGCACAGCCTTACTCGTCGTGTATTTTTTAAATATTACACCCTCTATTGATTTTCAAAATCTTCAAACAACACTGTACAAAACTCCCAGAATTTACTCAAAATCTGCACTTATTATAGTGTCAATTGATCTAAAATACAATTAATTCACCTCACAGGCTCACCAATGTTGGACAAATATTTTGAAAATTTAAATCGAAATCTATTCAGTATATTGTCAATCCTGTCAAATAGCAGCTTCATATTTGTTGTGTGCATTTCTTGGTCGGAGCGAGCGTTGATTCTCCTCGTCTCTCCTCCTTATGTTGGTCAACACCCTCTATAATCTTAAATCTATTTTGAATATTTTTTTTCTACACAGGAAATATTCTTTCATATTCTGGAGGCATGCCTGGAGCTAATGGCACAATGTACAGGACTGGAAGGAGCAAGGGAAACGAAGAGATTGGTGAGGATGAAGCAGTTGACCTTGAGTCTCAGGGATTGTCACATTTTGACATTGGTGCTCTCAGGGTCGCTGGAACTTGCATCAGAAACATCACAGAGCTTAATTTGAACTACAACAGCCTGTCCACTCTGCCCAACGATATTGCCAGTGCTCTTCCAAGAATACAAATTCTGTGTTTGAGTGGAAATGATTTGAAGGAATTGCCTGCTGTTATAGGGAGCCTTGAAGAACTCAGAAGTCTGTCAGCCAATGAAAATGAGATTTCAGTGCTTCCCACGTCACTCTTTCACCTTCCCAAGTTGGAGGATCTTCACCTGCTTGGGAACCGATTAAAACAGTTGTCTCCAGATATCTGCTACCTTAAAACTCTCCGGAACCTGACCTTGGAAGACAACCAGCTATGTGACTTCCCTAGCACGTTTGGGGATCTGGAGAGCTTACACACCCTTGAAGCAAGCGAGAACAACCTTGAAGCCTTGCCCAAGAACTTTGGCAACCTCAGGAACCTAGCAGTGCTGAATGTTAGCAGGAACAAGCTTCTGGAATTACCCGACAGCTTTGGAGATTTGCCCTCCTTGCAGTACGTAGACCTATCCAACAACTACCTCCCTGAACTTACACCAAGGCTGGCGTCGGCGTCCAGGTGCCTGGTGAAGTTTTCTGCTGCTGATAACCTCCTCAAGAGATTTCCTCCCTGGATTGGAGAACTCACCCACATTCAGGAAGTCTACCTGGGAAACAATTACATAGAACATGAGCTTCCAGAGCACTTTGGCACCGTAAGTGGGAACACTTTAAGACACATGGATGTCGGTGCAAACTTCCTTGATCACCTTCCCTCAAGTTTTGGGCAGCTCAGAAATGTTGAGACACTGCATTTTGGGAGCCACATTATGGAACTCGAGAGGAGGGCTTTCCAGAATGGAAACCGCATCACACAGCTGCCAGAATCTTTTGGACAAATGTTGAACCTCAGGTGAATGAGTTTTTATACATTTACATTCACACCAAATCGATTGAAAATTATGCCTTATAATGTTAAAATTACGAATGAAAGAAACCTACCAAATATTAAAGATTGTTGTTGTTGTTGTTGTTGTGTTTTGGTTTATTGGCGATTAGTCAGTAATTTGACTATTGTCACCAAAATACTTTACGGCACGTGTTATATCTCTCATTTTTGAATTAAAAAAAAAAAATATATATTTAAGTTCGTTTTATGAAAAAAAGAAAAAATGTACCCGGTATGGTAGCTTTAAAAGTAACAAGCAAAGAAAAATGGGAACATGGTGTGTATTTGGGACGGGATTCAAAACATTCAATATTTTTTACATCATCTCTTATTTGCAGAATCGGCTGTTCCGTACATTGTGTGTGTAATCTTCAAGCAGCCCATGCTGTGTCTCCTTTACAGATACCATACATGTACAATTTGTATTCACAATTTTTTGGGAGGCCTAAATCCCAGCTTGTTCTTGTGCAATATACAGAGTACATCGTTACAATGACTTTCATTTGCAGTAGTTTATACAGTGCATTATCTGACCACATATTGCTTTCAAATTCATCCAGCATAGTTTTAAAGTAAATTCATATGCTAATTGTATTTAATATCATGTTTATGATCCACAGACACTTGAGGCTGGATGAGAATTCCTTGAACTGTCTACCGGAGAGCTTTGGTGATCTGGTTTCCTTGGAGTACCTTGATGTCGGGCAGAATGTCCTCAGGAAGCTCCCCGCATCTTTCAGCCGCCTGGGTTCACTGAAGACGTTTCTTCTGTCCAAGAACAACATAGAGCGTCTGCCGGAGGACTTTGGGAATCTGAGGTCTCTGGAGAGACTGAGAATCAACAGAAACCAGGTAGAGCGGGATGAACAATTTTTGATTTAAAGTTCTGATACATTAGTCTTGTTCTAGTCAAAAGAAAATAATTAAACTTTGGGACAGAAAGGTCAAAATTGTTTGTTTACAGGGTCCTTGTTAGTACATAACACGCAAACACACTTTCTTCTCAAAGAAAACATTGGAATTTTTATAGACAGAGAAATACCAAGGGACAAGTGTATCTAGAGTGTTTCCACGCATACTTTTCAAACAGCCAAAGGCGTCTTTACAAACCATCATTTTTCTCAAAGTTACCTTTAAATTGTTTTTTATTGTGGAACCGTCCAATTAATATAGTGCTGTGCAGCCACGGTTGTCGGCTCTTAATGCACACAAGTACATGTTGGTGTAAAAAGTATGATTTTTGTTTCTGATAGTTGAGAGAGCTTCCAGCATCCTTCAACCAGTTGGTGAATCTACAGACCCTTGATCTGGTAGAGAATCGACTACGGGAGTTCCCAGCATGCCTGAACCAGCTCACCAATCTCGTCAGGGTTGCTCTAGATGATGTAAGTCTAAAAAACTGAACACACCTTGGGATGTTTCACAAAGATCCTAAGTTGGACTTAAAACTTATGGAGAGCCATTTGTAGCCTTAAAATAAAATGTATTAAAAAGCAAAAATTCAAGTATTTAAGACTTTTTATCAATTCCACATCAAGAACATGAAATCTCCTTGATAAAAGAAAATATGAAAATAGATGCTAATGGCTTTCCATAAATGTTAACTCCAACTTAGAGATAGGTTCAACTTAGAATCTTTGTGGAACACCCCCCAGATGTAGGAGTATGCAATGCATCTTTTTTAATTATTGTCCAACGGAATGAATTTTACCTCCAAGAAATTCTAATCCGTTCCTGAAGACAATTGGATGCATCAAGTGTAGAACGAGATGAACATTGATTAATATGACACTTTGATAGTACGGTGCCAATGCTCTAAACATATCTTCATTCATTATTTCAAGTATGATTAGATGACTAGCAAAATTGTCAAATTATCAAATTTGGGTAATATGAAATCATAGGAATCATAGTGATCTGAGATATGATCTGATGACGTTATTATTAATTTGGCGTCACTTGTGTCCGAAAAGCGAATTGAATCACTGCGGCCTTCTGGTCTCTCCTCCCGATTTAACAGATTGGGGTGTGCAGGTGGACCACTACACCAGGGTTTCCCCTAATCTTATACGAATAGTGCTGTGGGTTCTTAACGTGCAAAGGTGGTGACTCTCCTCTACACGGGGCTCCATTTAATGTCCTATCCGAGGGACATTTGCTATGGGCTAGATTTCATCAAATTAGAGGATAATTACGGCTTAGATTCTGTTGGGTATAAGATTAAATGTAGATGGGTTTGTTGTAGTGCTCGATCCTGGTTATGATTTGAATTCAATGAGTGTTAGAAGTATCAATGGATTGTAACTAGAGCATGGTTGTGCAATCAGAATCACTGAGTTAATAAATGTATGTTTTTTAATTGTCTAGGTATTGCCTTCATTATTAAAGCTCCACCCCACTAGTTTGGCCAGGAGGGATTATACCTCCCTGCATGGTCACTGACTGTGACAGGTGGTTATCTCATCAAATAAGCTCTCAATTAACATAAGAAAAAGGGGATCATGGGGGACCAATGGTCACCGATTAGGCATTGTTTGCTATATAGAGGGCGTAAGTAGCTATAAGTAGTGCAGTGGGACTTTAAGTACCGGTAAGCTACTTTTACTTTTGTTCACTTTCCTTGACCTAGAATGACTTTGAGCTTGATATCCCTGAAGTGAACAACCTGGACACCAGGGCCAAGTATCCCTCAGATGGTATCCACAAGTTTGTCAAGACTACTGAACCTCATCCAGAAAACAAGTCAGACAAGATGGTAAGTGTGTGGTTTTAGGTGATGTCTTTTTTTCTCTTATCCTCGAGCGAGGTTTTTATTTCCATTAGTCAATACATATTTACATTAATTACTCAATGATTGAGTTAAACATAACAAAGGCAAAAAATTAAAGTATATTAAACAATTCTTCCAGCTTAGTATTATTTTCTTTGCTAACACATTCATACCTGGGTTTTATGTGATGTCATATAATGCACAAGTTCGATTTTAGCATTTGATTGCAAGTGGATTTAAGACCATATAAATCTTATTAACGATAATTATTATTATATGTATTTTTATGCCTCCGTTACGAAGTAGCCGGAGGCATTATGTTTTCTGGTTGTCCGTACGTCCCGTTCTCGTGATCGCGTTATCTAAAGAACCGATTAATGGATTCCTGCCAAACTTTGGTCATGTATGTTACTTGCAGAGCCGATGAACTGATTAGATTTTAGGGTCACGAGGTCAAAGGTCCCAGGGCTCATTATGTATGCAAAAACAGCTCGTGATCGCATTATCATTAGAACAGATTGATGGATTCCTGCCAAACTTAGATCATGTATGTATCTTGCAGAGCCAATGAACCGAGTAGATTCTTGGGTCATGAGGTCAAAGGTAAAATGTCATGGGCTTATTATGTATGCAAAAATAGCTTGTGAACGCATTATCATTAGAACTGACAGATGGATTACTATTTAACTCAGGACATCTTGCAGAGCCAATGAACTGAGTAGATTTTAGGGTCATGAGGTCAAAGGGTCATATATGTATATGAGAAATCGCTTGTAATCACAATATTCTGAGAACCTGTTAATGGATTACAATTGAACTTGAATTTGAAAAATTTCTTCTGTTTTGGTTTGTAAACTTGCTCTATGACGGAGGCATCATTTTCGACTGCGCGCAGTCGAAGTTCCATCTAGTTATTATTGTTCTGATGAATACTAATATTATTATCATCATCATCACTGTTATTGTTGTTATCATTATTATTGGGTAAGATACATTAATGTGGTTGGTTAGTAGATAAAAAGGAAAGATTTAATAAATTATTCACATAAGCAGCAATATAGGGTAATAAATGTCTTTTTCCAACTAGTTTTCTGTGTATTTCCTTAAAGACAAGTGCCCTGGCCAATGCTGTCAAGAAAGGAGACTCTATTTGGAAGCCACATCTCTCCAATGATCAAGATATGGTTACTGCCACTCACTTGGAAGATGAAGGTAAATTATTGGACAATAATTGGACAGTAGTTTTGATAATTGATTTTAAAGATAAAAGGAATGTGTAAAGTTGTCAGGAAGAAAGAGAGTAGTGAATTTAAGAAAATATTATTTTAATCTAAGTGTAGAAGAATTATTTCCTACATCAGTTTTGCTGGTTAAACCTTTACTTACACTTAGAATGTGACATGCTATGTTGATTATAATTGAAAAACAACATGAAGGTACAAATATTACAATTAAAATCAAGAGGAAGTCTTATGGTGAGTATAATCTCTTGGATGGCAGGAACATTCAAAGCTATTGTGCTAATGGCAGACGGATGAATATTAATAAGTCGGAACAAGTCAGGAGAGCTAAGGTACTTATATTCAGTTCAACTTCATCGTGATTGTGCCATGGTAGTACAGTCCCTACCCGATGAGCAGTCATTGGCAGGTTTCAATCCCGCCGGTTCAAAGATTTCTTCTGATTTTCAATCATGAGATCGAGTACACGGTCTTTATTAATTTTGCTAGGAGCAAGCAAAAAATGTCTTTACAAAAATTGAAATTACTCCTAGGAAGCCTAACATATCATTGGTTAAATGTCCCAAATCTGCACTTTCAGTGTCCTGAGGTTACCTTTTCCTACTACAGTCCAAAGTGAATGGTTTTATAATGGGTAAACTCTCTACTGAGATTTGATCCACCTTGAGTCATTCCATGTAGACTTCTTCTTAATAAAATGGTATACTAATATAAATTGTATTTTTAGAATTTCACAGTTCATGATTGCACTATGTTAAAGTAGATATTCATTGATTTTAAAAACTAACTTTATTTTCATTATTGCAAAG
This sequence comes from Strongylocentrotus droebachiensis, assembly GCA_035222895.1. Classification (NCBI taxonomy): domain Eukaryota; kingdom Metazoa; phylum Echinodermata; class Echinoidea; order Camarodonta; family Strongylocentrotidae; genus Strongylocentrotus; species Strongylocentrotus droebachiensis. The sequence goes on along the minus strand of JAVYIG010000128.1, from coordinate 322,797 downwards.
TTGAAACTTTGATTCGACAAGGTTATCAAAATTCAATGCTTGGAAACATTTGAAGTAAAGATTATCATAAATTACAAAACGCTTAAATACAGCCCCAGCATAGCACCTGAAGAGCTCTCTGAACGCTGCTGAGATGTGTGAGATCGCAGTATGGACATGATTTGCACAAGCAGACGATGTCCCATGACATCTCACACATTTTCAGTGCCTGTGTTTTCATCTTCCCTTGAGTTCTTTCTCTTACTTCACTACCGTCAGGCTAAATATATAATCTGTTACCTCACTCTAAACCCCGCGCATGGTTTTATTTTGATGACAAATGCAGCGATACAAAAATAGAGGAATCTGTCGCTTGTAAACTAAATAAGACGCCATTGTATATTCAGCTGCACACTCCGCGGTATGTTTGGCGTTTCAAGAGGGAACAAATGCCGTTCTTTAATATCATTCCGGGAGTTTTTCAATTTAAAAGTCTGGTTTCTTTGATTGTTAATTAACCCCTATTCTGTGTATTTACAAGCAAAAGATATTAGTTATCAGAATCGGGTCATATCCCCTTTTGAATGGTTTGTCATGGCGTTACATTTATATACCGGTACACTAAACTCATTATAATTTGACAAATAATAGCTTTGCAATTATGTTCATTCTTTATGGGATGTTGCTGCTTGGGCAGTATTGGTCCATATATTGACGTCATTAAAACATAATTATTTTTCCGGCGAATCTCTCGTATATCCCAGCTGCTATGGAGGTAGTTGTATTTTTATTTTTATAAGTCACCCGATATGTAGTTGGCCTAAAACTTGTAAGATGGCCATTTGTTAGCTTACCAGTTTCTAGTGATACATTAGTTGACATATTTGTGATTTTCTTTGAATTTCACCTTGAATTTTCATAGTTTTTATCTCTATTTTCTGCATTTCTCAATGTTTCTCGCCATCTCGCCTCATCTGTAATGATAAGGACCAATTTGTCTGTCTCTTGCCCCCCCCCCTTATCTCTCTCTCTGTCTCCCTCTTTTGTCCCCCTTCTCTCTCCCTCTCTCTTTCTTTCTTTCTTTCTCTCTATTTCTCTTCACCCTAACTCTCCCTTTCCCACACCTCTCCCTTTCTCTTTCTTTTTTAACAAAAATTTGAATTTGATCAATGAGTTTAATTTTTTATTTATGTCATATTTTGTGTTATAATTGAATTGCAATTGTATTGTATCTTTGTGAAATCGATCGCAATTCAGCTGTTGGCTGCGATGATCTTTTTGATAAACCGTTTCTATCTATCTATCTATAATCCACTGCTGATATTATTTTCACAGAGAGTGACCGAGGGACGAGTGAAAGCTGCAGTGACCTTGACCTTTGTCATACCACCGACGGAGAGTCGACCCACGGTCTAGAGGACATCGTCAACGAAGAAGCCGAAGATTGGGACATGGAGGTGGAAGATAACAATCCTTTCAGTAAGTCTCTGGCCTACTTGTGGGATGACTTGGCATTTGTTCTGGGGGGTGTTTCACAAAACTTGTCATCAGTGACAAATGACAGTTTTTGGTATAAGCTACTGAAATCCTTGCTTCTGATTGGTTATCAGCAGATTTGTCACTGGTTTTTGTCATTTGTCATTGAAAAAAGGCTTTGTGAAACGGATCCCAGGTCACAGTTGCTCAGATGGCCTGTAAATTGAGCTGTATTGACTCCATAAAGGAGTGAGTTTGCGTAGTCAAGTTTATATGAAACCATAGCTTGGATGGCTTTCCTGTTAAGGTACAGTTTAATGTGGGGGGAGGGGGGGGGGGTAAGGAAGGATAGGACGGAAGGGGAAAGGAGGGATAATTATTAGATTTTTAGGATATAAAAAATGAAAGTTAGAAAATATAATTGCATATAGCAACTCTGCATATCTGAGCGAAAATGAAGAATTCAAACATAGAATTTCTAGTTTCCAATATATTGTTTTAGTTTCTTTCATGTTAAATAACAAGAAAAAATTATGCAGTTTCACTTTGTTGTGCTATATGTCTGTTCCTATACGTCTGTCTGTCTGTCTCTATATCTGTCTGATCTCTCTGTCTCCCTTATTTATCTCTCTTTCCCTCCAACTCCCCCTTTCCTCTCTCTCTCTCTCTCTCTCTCTCTCTCTCTTTGTCCACTCTCGCCTTCATCCCTTTCTTTCTTCTAGCTCTCTCGCTCACTCTTCTCTTCTCTTCTCTTCTCTTCTCTGACTGTCTATCCTTCACCTAGAGGTGTCTCTTTACTACACTCTTTCAATTTCGCCATTGCCTAAACAAACCAGTTATCTCTCTCATTACAGGCTGTGATGACGTACACACATACCGACACAACACATCAATGAGAAGTCCGATCGGAACAGATGTCCTCAAATTCTCTTATGTACCTTCCGACGGGCATCCTCCGTGCCTTCCAGTCCCTGACCTTGACTTTCACTTTGAGGATGGCCAATTTGAAGATGCCGATTGATGACAATATTTTATTGAACTGCCCAAAGATGAACGTAATTCATGTTGTGCATTATGTAAATGATTAAGTGAAAATTTGCATGAATCACTGGATTTGTCATATGCTAAGAATTGTTTAACTATCAAACAGTAACTCAGTTCATCTTGCCTTCCTGTTTTCAAAACGGACTTGACTTTGAAGATGCAGATTGACGTCAACATTCATAGATGGTCCTATCTACAGGATTTACATTATTCTACCACCAAACAGTAAATGCAATCCATTATGTGCATTAAATATGTAGCGTATAATTGTGATTAGAATGCTGTCACATTCATGTTGATTACAGGATACAGTAAATGCAATCCATTATGTGCATTTAATATGTAGCGTATAATTGTGATTAGAATCCTGTCACATTCATGTTGACTACAGGCAGGATACTTAATTTTTCAACAGAAAGCAATCATCTCGCAACCATTAGCTGCTCATATATTGCCTATTTAGAGTCGGAAGGAATTTAACTCATATACCTTAAAGGTACTATGTCCCATTTGCAGGCCAAAAAAGAAAATGTTAAATTCCAACAGCATTTGAAAGATAATACTAATTTAGAACTGCCCTAAAAAAAGAGGGGCGTGAAAATGTCTTTAAGTGGGAAAATAACGACTATTAGGTGTCGAATTGACTTAAGAGCTATAGGGCCAGTAAGTAATAGTCTGATTTTCATAATGGTCGTACGTTTTATGCTGCGCAAAGATTCAATTAGTTTAATTTTGGCCATTAGCAGAAGTGGGTTATTGATGTAGACAAATAATCATGTACCCGTTACAGCTCATTTTATGTATGTTATTACCAAAGAAGAAAAAAAGCCAGTCAGTCACTCAATAGTGTCTGACAGAGAAGTCTAGCAAGTAAACAGGTTTCCTTGCATAATTTGAATATTAGGACAGTGCTAACGTTTAAATTTCACAGATAGGACATACATGACATATTCATAATTCCTGCAAAGTTCTACAGAATTTGATGTTGGCTGCAAAAGGGACATAGTATCTTTAACAGAGTTAACGCTCTAGAGTTAACGCCCTTCTGGCTCTGAATGGATTTTGCAATGAGACTGTGTTCACACCAGAAGCACTGTTCAGACATGAAGCAGTTAAAGGTATAGACCAGTTTTGGAAACGCCCCCCTCTCAAAAAATGAAATGGAAGCTCTTGTTACCGATCATTTGAAAGAAAATGTTTTGACTAATACATGATGATATAAATTTTGCCGGAAAACCGCCTACTAATTGATATATTTGGTAAATTATTATATCTGTCCGGACTGGATAGATATCGCGTAGTCCCATATACATCTTTCTGTGTATAGTGCTTGTAACTTTACCAAGACTAGGCCAAATTTCTTATCATTTTGATGATTCCAGAACCTTGCAGATGCTAGATGCTAGATGATCAACCTTTTCTGATCGATTCCACAACGTTTTTTTCACAATGCAATCGCATGACCAGAACTGGTCTGTACCTTTAACTGGCGTAACGTAAGCAAATAGCATACGGTACCTAAGCATGATAGGGCACCTCACATTTCGCTATCTCGTAACAAACAGATAACTGAGCAGGCTTACAAGCCTTTGTGATGTGCAGATACGTTTTTGTCATCCCTTCTTGACATTAATTCACACATAAATTAGTTTTTTTTTGCCACTGCAGCTTACCACATCACATGTGAACGTGCCTTAAACCTGTTTACATCTCTACGTGTTATCAGAAACAGAAATGTACAGCACACTACATATGTTGTTTGTTTTGCTGCAGCAGGTTTGTCTTCGTTTGTTTGTTTGTTTTGGTCTTGATTTCCCTGAACCACAAAGCACTTCGCATAGGATAGTTCAAGCAATGGATTCATGATTATTCATGTTTCCAGTGTAAACATAATGGCCCGAATTCACAAAGGAGGTTTGTCGACAAACCGAGGTTTATGTACGTCATATGACGCGTTTTACGCGTTTTTTACAAACCTGGTTTGTAAAGAACAAAAGGAGGTTTGGCGAAACAAAAGGAGGTTTGAGCTCAAACCTTGGTCTGAGCTCAAACCTTGCTTTGTGAATTCGGGCCAATCTGTACAGGGGGGTGTTTCACAAATATCCTAAGTTGAACTTATCTCTAAGTTGGACTTAACAATTATGGAAAGCCGTTAGCATCTTTGAAAATATTTTGTAAAAGTTATTTTTAAAGGCATAAAATGTTGATTCAAAATAATTTCAAATCATTCATATTTTTGATTGACATGGGAGATTTCATGTTCTCGATGTGGAATTTATGAAAAGTCTAAAATACTTCAATTTTTGCTTTTGAATATATTTTATTATATGGCTACAAATGGCTCTCCATAATTTTTAAGTCCAACTTAGATCTTTGTGAAACACCCCCTGTTGTTCTAAGGTTTGTCGTGTAAATCAAGACCGGAAATGGGTAATTTTGCAATACTTTTGTGTCGCACAAAGCAAACCTGAAGTCAATTGATGCCTTTTTCTTGTGTGTGCAATCGGCACGCGTGGCAAACATGCAACTGTGCCAATCCGCACTTGCGACAAATGAAAGGTTAGACATCATGTCTGAACAAGGCTTTGCTGAAATTCAAAGCATAAGAACATGGCTGTTTTGCTGAATCCATGTCATTGATGTTACAGTTCCATAGGCAAGTCCATTTATTGCATAAAACAAAAGTTATTTTTACACTATATGAACAAATATGGTGCTATTCATTGTGAACAATTATCTTGTTATAGCAATGTGTTTATCCTGTTATCAGCTCTCTGGTGCTATAACATGTAGGCTTTGGCAGAGAGTATATGTTTTACTTTCTTAATATTTAACTATTATACCCTTGTTCTAATTGTACTAGCTAATACATGTTGGTCTTAAAGTGCCCTTCTCTTTAAGTACTGAATTAAAAGGCTGTAATTCACTTTTCTTATCAGGAACATTCTTTTCTTTCATTGTATGTATTTGTCATGAATTATGTTTACTCTTGATTTCAATTTGGAAAAAGTGCTATTTATCCTATCTTTTTTCATTGTATTTTTTTTCTTCCATATTGGCATATTTGTTGAGCTACATGTATTTACAGCTCCTATTGTCAGGGGGACAATGATTTGTATTGAAAGATATTTTTATGAATCTATGATTATAATTTTGTTGGTTTTCCTGAATTGTAGCAGTTGATCTCGGCATTTGTTTCATCATTCCTTGTTGGTATGTGTTATGAATTTGTGTACTTTCACATCATTAATGTTTTCCCATTTGCAATTTTTACAAACATTACATTAATCTATAAAAAAGTATGATTTGTTGCGAGTGCTGTCTTGCTATGAATTTGTAAAAGAAATTTCCTGTTTTCTTAAAATTCAGTGATTGAATGTTACCACCTTTACATAATAGGGTAGAATAATTTTGACATTATTTTGTTGAAACTAGACCTGTTTGAACCTTATACAGTTATATATTGATTGATGTTTACCTTGCAGTACATATTGCAATTACTTTAACAATTTTGTGTGGCATTAATAGTGAGTTTGCACTCCCAATACTGACAGAAAGTATAATTGTGTTTGTTCCTTGGGATGTGCAGAGTACACTGTAGGTGAATGTGTGTGAAAGAATTACTTCTATGGTTTATTATTTGTTATCATCCCAGGGATAGTAAAATGAGTGGCTTCTCAATGTTACAGAAACCTGTCTTTATCTGTATTCTTTATTGCTATTTGTGCAGTCATCCAAAAATGCACCCATACATGTACATAAACTGATTGTGCTGAAGTTGTTGATTTGTCTGAATTACCTTAGGAATTTGAATGATTTTGGTTAGTGCATTTAGTTGAATCAGTTCCAACTGATTTTTTTTATATTGTTGTCATAACACTAGTGTCGTGTATGGGGAACCCGTTCTATATTATTGGTATCAGAGTAATATGCAATAAGATTGGTTCATTTAACAATAGTGCTGATATTTATTCCTTACTTTCTCTATCTTTTCCTTGTTTCACTCTCTCCTCCTTTTTTCACTCTCTACTTTTCCCCACCCTACATCACTGGCTTCATCATCTTTCTTTATCTTCCTTTTTTACTGTCTTGCTCTTCAATGATTACAACCTCATAATTATTAAACTTCTTTGTTGTTGTTCTTCTTCTGCCAAGGGTGTTACCATATCCTCTCATACTTACATTTCTATCTTCAATCTCTCGATCTCTTTCTTACCTCCTTGTTTCTGTTTTCTTTTCTCCTTGTTTCTGTTTTCTTTTCTTTACTCGTGGCTTTTATTTATAAAAAAAATGCCTTGTTCATGAAGTAGATGAAAAGATTTTCACTTTCCTCCTTCCCTTTCTCTCTCTCTCTCTCTCTCTCTCTCTCTTCTCTCTTGTATCTCTACTCCCTCTCCTTCCATCTCTCTCCTTCTCTTTCTCTTACTGATGCATTGCCATTTTCAACATTGTATAATGTCCTCTGAGTTAAAGTTAAGCATACATCTGTTGATTTGATATACATGGTCTTAGCATTTCCAGATGTATTGACATATTTAAAGTTATTTTGGAAAGATTTCTTTTGGGTTTGCATCCAGTAAATAGAGATCATGTGCTCGATCTAGAAATTGGGTGCAATTAAGCCAAAAATGTATTTACAAATTGCAATTACTCCCTGGAAGCTTATAACATTTAAGCTGTTATCCCATTGACAGACTGATGAATATTAATTAGTCAGAATGAGTTGGGGGAGCTGACGCATTTGTTTCCAGTTCATCATGAATGTGCCATGGACCAGTGATTGGCCTGGGGTCAGTTCCTCAAAACCGTCATAAGTCTAACTTCTTGACTATATCCCATTAGAATGCATGTTAATTCTATAACACACGTTTCAATGGGATAGTCAAGAAGTGGACGGTTTTGAGGAACGGGCCCCTGGTAGTAGAGTCGCTTTTTTTCAAGTACAAGATCGAACACATGATCCTTATTTACAAATTGAAATTATGCAGAGGAAGCCAGCTAACATTAAAAAATATTTATAGTTACCAACTATTAAAAGTATTTTCACATTCTATTTTGTATTGCCAGAGTGATTTTGTTTAGTTTTTTTCTTTATATGCTTTCTGATTACCAAATAATAAGATTTCTTGGTTCCCAAAATATTAAAGATACAAATATGTATACCACTTATATGGATGAGCAGGAGGAGGGAGAAGAAGAAAAAGTAAAAGAGAAGAAGGAACTTTAAAAGATGAAGAGAGATATAGAGAGAGATTTGAGGCATTTCAGGTTTTTACAGTTCAGTTGTGCAATAAGGATGAGCAGTTTTATATTTATACTTAGATGGAGAAAAAAAGAGGGAGATGTGTAATGTACATGTAAATTCTCTGACAATTAATGGTCATTACATGTTTATTGCTTGTTTGGAGGGGAGGTGGGGCTTAGTCAGGGTCTAAACTAAAAATAACCGCCGGGCCGAGGGAAAGGGCACATGGATGAGCTCAATGAGTACTAGTCGATTGAGCTCATACATACTTCTATCCCAGGTTCGGGAAGGGGTACATGTAGTGCCACGTTTGAAACGTACCCTCCCCCCCCCCCCCCCCCCCCCCCTCTAATTGTTACGATTTTTTTTTACAGTGCTTTCTTTCTGTTTTGGCCTGATCCTTCTTTCATGGATTGGGGGAGTCAAATGGACACCCCCAAAAAATAAAAAAAATCAGTCGTTCCTCTACCCGGCTTATATATGTCTCCTTTTATTCGCCGATCACCGACTCCATGCTCCCGCCCTCCCGACAGACACGTACCGTACACTGTCTTGTGCATCAGCTGATTCGAGGCCAACCTAAAGTTGCGCAATTACACATTGCATCGCATACAATCGACACTGCGATCATGGAGGACTGCATGACTGCCTCTAGCTTGCACTTGTAACTTGTAAGACATAGATTTTATACTCTTTTGAGGTGATCGTTGGAAAGTGTCACCTTGCAGATATTAGGCCTATTAACATGGAGTCAAAAGGAGGTAATTGTACTAACTATGATTTCTTATACCTCTAAGTCTAATCAACTGATGTGTTGTAAATTTAGTGCCCCAGCTGAAAATCTCAGTTTATTATGGATTTAATATCAATAATATTAATTATGCTAATATATGCAAATATAAACATACCAAAACTTGATGATTTTTAATCATTTGACGTCATAAAAAGCAATTTTAAGCCAAAAATAGCAGCGAAGTAGGGGATCTCCTCTTTACTTGATGCGAGATACTAGCGAACTGAAATAACCGAATAAAAACTATGGTGAACTAAAAAAAGAAAAGAAAAAATCAAACCACCTCTGAAATTACCTTTGAAATGTTTATTAATTTTTTCTTCCGATATGCGCACATGATAGGGGCAGGTTGGGATGGGATGGGGGGGGGGGGTGCTCAATAGTCGCCAAATTTGGGGTAAAAGGGCAACTGGCCTTGGGGGGGGGGGGGGCTAAATTTATTATTTACTTATTTTTCTTTGTAATCATTTTTCTAATTTTTTTCCGGGGTGGCTCTTTTCTTTATTCTGCCCCCCCCCCCCCCCAAGGCCAGTTGCCCTTTTACCCCAAATTTGGCGACTATTGAGCACCCCCCCCCCCATCCCATCCCAACCTGCCCCTATCATGTGCGCATATCGGAAGAAAAAATTAATAAACATTTCAAAGGTAATTTCAGAGGTGGTTTGATTTTTTCTTTTCTTTTTTTAGTTCACCATAGTTTTTATTCGGTTATTTCAGTTCGCTAGTATCTCGCATCAAGCAAAGAGGAGATCCTACTTCGCTGCTATTTTTGGCTTAAAATTGCTTTTTATGACGTCAAATGATTAAAAATCATCAAGTTTTGGTATGTTTATATTTGCATATATTAGCATAATTAATATTATTGATATTAAATCCATAATAAACTGAGATTTTCAGCTGGGGCACTAAAGTCCGGGTTTGCCGTGCTTTTGAATGCGACTGACTGTTGTGAGACTGTGCGCCTGCGATTATGATCCGCCTGCAAACGGTGCAATGCATCCCGCCACGACTTGTGGCGGACCGAAGGCTGATGAATGAGAGCTCGGCTTAATTTGTGGAGACAATTCTTTTTGGCAACTACATTATGAAATAACCAACTTATTTTCTTGTTATTTCTTTGCACACATTATTTTGAGGTTATTAATACTATAATAGATAATTCTTCCCTAGTCCTAGATCAAATTTGTGAGTTTTCACATTGCATTGTAGATCTATTTGTACAATTGTAGATCTAGGTCTAGGAGGAGTAAGTTTTCAATGGATTCTGAATCGCATCACATTCACACTCAGTCACAGCCTTTTTTATTTGTTTACAAATAAGGGGAGACGTTGAAGATTAACTTGTAATTATGGACTATGTTTGTTTAGACTATTGTGTTAAAATCTGAGGACATTGTTAATATTATTATTTTTTGTTAATTTCCATTGTTGCATAGAATCTAGATCTAGACTAGACTAGATCTAGATCTATATAGATCTAGGGTCTATAGCCATTAGCCAGACGTGTCACTAATTTAATTATGTGTTATGTATCTGGACAGTTTATTTAGATCTAAATCAGTGATTTGAAGTAGTTTAAAAGCAATGTTTCATGAAATCTTTAAGAGTAAGAGTAAGTAACAAGACCACCCCAACCCCCACCCCACCCCCACCCCACCCCCACCCCACCCCCACCCCACCCCACCCCCACCCCCACCCCCACCCCCACCCCCACCCCACCCCCACCCCACCCCCACCCCCACCCACGGCCCATCATGTAGAGACTGCATCAGGAAATGTAGACTCTCACTCTTTATAGTCTTAAACTCTTAACCTTACTCATTCAATGTGCATGCTCATGCACATTTGACAAAATGAAGCAACATTGCGCAGGGTAGAAAAGAGTGGCACTTTCTTCTTAATAATACTCTTTGTTTTTACATCCTATTTTGGCTTCTTTGAATTTATTAATTTAAGGAAACATGGAAGGTGATTTAAACAAGGACTCCAGACCAGATGAAGAGATCGAGTCGAGCACGGGTGAAACCAAAGACAAGAAGGAGGTTACAAACATGGAGGGTCCTGACAAGAATGACAATGTGACTATTGTATTAGATCATTCTGAATCAGAACTCAAACAAGAAAAGGACCCAAAAGACAAAGAACATGTTGAGGAATCAAATCAAGTCAAGGAACACCATGATGCCGCTAATGGCGATATCGAGATGAAATTCGTCCTGGACAACAAGCATCTCCATACCGCCCTCTCCATACCCGGCAGTAGACCGGGGACTCCGAACACGGCCAGAAAACGCAAGAACCGACACCATGAGGAGATGAACATGGCTGAGATGATCTCACTTAGCGGGGTGGAAAGTATGTGCACCATCTCCAACTACGATGCCATGTCTACCCGAGGCTTTGATGATGACGAGGAAGGGGGTGAGGAGGAGGAGGTTGATAAGGGCATCGGAGTGCATCATGTCTTGTCCGTCCTGCTGGCGATGATGTCGATCGCAATCGTCCTGCTTCTCTATTTCCTGGTGCCTTGTCCAATGGAGCCTGAAAATTGGAGCGTGCTGATGGAAGGAATAGGTAAGGAAAAATATATTTCAATTTTGTTTAATATTAGAAAGGTTTGTTTTAAAATTTAGAACGAAATGGCTGTATTTTAAGTTTGATGTGTATTTCTGTCAAAGATGTTTCTGTCAAATCGCTGCTACTAAAGTTCAACTCAGACAACAATACAATGATTTTTATTTGATACTAAAATTGATATTCATATATAATTCTATGTTAAAACAATTTTTTTTTTTTTTTTTTTTCATCTTTGTTTTTTAAACTAAAAATATTAATGTATTTGCATGCCTCTAATCCTGTCTATTTGCAGGCATTATTTTTTTAGTCTTTGGTGCATGTGTCTAAAAATAAAACGTAATGTAGTTAGCTAATTTGCATACCATGTTGTGCATAGAGTGGTGAAGTGTGACGTCATAACAATCTATTTTTAGAATTTCTCATTTTTTTCTTCATTTTCCAAAAGAGCATCAAAAATAATGTCCAAATGTCGAAAACCAATTGAATATGTTAAGTATTGGCTGAGATACGACCATTTGAATAAATATATTTCCTCTGGCTCCTAACCATTACAGGGCATATAACACTGAGTTCCTATAGGAAATATATTCATTCAGATGGTCATATCTCAGTTAACTTTGTGGCTATTCATAGAAACATGCCTCTGCATCTGATTGAACGATGCCTACGGTACCCTTTATAATTGTATTGGTTCCCTCTTTCCTTTTTTCTTGGTCTGTCCCAGTTTCATCATCTCCTGTAAGACTTCTTGATGTCAATAGAGATGGCATGGACGATGTCATATTCGGCTTCTCCATTGGGAAATCTACCGACCCACCTGAAGTAAAAGCACAACTGTGTGAAAATCTCAGTGAGTGTATAGTATTGCGAAATAAGCTTAGCTGTTAAGATATTAGAATTGTATGCTTGTACTTCTTTAATAACCTGAAAGCTTCTCCAATGCATCACCAAAACTTTCCTGCCCAAATTCTAACATTCTGTGTTCATGTGGATAGGGTATAAGGCCATGTAAAATTGATTACATGTTGATCGTCCAGATTTTTTGAAAAAGAGGAGGAGGGTGTACCATGTTATTTGATATTTGATATTTTTCCCAAGATGGCTGCCGCGTGTACAAATAGTATATAATTGAATATGTACATCAACCAACGTTGCTGTAGTATGCAAGTCGTTGCATGCGCATGCATGCTGTCTGAAATCCAGCGCTAGAGCGCGGCCGCGCTATCGTGAGGTATCTGCGATGCGATGATCAGTCGACTCGATCGACTCATCTCTAGCTAGCTTCTCGACTCAAGCATAAACATGCAATATGCATGCGCAGCGCATGCATCATCGCATCATTTTTTAGCGCAGCTTCACTTCAGCATATCGCCGATCATATAGCATACATGTATCAACCACTCTACATTTCAATACAATTTTTTCTAGAGTCTTAGTATGTTTGTACAAGAATATTTGAACAGCGTATTTGAAGAAAAGGTGGAAAAGATGCATATGGTAAGTATTCTGTGTTGTTTTCTGAATAAAAAGAAAATATATTTGTATTGCATCACGTGCATAAAATATATCATGCTAGGTCGAATCATTATATTCGATCCAACTTCGATCCTGTTACTGACGTACATGATTATAATACAAGAAATAGACGATTCAACTTTAACTTACCAGAAAGAGTAGGTAGTATTGGAAATTTGTTTTATTACAATGCCATAAAACATTGGAATTCCCTTCCCAATGGTGTAAAAGAAATAGGAAACTACATGTATGATCATTTTAAGAGGAAATTAAAGGAATACCTAATACTTGACAGTCAGAGAAGAGAAGTGAATGACATGTTATATGATTGAAATTTTTATTCTTCTGTCGGTTCATACTTTTTCATGTTGTATATACTTATGTTTTCGTACGTTATAGAAATTCTACAAATTCATCATTATTTTCCTCTTCTTCCTTCTCCTCTTTTTCTTCTTCTCCTTCTTCTTTTTCTTCTTGTACTTAATATCATTTCTATCATCAGTTTAATGTTGTTATTATTATTATTATCTTTAATAAGTAATTCTTTTAATTTTCTTATCTGTCTGTAAATATTAGTATTTTAACTTATTAATTTTATACATGTCTGTAAGGGACCCCACTGGAAATAAGCTCTCGAGCTTTCGTGGGTTATCCTATTCAAGCTGACTTATTATGCCTCCGCCACCGAAGGTGCATGGTGCCGGAGGCATCATGTTTTCGGGTTGTCCGTCCGTACGTCCGTCCGTCCGTCCCGTTTGACCGTTATCACAATATCTCAAGAACCATTTAAGATTTAAACTTAAGACTCGGGAATAGTATTTATCACCATAGGAAGACGATCTGATTAGATTTTGGAGTACGTAGGTCAAAGGTCACAGGTCACAGAGGTCAACTTATGAAATTCCTTGTATTGAGTTTGTTAGCGCGATATCTCAAGAACCATTTGAGATTTAAACTTCAAACTTAAGGATAGTATGTATCACCATAGGAAGACGATCTGATTAGATTTTGGAGCACGTATGTCAAAGGTCAAGGGTCACAGAGGTCAACTTATGAAATTCCATACATTAAGATTGTTATCATGATATCTCAAGAACCACTGGAGATTTAAACTTCAAACTTAGTGATAGTGTGTATCACTATAGGAAAACAATCTGATTACATTTTGTGTCACGAGGTCAAAGGTCACAGGGCTCATTATGTATGCAAAAACAGCTTGTGATCGCGTTATCTGAACAACCGATTGATGGATTCCTGCCAAACTTTGGTCATGTATGTATCTTGCAGAGCTGATGAACTGATTAGATTTGGGGGTCACGAGGTCAAAGGTCAAAGGTCACAGGGCTCATTATGTATGCAAAAACAGCTTGTGATCGCGTTATCTGAAGAACCGATTGATGGATTCCTGCCAAACTTTGGTCATGTATGTATCTTGCAAAGCCAATGAACTGATTAGATTTTGGGGTCACGAGGTCAAAGGTCACAGCGCACATTGTGTATGCAAAAACAGCTCGTGATCGCCTTATCTCAAGAACCGATTGATGGATTCCTGCCAAACTTAGGTCATGTATGTTACTTGCAGAGCTGATGAACTGATTAGATTTTGGGGTCATGAGGTAAAGGTCAAGGTCATGCGGCTCATTATGTATGCAAAAATAGCTTGTGATCGTATTATCATTAGAACAGATTGATGGATTCCTGCCAAACTTAGATCATTTATGTATCTTGCAGAGCCAATGAATGGTTCATAAGATCAAAGGTCATGGGCTCATTATGTATGCAAAAATAGCTTGTGGACGCATTCTCATTAGAACTGACAGATGGATTACTATTTAACTCAGGAAATCTTGCAGAGCCAATGAACTGAGTAGATTTTAGGGTCATGAGGTCAAAGATCAAAGGGTCATATATGTATATGAGAAATTGCTTGTAATCACGATATTCTGAGAACATGTTAATGGATTACAATTGAACTTGAATTTGAAAAATTTCTTCCGTTTCGGTTTGTAAAATTGCTCTATGACGGAGGCATCATTTTCGACTGCGCGCAGTCGAATTCCATCTAGTTTTGTGATCTGTTATTATTGTATATTGTTGTATGTTGGAAGCTTGTCAAATAAAAAAATAAAAAAATATCAAATATCAAATATCAAATATAAGGAGGCGGGCGGAAAAAAGGAAGTGGGCGGGGACGATCAACATGAAATCAATTTTACATGGCCTAATTAAGTTACCCTTTACCATGACATATCATTCAAGGTCACATAGGTTTAAAAATTTGGTTAAAAGCTACCAAAGTTGGGTACACTATGTTTGTATACGCACTATATTGGAGGCCCCTTTTTTTCTTTTTCAATGGTATAATGGATCCCTGACACAGCACTATGTCCTTAATCTTTATTTGCCACACTCGACCCAGGTGAGGTATATGGGTACCTGGCAGGAATTAATTCCTTGGAATGCTGGAGCGCTGTAGTAGCAGCTAGGCTAAAGCTGGGGTAATAATTAGTGTGCCTCAGAATAGAATTTCTAGATAGACGGCGCTATAGAAATGCATATTACTATTATTATTGAAGATAAAGGTGAGTTCTGGTCATGCGATTGCATTGTGAAAGAAAAGGTGTGGAATGGACCAGAAAGAGTTGATCATGTAGCATGTAAGTATGGTGTGCACTGCAAGTTCTGGAGTCATCAAAATCATAATAAATTTGGCCCAGTCATGGTAAAGTAACAAGCACAGTACACAGAAAGATGTATATGGGACTACACAAACTGGGCTTCTAACCTTGATTTCCTAATCTTTCTCTGCTCATTACTCAGCCAGTATACATATTCTACCAAAATTGTCAGGCAGATGGCATTTATTTATAATCTTGAACATCCAGTGTAAGTTTCGTTTGATTCTGTGAGAATTCATTTTCTTTTTTTTTACCAGAACACAACTTTATCTTTAATTTCTCCACCAGATTTATCATCATCCTGCGGTGGAGGAGTGATAGCCATGAGTGGCTGGAGAGGTGAGGTATTATGGAGACTGGACATGAATCACACCAACATCAATAGCTTGGTCTGCAATCAGCTGGACGTCAACAAGGATGGTCAGTTGGACTGTCTGGCCGCAGGAAATGATGGTCTTCTGATGGCCATCAATACAAAAACAGGTTTGTAGATGGCCGGATCAAGATTATGTCCATCTATCTGTATGTGTTAGTGGCAGTGTCATATCTCAGTCTCACTTCCAAACTGATTCGAGACCGACTCCGATCCGACCGATCTTTCCCCATGGGAGGCAGGCTAGGAATTACTCTCTTTTTTTTGGGGGGGGGGGGGGAGGGGGGGCTGGCTAACTACTTTTCAAAAAACCAAGGGGCTACTTTTTTAAGCCATATTGTATAAGCCGTAACAATAAGTTGTGTTTTTTGTTATTCTGCTAGCGACCAAATTGGTACGTATTTCTTCTGTTTTTTGTCACTATAATCATGTATGCTGCTATTATGATGTCATGGTTGCTGCTATTATATGTATGCTGCTATTTTGATGTCATGTATGCTGCTATTATGATGTCATGTCACCTGATCTCTTTTCCTTACTGGTCAGGTGCCATTCTATGGGAAGCTGATCCCTCTGTGACCGTACCAGCATGGACCTATTCTCAGCCTCAGACCTTACCTGAGGATCTAGACGATGATGGCGTATTGGATCTTGTAGTATCACATGGTGTCAATTATGAGAATATATCAGAGGGCGCACAGGTATGTCATGCAATTGTCAAGTATTATTTATACTCTGTATTCATGTGAAATAACCTTGATTATGTGTTCTGTTCTATTGAGGCAGAAGTATGCTGAGTAATGTATGTTCCAACTCAACTGTTTTGGTGTTGTTGTTTCTATTTTATTTATAACTGACAGGTTATAAATTTTGAAATTAAGAAATATAGGAAATTTCCAAAGAGAACAATTTATGAAAGGCAAGGGCCATGTTATCTTATTTTATCTTGTAAACATCCAGTCCAGACCAGTGCAGTTCTCTGTATGTTTGTACAGACAAGGTATTATTTCAAGCCTATTTGTCACATTTCTAAGAAAAGCATATCGATATACTTCAGTGTTAGAAGAAAACTATGATAACATTTGATCTGGATTACTGATAAAATAACTGTTATTATGGCCCTAAATGTCTTCAGTGCCATGAAAGTTAAAGCCATTGCCATAAGTGAACTTTGAGCAGTCTATTTTTTTTCTTTAAGTTCTTTTTCGGTAGTAAAATTGGGGATAGAAAATATATGAACCAATTAAACCTGACCACAAAGGTAAATGTGTTTCCTCTTTTTTTCTTAAAAAAACAAACAATAAAAAACATCCATTCTTAGATAAAGCACATGTCTCAAGACTATAATTCTTTGGCTTTGCAGCAGACAGGAGAATTATAAAGGGTGACACATGTAAATACCGTATTTGCCGGCAATAAGGCTGCATAGGCCGCAACCCCAACTTTGACATTTCGTAGAGGGGGAAAAAAAAACGAAATGGAAAAAAAGTAAACGGACCAAACTAAATAATCATAATTTTCTTGTAGAACACTATTTTTTTCTACAAACTGATAACAAGTTCATCAATATTCTTATAAATTTACAGGAAGTTTACCTAAAAAAAGATTGTAATTTAGCAAATCTTCACTGGTTTTTCAGATATTACTGTATTGCAGGCAGATTTTGGATCGTACATTTACCTCTACTTTGGCTGGATGCGCACTTGCGCAGTTGCGTTGTGCCGCAGCTAGCTCTGTAACTGTCCCTTCTTTTACTTTTTAGCGATGCAATAGTTCGAACTTAGATCTAGATCTACCAGTAGATTTTGTTAGAAAAATAAATTATGCAGTTTATTTTCGTCTTCATTTCAACAATGCAACATAAATTTGTCGGTAAGTTGTGTGGAGTTATTCTAGAAATGTCCTCTACCAATTGTATAGTCATTGTAGTCCCATACATGTATGTCTGAATGGTCGTGCAAAGGCCGCACCTAGACTTTTTGATATTTTCTCTTCCGAAAATACTGCGACCTTTATACCGGCAAATACGGTACACATATTATAGGTATCTCAAACAAATTCAATCATCTTCAAACAATTATATGAACTTTTGCAGGGTGGGGATGAAGTTGGAAGGCTTCTGCTGCTATCAGGGAAGACTGGTCAATCATTGGGTACTTTCTTGGAGATGCTCGACGGACATGCCTCAGTGAGCCCACCAATCGTCTTTCAGGCCTCTGGTGATCAAGATGCCACACCCTATATTGTGTTCGGAACTGGGACAGCGTCAGGAACTGTTAGCCCAGGTAGATTGATTGATTGATTGATTTTTATTCGCCAAGCTTCCAACATACAACGATATACAATAATAATGTGTCAAAATTAAGTCAGCTTGAACAGGATAACCCACAAAAGCTTGAGAGCTTAATTCCAGTGGGTATGTAATCTATATTGAATCTTGGGTGTAATGTGCAGTTACACCTGCCTTAGAGGCCACCTCTTTATAAATGCCACCTGTCTATAGTGGTCGTCTATATTGTCTCCCTCTAGCGAGTAACGTGTGTGGTAGAACCTGTCTAGAAAGGCCACCTGAACACAGTGGCCACTTTGCCTTTTTCCGTTGGATGGCCACAATAGACAGGTTTGACTGTATATTTGTAATATTGGGAAGGGTGTTAGTGTCCCCTTTTAGGACTGCAGTTAAATGGCTTGTAATCGTTTTACTAAAACAAAGGGACTTTTTGTGTTTTCTCCTCCTGCACATCTCTTTTTAATTGTGATTGCTAAAATACTAGACCTTGAATATGAGGGGAAAACAAGAATCAAGTAAGCTTGGATCAAGTCCTATCTATACAGAATATGAAGTCCTATACTATATATAGTGCGTCCCAGAAAAAACGAAACCGAGAATTATTGATGTTTTATCATAACTTAATCACAATTATAATTAATAAATGACATATGTTTATTAAGCTTAGATCCTCCTCTTCCAATTGGTGCAACTAATATGATGCATATTTCACGCATTAGTGATTAAAAACAATTTGAAGAGAGAGTAACAAAGGTCATTTTTAGGGTGGTATCTGAATTTCGAAGAGAAAATCACATTTCTAGCAAGTTCATTGTCTGCCCTTTCTGATTAGAATCTGGGGCAAAGATACCCGATCCCTTTTAAAGCACTTGTAAGCTACCTTATGCTGATTTTTCTCTGTTTTTTAAAAACAATAATTTGTCATTATTGTGCCAGGGTCTATGTGGATGGTGAGCCTAGAGAGGCTACTATGTCATGTGACACGAAGTGACTGCATTACCCACACTCCCTCTGGTGAGCAACAAGAGACTATCAGGATCGATGTGTCCAGTATAGATGACCATGTCATAGAACTTGTAAGGTAAGACCAAAAAAAAAAAAATTGATTAAAGGTTATACAAAGTTTTGATATGGGATCATGAATTTGGTTCAAATGAACATATTGGAAGCATATATGCGATTTTACAATATTCAATTATCATTGTTGCGGTTGAAATCAAGTTTAAAGTGATGAAATTATAAATAATAGACTCTTTATGTCGTATAGCTCCCTCTCAAGACTGATATTACTTTAGCTTTAAAACAATGTTTCTTGACTACAATTGACCGATTTGCTATTCCCATTTGGAAATTATATATCAGAACTGCATATTCTGATACTTTTTGGGGCACAGCTACCATGGAATCGGCTTAGGCGCTATTTGAAATTTACCGGGAGCACCGGTAAATTTTGTTTATTCAATTTTTTCGAAAGCAGTAGTGTTTTAGGGCTTAAATTTTTTAGTGCTTATAATACATCCACAGGGGCATCCAAATATATCAACATTTTAAAAAATTACTATCTATCCAATTTTCAAAATGTCCCAAAAGTTTGCATTATCTTTAAAGGTAAAGACCAGTAATGGTCATGCGATTGCATTGTGAAAGAAACGTTGTGGAATCGATCAGAAAAGGTTGATCATCTAGCATCTAGCATCTGCAAGGTTCTGGAATCATCAAAATGATAAGAAATTTGGCCCATTCTTCGTAAAGTTACAAGCACTATATACAGAAAGATGTATATGGGACTACCCTATATCTCTCACCAGACCATGAGAGAAACAAATTTACCAAATATATGAATTAGTAGGCGGTTTCCCGGCAAATTTTTTATCATCATGTATTAGTCAAAACATATTCTTTCACATGATTGGTAATGAGAGCTTCCATTTCATTTTTTGAAATTGGGGCGTTGCCAATACTGGTCTTTACCTTTAAGGAAGGAATAGGTATGGGAAGAAGGTAAGAGGAAGCAGGAGTTCTTTGATTGAGAACGGGATAACGAGGGGGTTCATATTTAATTTTAAAGTGTAAAAGCAGTCATTGAAGTTTGAATGCATGTTTATGAATTACAACCCAAACTACTGTGAATACAGTTACTGTGTTGCCAGTTGTAATTATGTAATGCCTGTTTTAAACAACTGATCTTGAATGTATAACACATACATGCAAAGGATGCACAAAGTACCTCATGTATATCAAATTTGCCTGCTCTATAAATAAACAGTGTAAGATTGTCAGAGGTAAAAGTGCCAGAGCTAATTTTTTTTCAGAGGTTAATTGTCAGAAGTAAAAATGTCAAAGTTAAAACAAAATGCCAGAGGTAGAAATGTAAGAGGTAAAAATATCAGACATAAAATTGTCAGATGTAAAATTTTCAAAAGTAAAAATGTCAGAGGTAAAAATGTCCAAGGTGAAAATGCTAGAGGTAAAAAAGCCAGAGGTCAAAATATCAGGTTATTTTTTTTACCTCTGACATTTTTACACCGAACTATATAACCGATGTATTTGAATACCGGTAGTGATATACAGTATGTGCTGATTTAAAAGAGGACATGAAGTGACACTGAAATAGCTTTCTGCCAATAAACAAATCATCATAGTTCAAAGTCTGCCACATTTATGCCCTAATTGCAGGTGCTGAATGAAAGATTAGAAAGAATTGTGACATTAAACTAGATTCATACTGATTAAAGCGCTACATAGTCCAAAGTCTGCTACATAAAGCACTAATTGCAGGCCTTGAGTAAAAGATAAGAAGTTGTTGTGCATGGAGATAAAGGGAGAATTAGGAAAACAAAGGACATGGTTACCTGTAAAATATATATCTATAATCATTGGGCCTGTCTTCATCAGCTCGAGATTGCCAAATATCCTGCTACTTGAACTATCCTGATTGCAAATTATCCAGTTAATTTGCATCTTCATCAGCCCGAAGTTGCAATAAGCGGGATATTTGGTTGAGATAATCGTCCCAAGATATCTTTGGCTAATTTGCAAAATATCCCGCTATTTGTCGGGTGCGTCTTCACCAGCTTGAAGACTCGCACTGCACGCGAACGCTGAGCAAAATATTTCGAGCTTATTTCTTGAGCTTGAGTTTTAAGTTTTGAGTTCGAGTCTTGAGCTGATGAAGACGCGATTAGTAACTTCAGGATTATTTTCCAAATCAGAAATAGCGGGCTATTTGGCAATCTCGAGCTGATGAGGGCAGGCCTATTGAGTGTTCATCAGGTGTAGGAAATGGTATTGACCTTCCTGAAGGCAAGGTTGATATTTCAGACCATCAGTGAGACTAAATATAAGGGAAACTTTGTTCTCTACTCATGAAATTATTTACAGAACAGAATTATTTATATACATGTAGAAGACTCTAGATTAGGCACTTTCTAGCAGCCATTCGCCAACCAAAATTTTCAAAATCTTATCTCTAGCCCTAGGTAAGTTTGGTATCTTAGACAGTTCTCTCTAGTTGTGTTGAATCAACTTGTATTGTATTTATTCAGACATTCAGTAACAAACAAAGATGTCTGGGGATGCAGGAAAAAGTTTGAAAAACCCGTACAGGGCTGCATCCCCGATAAACAATGATAACAGTAACCAAATATAACAAGATACATGATACAAAATGAGATTAAAAAATCAAAGAAATACAACTGTACATAGGTAAAGTTGCAGTAGTTAAGGAGGTAAATATAAAGAAAAAACCAAAATGAAATTATATAGCATGAAAACTTTAAACTAGTGCTATTAAATGAAGGGGAGATGCACAGTATTACTTGTTAAGCAACCAACAGTATGCTTGCTAGTAACTAAGCAATCTGAAGTATTATACTACTACAGAGAAACCTGTATTTAAAGACCACTCAGGAGAAACATGAAAAGTGTCTTAAAAAGCGGTTGATCTCTATGTATACAGTAGGTTCCTTTAATACAAGTTTCAACGAGAAACCCTATTCAAGGGAAATAAAAAATGTGGTCTTTATAGACAGGTAGTCTTTCTATACAGGTGGTTGCTAAATGAGGTTTGACTGTACTATTACTACTGCTTCTACCGCTACTATTACATGTAGTATGCTAATTACAACTTAATTACAACTAATTACAACTTAAAGCAAACAACAATAAAAATTAAAAATGCTTAGTCATGTATTTTATCTTATCTTCAGGTATTTTATCTTATCTCAGGCTGGTTCAGTGTAAAGTGTAAACAGTCTCCTCTGTTTGTTGGTTTTGCTAGGTTTTTCAAACAGATACTATTGTAATTCAAATTCAATACAAAGTCAATATTAACAGATCTGTCTAAAATGTAGGAGGGCTAACAAAAAAAAAGAAACAAAAAAAGAGTTTGTCTGTTTAAGTCAATCACCAGTTAATAGTGATCAATTCCATCTGAAACACAGGAAATCATTGAAATTACCATTGTTTTAGGGTCAAGTGATTTTGAACATTCTACAACAAATCACCTCAGGAAATTAATTTTGTTGTTGTTGTAACCTTTAGAAGCAATTGTTTAGGGAGTGTTAAAAAGTGTAAATCTGTTGTATATAGGAACTGGGCTATTCTTGTATTAGATCTGTAAACTACAGGTGGATAGTACCTGCAATAGAATGATGGTGATGATGATGATGATGGTGATGGTGATGGTGATGGTGATGGTGAAGGTGATGGTGGTGATGGTGATGGTGATGGTGATGGTGATGGTGATGGTAATGGTGGTGATGGTGGTGATGGTGATGGTGATGGTGATGGTGATGGTGGTGATGATGATGATGATGGTGGTGATGGTGGTGATGGTGGTGATGGTGATGGTGATGGTGATGGTGATGGTGATGGTGATGGTGATGGTGATGATGGTGATGATGGTGGTGATGATGGTGGTGATGATGGTGGTGATGGTGATGGTGATGGTGATGGTGATGGTGATGGTGGTGATGATGATGATGATGGTGGTGATGGTGGTGATGGTGGTGATGGTGATGGTGATGGTGATGGTGATGGTGATGGTGATGGTGATGGTGATGGTGATGGTGATGGTGATGGTAATGGTGGTGATGGTGGTGATGGTGATGGTGATGGTGATGGTGATGGTGGTGATGATGATGATGATGGTGGTGATGGTGATGATGATGATGATGGTGATGGTGATGGTGATGGTGGTGATGGTGATGGTGATGATGATGGTGGTGATGGTGATTA
This sequence comes from Strongylocentrotus droebachiensis, assembly GCA_035222895.1. Taxonomy (NCBI): domain Eukaryota; kingdom Metazoa; phylum Echinodermata; class Echinoidea; order Camarodonta; family Strongylocentrotidae; genus Strongylocentrotus; species Strongylocentrotus droebachiensis. The sequence goes on along the minus strand of JAVYIG010000128.1, from coordinate 299,589 downwards.
CAATGATGATAATGATTATGATAACAATAATGATCATAGTAACAATAATGATGATGATGACAATGATAATAATAATAATAATGATAATAATAATAGTAATGATAATAATGATAATTACAATGACGATAACGATTATGATAGTAACAATAATGATGATGATGACAATGATGATAATAATAATAATGATAATAATAATAGTAATGATAATAATGATGTTGATGATGATAATGATAATAATAATAATGATAATACTACTACTACTAATAATAATAATGATAATTATGATAATAATAATAATATTAGTAATAATAATGATAATAAGAATGATATCATTGCTATCAGTTTAGTATTTTATTCCTCCATCATTGTCATCGTCACTATCTTTGTTATTTTATAACAGAGGAACCGGAGATGGTTTTATCCTCCCTGCAATCGTAGTTGACATGACGATGGATGGGGTCAATGACCTCATCATCGTATCCCATGATGCCTTAGTCACTGCTATCAATGGATCTAGCTTCAAGCCTCTGTGGAGTATACAGCTTGATGTCGACTCTGAGTACAGACCATACAGGTGTGTAGAGTAATTTAAAAACATTTATTACTAATTCATGAGCTTAAATCTTATATTCGCTCATTGTGACTTGTTTTACTGTAAACGCAGAAATATTTGTGGTATATTAATTTTCTCGGATTTCGAGCTAAAGTCGGTGTCTGCAAATTTTAGAACCTGCAAAAATATAAACATGACTTCTTATGCATGTTCTGAACGGGCCGAATTTGGTGCAACGCGAATTTAAGAACCAGCAAATATGTTTTGGGGTTGCTCAGCGCGAAAATAACAGCGTTTACAGTATCTGAAATACTGTTTGTGATTCATTTATTATCTATTGCATCTTTCTCACCTAGACACATGCATTTTTTACACAACATGAAAGTACATGAATGACTTGGGACCCGTTGTGCTGCATGCGATTGACTGGTTGTCCAACCTTAACTCTTAAGATGAATATCCAGGGGAAAAGGCTACTAAATATGATTTAAATGTCTGCTTTTTGAGCACTTTTTGAAAAAGGTCACAAAAAATGTCATTCACACGATAAAATTATATTTTTGTGGTCTAGCAGTCACAAACGTATAGTATTGTTTGAGGTAAGTCGTTCCAGCATTGAACAAGAATATGTAGTCGTACATACATGTATACATGACTAGATCATAATTTAGAGTTGATATACTCAGACTTAGAAGTGATAAGGTCAAATTGTTTTCATTTGAAATCACAACTCCCCTTTTTCCTTAAAGGTACTATGTCCCTTTTGCAGCCAACCTCAAATTCTGTAGAACTTTGCAGGAATTACGAATATGTCATGTATGTCCTATCTGTGAAATTTAAACGTTAGCAGTGTCCTCATATTCAAATTATGCAAGGAAACCCCTTTACTTGCTAGACTTTACTGTCAGACACTATTGAGTGACTGACTGGCTTTTTTTCTTCTTTGGTAATAACATACATAAAATGAGCTGTAAAGGGTACATGAGCATTTGTCTACATCAATAACCCACTTCTTGTGATGGCCAAGATTAAACTGATTGAATCTTTGCGCAGCATAAAACGTATGACCATTCGGTACAATTGTCTGAAAATCAAGACTATTACTTTTGGGCTCTATAGCCCTAAAGTCGATTTGACAACTAATAGTCATTATTTTCCCACTTGAAGACATTTTCAAGCCCCACCTTTTTTAGGGATGTTCTAAATAAGTATTATCTTTCAAATGCAGTTGAAATTTAACTTTTTCATTTTTTTGGCCTGCAAATGGGACATAGTACCTTTAACATGTATGTTGTAATGATGTTCCAGTGTGTCGGCACCTGGACACTTCAACGACGATGAGATACCGGACCTGATGATACAGCTGGGTCCCCATCAATCAGCATCCAATACTAGCCATGCAAACAAGGTCAGTGTCTTTATAGGCGTGTCTTTATAGGCCTGTCCTCATCAGCTCAAGATTGCCAAATAACCCGCTATTTTAACTACCCCAATCGCAAATTATCCAGCTAATTTGCGTTTTCTTCAGCCCGCAGTTGCAATTAGCGGGATAGGTGGTCGAGATAATCATCCCAAGATATCTTGGACTAGTTTGCAAAATATCCTGCTGTTTGTCCGGTGCGTCTTCACCAGCCCGGAGACTCGCACTTTGCGCGAACGCCGAGCAAAAGATCTTGAGGTCGAGTCCCGAGCTGATGAAGTCGCGATTTGTAACTTCAGGCTTTATTCCCAAATCAGAAATAGCGAGCTATTTGGCAATCTCGACCTTATGTTTCTTCTGAGGTGATAAGAAATGATGATATGATAATGAGGATGGCTTCTTGTATGATAGTGCTCATATCTAAGGCGCATCAATGTTCTCTTGCTTTAAATCTCTCACTCTCTCATTAACTCTTCTTTTATCCCTCTCTCTCCCTCTCTCTCTTTCTCTTTCTATCTCTCTCTCTCTTTTTCTCTCTATATCTCTCTATCTCTCTTTTTCTCTCTATATCTCTCTATCTCTCTCTCCCCAAATTAGAAAAGATGAGAAATAATCATATTCAGATGTAATCTGCAATCTGACATATTTTCTTTGTTTCGGGGGGGGGGGGGGGAGTTGGGGGCTGGGAAGGAGGGGAGAACTTAATTTGTTTTGGACTCGACACTCCCTAGTCTCATTTCACTTCTCTATCCACTCCACTTTGTGTCTCTCTAGGATATTAGACTTTCAATACTCCCCCTCTCCACCCATTAAATATTTTTCAAATATATGACATGCTTAGTTTATCAGGGGAGTGTTTCACAAACACTAAGATCGACTTTAAGTTGGACTTAAACTAGATGGCAGGCCATTCATGCCACTGTTTGCTCTCACCATTTACTGGCATTAGTCTCTCAAGGGACGTACAAATCATGGTCACAAATCTACAGAATTTACATTTTTTGATAATTCATTATTGAAGGAAAAATTATTATCTAAAGATCATAATGGTGAGAGCAACCAGTGGCATGAATGGCCTGCCATAGTTAAGTCCAACTTAAAGTCGATCTTAGTCTTTGTGAAACACCCCCCTGATCTTTATTCAACGTATATTGTAGATTGTCATACTGGATGGAGTGACTGGGGGAGAACTGTGGCACACGTTGACGGAATCCAGCTTTGAGAACCAGCCTACAGACTCTAGACCATCACCTCTTAGTCTAAGAGCTCGGGGGGAGAAAGATGCGTTCACATTTTGGATAGAACATCAACCCATAAAGGAAGTTGGAACAACTACACAGGTATCTCGTCTGTAATTCACTAGTTTGTTTAGATTCTAGATGAAGTCCAGCTTCATTTGTAAATGAGTTATTTTTATTGAAAGCAGAAAAATGAGGGAAAGAGATCTGTGAAACATTGAGGAAAATCTGATAACAAGAAAGTTATTGTTTTTAAAAGTCTTAATAGATCGACTTGTTAACTCTGTCATGCCTTTTGAAATCGTATGTCCAGTGATGTATCAAGGGCACAATGGTAGTGCAATATTTTCTTGGGGAAATGGAATTTGATGAAATTTTAATTTTAACTTTAACAAACAGGATGTTCACAGAGATGCATTTCTTGGTGTGGAAAAAAATGGCTGCATTCACATTTGGTTGCAATGAAGCAAGAGGGTGAAGCAAGATGACACTTATCTCACCTACCAACCAAACATCTTCCAATTTTCTCTACTTGTTCAAGTGTGACTGCAGTTGCTATTTTAAGAAGTGCCCTGGTCTATATAATAATATTAATCTGGATTTATATAGCGCTTGATAGGAAATACCGTCTCTAAGCGCTTTACAGATATTATTACCCCGGTCATCGGATCCGTTCATGCGTAATGTGCACCATCTCCACTTCCTGGGGAGTATTCCAACCATATGGTCACCGTGAGGGCACATGGCAATTCGTCAATCTACCAGGGGGGGGGGGGGGGCGTTTAACAAAACTTGTCATTAGTGACAAATGACAGATTGTGATATAAGCTACTGAAATCCTTGCTTCTGATTGGTTATCAGCAGATTTGTCACTGATTTTTGTCATTTGTCATTGAAAAAAAGCTTTGTAAAACAGGTCCCAAGTCCCCATTTTTCTCCTGGATCTGGTAGGGGAAAGTTGTATTCACACTTTTCAAGAGCATCTTCCCAGTGAAAAAAAAATAAAAAATTAATGAATAAGTGAATAAAATAATGATACATTGTGCAACAAAAATACAAGCATCTTGAACGATCAGCATTCACTTTTCTACATTTTATATACTCCATGTAAATTTGCTCCTTTTGTATCAATTATTATGAGATTGTGTTGGTAAACCAAAACTGAGACTAATACTATGGAGTTTAAAAAAACACATACCGGTACACTGTAGAGGTGTGATGGTCTAGTGGATATGTGACTGGACTGTGGATCACATAGTTCTCACTCAGTTCAAGTCCCACCACAGCACTAATGTCCATTGGCAAAACGAGACATTAATCTACTTTTTCCATTATCCACCCACGTGTTAAATAAGAACCCGGTAGGATGCCAACGTTAAAGTGGTTGGATTGGCATATATGCACTTGCAAAATGGCGCCTGGCTGGAATACTCCCCAGGGAGCAGAGCATGTGCAATATCGTTTGGGGATAGGCAATTGAATGCAATGACCGGGGTAATGATAATTGCAATGTAAAGCGCCTAGAAACGTAGTATTGCATAAGCGCTAATCAAATGTGACTATTATTATCATTATTATTCCATAATGGAACAGGTTGTTGGACTTTAGTCCAGACATACCTTTAGTATCTGCTATATGTGCTTTTAAGTCAGCTACAGTCAAGCATGTCTTAGTGGACACATTTTCCGTTCATCTTGGGTGGCCTTTGTAGACAGTATTTGACTGTATTTTGCTAAACATGTGTTGTGCTTTCCACTAATGCAGAGTAACATAGACGGGTGCTCAGATCTCATCTCTAAATACCCTACCCTCAACCTTGTGATGATGGACAGAGATATGGCCATGGACCCACCCAGTCTCCTCTCATTGAGACCATACAAACCCATACGCAGTAAGTCATAATGCTGGTATTTCTTCATGCACTGTTTTATAAAAAGCTTCATTCCTGGAAAAAAGGGTAATTGTAACCAAAAATTTATTATGTGAATTTTTATATTCAACTGCTTCAAAAAAAATCTTTACCCCGGAACTTGAGGTATCATCAGGCATTTGAAATTAAACAAGCAACTGATTATCTGATATTCTCCATACCATTCTAAAAAGATGAGATATCTATAACTGTAAGATTTTATAAGGCTATTATCAGGGTATATTACTGGTTATTTTTCACCTTGATTTTATAGATGATTTTTTTTTTGACCAATAACTGAAATTATACATGTAAAACGATTTTACCTGATTTTGTCGTATGTATGATATTTTGTTAATGTATCTCCATTCCATTTGAACAGCTACACCGAGTAGTCAGCACTCCAGTGACATCACTACAAGTCAACCAATCAGCATTGGAGCTTCTAGTCACATGACATCACCGCCTGCTCCCGAGGCTTCGAGTCCCACCGTGGTAGATGTTACACCATTGCTAGGTGATTTGACTGCCTCCAGCTCTATTCCACTAAATGCATCTTCATCGTCATCGTCGTCGTCGTCGTCATCAACATCCTCACCTCAAAGATTGAGGAGATCAAGCTCTGAAGATTGTATGATGATGGAACCGATCCTCGAAAGCACTGGTAAGACACTTTTGCGGTTAATAATAATAATAATATTCAGCTTTTATATAGCGCTTAATACATCTCGGACATCTCTAAGCGCTTTACAGATATACTATTACCCCGGTCATTTGATTTAGTGCTTGCTCGTACACACTTGTGTGCACAATCTCCACTCCCAAGGGAGCATTCCAGCCAGGCGTGACTTGACGCCCAAAAACTGTTTGACCAACAATGAGGGTCGCATCCTACCGGGTACCCATTTTAACACCTGGGTGGTTGCATGTTTTATTTTGTTGATTGTCGGGTACATTACCACCTCATAAGTAGAAGTGCAGTCATGCTGCTTTCGAATATACTTTGAATATACTTTGTTTGCCTGTCAATGGGTATTGATTCATTTAAAGAAACACAGAACTTTCCTATGTTGTATTGTAAATTCAATTCTTGATCAAGGAGAGTACAAGCTGAGTAGTACTGCAATATCACAGTATTCAGGTCCCTGTAGTATTGCAACAATTGAATTCATTAAGCCCCTTTCCAGATGATTTCCCCCATCTTAAGTGGTACTGCCATGACATGATGCTGAAACATCCAAAAGTATTTTTCCTATTTGGTATCACATATATTTTTTACATTGGTACAGACTGGCAAATTAAGATTAAGCTGTCTAGCCTAGGCCTGAGTCATCACGGGTTTTGCCGAACCCGGGTTTGACTTGAAAATTTCGGGCGGGGACCGGGTACCCGAAATTTTCACCACTGACACTAAAAATCGTATGCATGCAGCGGCGGGAGTTAAGATCACGCTTCGATCGTGGTACCGATCGAGTGCGTTCAGAAACGGAAGTGGAAATATGACCCACTGAAGAGTGAGCAAGAAAGTCCCACACCCAAGACTAAAATGTTGATCAGACTATTACAATTAAATCGTAATACTAATAGGCATTAATTTAATTGTCAAAATATATCCACAACATAATGGTTTACCCTTGATATTTTGATGAAGGAAAATAATTTAAAGCTCTTGAAATAACATCGAAGTGCCTTTCGTTCCTTCTAAAAATGCGTGTGTAACGGCAAGCTGAAGTTACGAGTCAAGCTTGATGTGCATGTTTACATCCCTACACCGTCATCCTAGCTGATCGGAACAATAAGCATTAAACCAATTAAAAAACATCACGTAAGGATTTCAGGGACTCCAATTCAACGAAATTACCATTAAAAAATAATAAGCCTTGACAAATAATACGATAGATATTCATAATATCTTACAGAAATAATGATATTTCATGAGCTACGTACTCGATATCGAGTTCAGCTAGCCATCATTTTGAAATGAGACGTAAATGCCATGCGGCACAGTAGACTGTAGAGGGCAGCATGCATCAGAGAGGGAAAATTCGCGGGCCTTAGATCACGTGATATTCACGTGACTTAGATCACGTCATATTTTCCTCTCTGCCGCATGCTGTCGAGTCTACTGCGCTAGTGCGCTGCATGAAAATTATGTCTCATTTCAAAATGATGGCTAGCTGAACTCGATGTCGAGTACGTAGCTCATGAAATATCATTATTTCTGTAAGATATTATGAATATCTATAGTAATATTTGTCAAAGCAAATTATTATTTTACGGTAATTTTGTTGAATTGGAGTCCCTGAAAGTCTTACGTGATTTTTTTTAAAATACTTAATGCTTATGATCAGCTCGGATGACTGTGTAGGGATGTTAACACGCATATCAAGCTTGACTCGTAACTTCACTACTTCAGCTTGCCGTTACACACGCATTTTTAGAACGAACGAAAGGCACTTCGATGTTATTTCAAGAGCTTTAAATTATTTTCCTTGATCAAAATATCAAGGGTAAACCATTATGTTGTGGATATATTTTGACAATTAAATTAATGCCTTTAGTATTACGATTTAATTGCAATAGTCTGATCAACATTTTAGCGTTGTGTGTGGTACTTTCTTGCTCTGTCTTCAGTGGGTCATAGATCTACTTCCACTTCCGTTTCTGAGCGCACTCGATCGGTACCACGAAGCGTGATTCCTTTCTTGCAGCCTCAATTTGAGAGCGATAAAAACACCTACCGTCAACTGAAACAATATCCATTTATTTCTAAAGCATATTCATTTGATTATATTAAAATATAAGTTTGTGAATTGCATATTTTTCGTTCTAGGCCTAGTCTATATTTCAAAATATCAGTGTGAAATTTAATTTTGAAAAACCCGAAACCCGAAAACCAAAAACCGGGTTTCAGCTCGACGGTCGGGGCCCGGGCGGGGACCCGTTTCGACTCAGGCCTAGTCTAGCCAAAGGACTTCTCTGTTTCATGTGTACAAAGCCAATGAGAGGGTATAGTCTGTATAACTTGGTTAATGGTAATAAAAAGTTTTGGTATGGGGTCATGAATTTGGTTCAAAAGAACATATTGGAAGCATATGCGACCCTACAATATTCAGTAATTGTTGTCACGGTTGAAATCGAGTCTAAAGTGATGAAATTGTAAATAATAAAGTCTTTATCTTGTATAGCTCCCTCTCTAGGTCAAGATATTAATTTAGCTTTAAAACAATGTTTCTTGACTAAAATCGACCTATTTGCTATTCCCGTTTGGAAATTATATATCAAAACTGCATCTGGCCATTTTCAAAATTTCCCAAAACTTTGTATTACCTTTAAGTTCATATCTCTGGGTATAGGGCTGTTCTCCATACACATTGGACCTTGTTACAATATTATCATTTATACTTTCATTCTACAGGTATTATAGGTGATTTTGACGATGATGATTCCCTGGAACTCATTGTTGCTTTCAACACAATGCCGACATACCTTGGGTCCTCCGCCAGTCCTACCAACCAGCCCCAGGCCTATCTTACAATCCAGCGTGTGAGTCTAGAGCAAGCCCTGGACCAGAATAGGAGGATCAAACTAGTCCAGGCCGACTCCTATCTTAATCCCAGCATTGAGAACTCAACCGTCAGCGGGAACATCTTTGATCATTTTGACTTGTTGGAGACCAAGTTTCAGACCTGGTTGGGGTACTTGGGTACCAAGGCAGATGGAAGGTATACTTAGTCACATGTCTGTCACATGATGCATACGGTCTGGTCTGCCCCTAGCTGTTCAGGACATTGTTTTTAGGGCTAACTTGATCACAAATCATTCTTCAAATTGGCAAAAATAATATATATCTTTGAATTCAACATTGTTCTATTAAAATGAAATGTAAATGAAAACGATTTCTATGAGTAGAAATTTGGTTGGAATATTGAAACAAATTTCTAATTTTTATTGGAAGAAAAACAAATCTTTTTGAATCTCTCAGTGTCTTGCTTATTTAAGAACCTTGAAGCTTGTTTTCCTTTACAAATTCATTGCGTCAAACGCAATTTTTCCATGCAATAAAAATAAACTTAATATGCGCAGAAATTTTCGCCCTTTCTTTCCGGTATGTTTTTAGTGCTCTTGATCAAAAGATACTCAGCAAAACCAAAAAAAATATGAAATATATGTCCCGAGAGGTTTAATTTAAAGGCCACCTCTGCTTAAAGGCAACCTGGTCATGATTGTCTATTTTATACTACACCACTAAAGAGACATGAATACAAGACCAGTCTGCCTTATCACTGTTTATTTTACTTACAACTTTTTCTGTGGAAGCATGTAATTGCTAACTCATTTACAGTCAAACTCATATTTAAAAAAATCACTTTTCTATCTTAAATTTATGACCAATTTTAACAATAAGTATAGATGACAGTGTGGGAATTTGTATTCGTAAATTGACTGCCATTTGCAATAATGAAAGGGCATAACCATACATGGATGTAACAACAATGATACTAGAAACATAATGTTGATGATGTGAATGATGATTATGATAACTGTCATGATGATGATGGTGGTGGTGTGATAACGAGGATGGTGATGATGGTGATGGTAATGGGAATCAAATTGTAATGGTGTGAATGGTTTGGGCCTATTTATAGACATTCAATGCTTTATAATTGCTTAAATTACTACAATTGGTTGGTTAATTACATTGATATTGATTATGACTATGATAGCAGAGATCAGTGATTTTTAAACGTTTATTTTATTGTAGTGATTACACTCAATTGAGATATATAATTAATGGTGTTGATGATGATGATGTTTGTAGTGATATAAAGTATCTCTGTGTTGAAAATCATGATGTTCATAGAGAATATGCTAAATTTAATTTTAGCTATTGCCAATACCCCCAAATGCCTGAATGTTAGTTTCATGCCTCCATTTCAAGTGCACTTTTGTGCAGCTATACTGTGCCGTCCAGTCTCACCTAACACGGAGCAGCGTTGCAGCCAGCAGTCAATAGTCACTGTGCTAGCTGTCTATATAGTATTATATACCTCACTTAAGAAATCCAGCCATCTGATTGGTCGAAATTGGAGTCGTGATTTTAGCCATGCCCGCCTACCAGTCAATAGTCTTTTGAAAAGTGCCCTCATACCCGCCTACCGGTCAATAGTCTATTTTTTACAAACATCATTGTCAGTTTGAATACAATGCGATACCGTGAATCTGCTGTGTGCTGGTCGCACGAAAATAAATGAAAAAAACGTTCAGAGATACCCCTTCATGAGAGATGTGAATTGGGTAAACTTCCCGACAAGTCCTATACATCGCGCTCGACCTGGAAAAGGTTGCTCCAAAGGTAAGACAAGTTTGAAATCACTGCACGATCGCGACTCGGCTCCCAGCATTTTGACAAAGAACAATTACAAATTGATGGACATGCAGTGGGATTCCCTAAGTATTTCTTCTCGAACAATCATGGACTTGTACAAAATCAGAGGGAGTTGGTAGCAGCCAACAAGAGGGACATTTAGAATTGGCTTTCAGATACGTATATTGTGCTTGCATGATATGTGTACCTTGTGCGCGCCGCATTTGATTTGATTTGATTTTATTTTATTTCTGCATTTTTTCCAAATAAAATATAACTAAATAACAAAGAACATATAAATGTAAGGTATAATACAGCATAAACAAACAATAATTTCTTTATGTCAAAATGTTTTTTTAAACATAATATATGTACATATAATAACGAATCTTAATATTTCCATAACATATTATCATAAATTTAAAGTATTATCCGAACTATTCTGTTGGAAAAGTGCAGGAGACCGCAGGAGTACCGGAAGTGGCTCAAAATTACATTCAAGAGGCGCACATCCTGGTATATGGGGGTATTGGCGAGAATTCTGTTTGGGCTTTTACTATTATACTTATACTTATACTTAACATAGAGTTAATGCCCATCTTGCTGTCAACATACACTTGGTAATGAATTTCATAGGCAATTTATGAATAAGCCATGTTCACAGATGCTGTTAAGGGGTATGAAAACTATTTTTGTAATTTATTTTTATGAAGCTGTTAAAAAGTGGTACACTTCCCATTACAGATATAGATGAAAATATATGTCAACTAGACTTTATAACAGAATGTAATTATTTATTACTAATTTCTACTGATTGAAACAAATGGTGCTTGATCTTTGAGTTGTGGAGGACCAAAGATATTTATTGATTCAGCAGTTTTGTAAATTCTTGCTTCATTGGAGTGGCTCACATAATGCAATGTTTTAACAGAAATAAAATGATGGTGTCATACAAATGCTGTGAATGAACTATTAACATCTACTGTATAGATGTGTTGTTTTTTTTTGAAAGGCTCCTCTCAAACAGTTAATATTTATACGATTTAAAGATGAAGGGAAACTAAGGGAGTCTACTCATTTACCCCTTCCACTTCTACCAACATTGCATTGTGGGAGCATTGTGGTATATTGGTGAAGGTTCTTGATTCTCATATTGGAGCTTTCTGGGTTGAATTCTTCCCTGGTTTACAGGATTGGCCACTGTGTTTTATCCCTAATTGTTCCCTCTAGATCCAGGGGGGTGTTACACAAAGACTCTAAGTCGAACTTAACTCTAAGTTGGACTTAACAAATTATGGAGAGCCATTTGTAGCCTTAAAATAAAATATATTCAAAAGCAAATATTCAAGTATTTTAGACTTTTCATAAATTCCACATCAAGAACATGAAATCTCCCATGATAATTGAAAATATGAATGATTTGAATCAACATTCTATGCCTTTTGAAATAACTTGTACAAAATATTTTCAAAGGTGCTAACGGCTTTCCATAATTTATCAGTCCAACCTAGAGATAAGTTCAACTTAGGATCTTTGTGAAACACCCCCAAGTGTATCACAAGGGTACCGGGCAATGCTGGGAGTTACTGTTATTACAGGGCCTACAGAAAGAGCAGTATTAATTGATAGATGAGGCTACCCTGGTATGGGTAAATAAGACCTAATTATACCATGAAGTATTATAAAGTACCTCATTGTAATGTGTCTGCATATTTCTTATAGGATGTTGATATTACCGGTACTCAAAAGTTTTTCCTATATTAGGAATATACTTGAATGATCCTGAAATGAATAGGTATTATATGTGTAATTACTAAAGGTATAATCTTCTGTTGTGAAGTGATGATCATGAACATCACAATAATAAAAAGTGCAATGTATAATCTTTTGTATTACTGACGTATGTTTACAATTGTATTTGTTCATTTTGTAACGTTTTCATAATATATCTATGATCTTTCATCTCAATTGAATAAATGATTATATTGTAATATACATGTGCTGTATACTTATCTTTAGATTGTATTTATTTTTTCTTTTCTGTAGAGTTGGAGACAATGGTTCCCAAAGTTTAATGGGAGAGAAGATAAAAAAATGATATAAAGAGATAGACAGAGAGATAAATAGAAAGACAACGAAAACAGGATAGTTTTGAAAATATATACTCCATGTAGTAATAGTAGTGATGTTGAAAGTGATGATGATGATGACGATCACTGGCGTACTGAAGGGGAGTTGACCCAATAAAATTAAAACATGGTTCGTTTCTAATTCGATTACCAGTGATTTCCAAATGTTGAAATGTCATGATTTTCCGGGTTTTTTCTCTCATTTTTGCCCATTATGCCATACATAGGAAAAGTGCCCCCTTTTTTTTCTAATAACTGTCCTTTTCATCTCTGGTGAGTACGTCTTTTTCGGTGCGAGACATTCCCCTTTTCACCTCTGATATGTTTGCCCTTTTCTACTTTGACTCGTGCCCCTTTTCCCTTTTAATAAATGTATTTTTCCCCTCTTAATAAGAATCCCCTTCACTTTCTCTTAAAAGCCACTTTCCACCTCTGATAAGAGCCCCTTTTATTTTGACACATGCCTCCTTTCTAATAAGTACCATATTCCTTTCGGATAAGTGCCCCTTTTCATTTTTTTTACATCAGCCCCTCCCCCTTTTCAAAATGCCCCTTTTAACATCTGATAAATGCCCCTATCAAAATCTGATAGGTGCCCTTCTCCTCCCAACACATTCCTTATTTCCATTCTCGCAAGTGCCTCTTTTCATTTCTGTAGAGTACCTTTTCAGGTGCAAAAAGTGCAATTTTTACCTCTGAAGGCTCTGATAATTGCCCTTTTTACTTTGACACGAGCACCTTTTCTTTTTGAATAACTTTCCTTTTCCATTTTGATAAGAGCCTAATTTTCCTTTCTCTATAACATGAATTCAAGGCGGCTTAGAGCCCCTTTCTTCTTTAATTTTCCCTAGAGCTAGCTCGCTCGCATTTATAGATGGTATAATTATGTTACTTATAAAAGAACTTTTCAGTCTTTCTTCATTAGATTGTGCTTAATACTCATCAGTTTGTTTTTTTTTGGTCTTCTTTATGAGATGTATTTTTTTTGGACTGGGACCTCACAAATCTTAAAATTGTTGCTCGCTCACTCGAAAATGAATATTCAAACTATCACACCTAAATACAAAGTATGTTGCTTAATTAAGCAGTATCTTGTATCACGTAAAGGAAGAAACAAATATTGATATCATCCCTGGCAATGTAATCACAATCGTGGCGATGTAGGGGTATATGCCAGTGTCTAAAAATTGTGTAGATTTTGTTGATGTTTCCCTTTTGTACGTTGCCTCTTTATCCAGAAAGTGCCCTTTTTTGTTGGTGCCCCCTCCCTACTTTTGGAAGACGCTCCGCCGACCCTGCATTATGCGACTTTGCGCTGATAAGGCTTTTGTTCTCACCCAAAAAAAGTTTTTGCTCATTATGCCACTGATGATGATAAAGATACTGATAATGATGAGATGTTTAATTCTGATAATAATGAACGTTGCTTGTTTAGTCCGTATCGCTCACAACAAGAAGTGTCATATGAGGCAGAGATGCAGAAAATCAGGTTGACTCAAGAGTTAATTATAGAAGTAGGAGAAAGTGTAACAGAAATGATTTAAAGAGACTTTCGGTAGGCCTATATTTTACAAGAAGACTTTTTTTCCAAAGTGGAGATGGGCTGGGCATGTAGCAAGACTTCAGGACAATAGATGGGAAATCGTTTAACAGAATGGCAACCAAGGATGGGAAAGAGAAGAAGAGGAAGGCAGAAGAGAAGATGGAGAGATGACCTAACATCATACATGGGAACGGCCGCTTGGACTAGGACAGCTAGAGACAGAAGAGAATGGAAATGTTATGAGGAGGGCTTTGTCCAACGTCTGGATGAACTATAGCCTGATAGATAGATAGATAGACTTTTTTTTAATCTTTCAAAGTATCTTCTTCAAGCTCGGAGGTTGATTGCAACATTTTTATCCAAACATCTCTGTTCTCTGCTATTCTAGTACACTCTTGCAGTGTCGGTCATTCCACTCCTGGGGAGTGTTTCACAAAGACTAATATCGACTTTAAGCTGGACTTAACTATGGCAGGGCTGTTCATGCCACTGGTTGCTCTCACCAATAATGATCTTTAGATAATATTTTTTTCCTAGCTTCAATAATGAATTATCAAAAAAAAAAAAATCTGTAGATTTGTGACCATGATTTGTACGTCCCTTAGGAGACCAGTGCCAGTAATGGTGAAAGCAAACAGTGGCATGAACGGCCTGCTATAGTTAAGTCGATCTTAGTCATTGTGGGGGTGTTTCACAAAGACTAAGATCGACTTTAAGTTGAACTTAACTATGCCAGCTAGCCAGTCATGCCACTGGTTGCTCTCACCATTGGTCTCTACTTATGATCTTTAGATAATATTTTTTCCTTCAATAATGAACTATCAACAAATGTAAATTCTATAGATTTGTGACCACGATTTGTACGTCCCTTTAGAGACAAATGCCAGTAAATGGTGAGAGCAAACAGTGGCATGAACGGCCTGCTATATTATAGTTAACTTAAGTCTAACTTAAAGTCATTCTTAGTCTTTGTGAAACACTCCCATTGTCTTTATGTTCTCCTCCCGGTTGTTTCTTCCCTATTTGGTCTAGTACCTTCTACTTGTCCTTCTAACATATCCTTCAAGAGACTCTGATTTTTTTTAATATGACCAAAATTTTTCGCCTTTCTTTCTTTCACTTTTTTTTTTACAAGGATATCTTGTTTAAGCCCCACCATATGCAATATTCTATTTCAGTGTTCAAATCTTTCCACGATATTCTCATCGTTCTCTTGTACCCAGGGGCGTCGCCAAAGGGGGTGTGGGGGTGCGACACACCCCCCCCCCCCACCTGTCAGGATATTGTCGGTAAAATTGCGCTGCCGTCGGGAAAAAAAGAGAAAAGGGGGAGGGGGAAAAAGAGAGGGAAAGGGAAAGAAAAGAAAAAAAGGAAAAGGAAAAGAAAAGAAAGAAAGGAAAAGAAAGGAAAGAAAAGAGAAGAAAGAAAGAAAAAAAAGAAAAAGAGGGAGGAGAGGAAAGAAAGGAAAAGAAAGAAAAGAAAGAAAAGGAAAAAAGTAAAAGGGAAAAAAAAGTAACGGGGGATGAAAGAGAGGAGAAAGAGGGGAGGTAAGAGTCTGAGAGAGGAGGAGTGGGAGTAAAAGAGAAAAGGGGGTTGTTGGGTGGAGTCGTCTCGTCGAGGGAGCAAGAAAGACACGGGTAAATATGTTGCTGTGTTGGGTCAGCTGTGTCGGTATTCGTGCTCGATCCTCGTCTACTATATCACTGCAGAAGTTTGAAGTCGGTGGGATGTATATTGTCGGTCGGCCGACACGTTTTTTTTCCTACGAACTGTGACTTCTTATCCGCTGTGACGACTTCGAAAGTGACTACAACTACAATACTCGTATTTTCTCGAAGTTTCACTTTCCTAAAATATCAGCTAAAGAAATCAGGAGGTTTAAAATTTTCGGGGAAACTAAATTCAAACAAGGTTTAATTAAGAGTCAACAACGGTACCGTACGACGAATCGTCTTCCTTTCTCTATATTGTGATTAAACGCCGAAAATTCCGCGCTTTGCGCGAAAGGGAAAAATTCATTTAGACGAGTCGAGAACGGTACAACGAATCGTCTTCTTTCTCTAATAATTTAAGGAAACGTCAAAGCTTCCGCGCTTCGTGCGAGAGGGGGAAACTGAATTCAGACAAATAGGGCTTATTTAAAGTTGAAAACGGTACAACGAATCGTGTTCTTTCTCTAATAATCTAAGGAAACGTCAAAGCTTTCGCGCTTCGCGCGAGAGGGGGAAACTGAATTCAGATGAATAGGGCTTAATAAGAGTCGAAAACGGTACGACGAATCGTCTTCCTTTCTGTATATTGCGATGAAATGCCAAAAATTCCGCGCTTCGCGAGGAAGGGAAAAACTTCATTTAGACGAGTCGAGAACGGTACAACGAATCATCTTCACTTTCTCTAATAATTTAAGGAAACGTCAAAGCTTCCGCTCTTCGCGCTAAAGGGGGAAACTGAATTCAGACAATTATTAGGGCTTATTAAGAGTCGAAAACGGTACAACGAATCGTCTTCTTTCTCTAATAATTTAATGAAACGTCAAAACTTCCGCGCTTTGCGCGGGAGGGGGGAAACTAAATTCGGACAAGGATTAACAGTCGAGAATGGTACAGCAAATCGTCTTCTTTTCCTAATAATTTAATGAAATGTCAAAGCTTTCGCACTTCGCGTGGGAGGCGGAGAACTTCATTCAGACAAGGATTAACAGTCGAGAACGGTACAATAAATCGTCTTCTTTTCCTAATAATTTAAGGAAACGTCTAAGATTCCGCGCTTCGCGCGGGAGGCCTATCAACCACACCCCCTAATGAGCGCGCTTTGCGCGCTCTCTAAAGCGATTTGCCTAAAATAAGATCCTAGCTCCGCGCCTGCATTAAAATATATAGCTATGATGCTGACTAAGTTGACGAAATAATTCGTATATTTTTGTCGTCGAGGAAAATGACCATTTGCGCATACGCAAGTACTATACCCTCCCGTGCCAAAATTATTGCAACATAGACACACACATTACACAGGAGACAAATAATTACATGAAAATGAGTGCTGTTTTAATGAATATGTAGTGCATCATTTTTTATCATACTATCAGGCACATTTTATTGATATATCAATAGTCATTTTTCATGTAAGATTCACGAGTCTCTAGTATTTTGTTGGATATCCTCGCCTTCTAATGATGGCGCGCATCCTTCTTGGCATCGTCGCGTAGAGTCCTTGCAATCTTTCTTGGGTGATGCTGCCCCAGGCCCTGAAGATAGAGCGGACCAAACCTTCCCTCGTGGTTGGTCGGTCTTTGGTGTTGGCTCTCTTGATGTCATCCCACAGATTCTCTATCGGGTTAGCATCTGGTGATTGCGCCGGCCACTGCACCCTGTTGACGCCAGTTTCGTCATACCATTGGTCCATCCTGGCTGCCCTGTGTGCCGGTGCGTTGTCATCCTGGAAGACGAACGGGTGTTGCGCGTTGCCAAAGATGTTAGCAATGGATGGAAACAAGTGGGCGTCCAGAATATCTCGATATTTGGCGTTATCAATGTTCCCATCTACACAAATTTAACCACAAATTTAACGAATTTCATCATGTTGCAATACTTATGGCATGGGAGGGTATATAGATAGTCCATAGGAAAAACAATTTAGCCTTAGGCCCAAGGTTTATAGGGTTAAATTTGTAGATATTGGACATTTAATTTTGTCGGTAATTGGTGGCTAGTTTTGTCGATAATCGTTGACCTCTACACCCCCCCCCCCCACTACTGAAAAAGGTCTAGCGACGCCCCTGCTTGTACCCCCAAATTTCAAATAATGTGATTTTCTTTTCCATAGCCTTGGTTTATGTCCGTATTTTCTGCTCCATACAATAGAAAAGACCAGACATAGCAATTTATCAGTCTCATTCTCAGTTCAAATTTCACTTGTCTTGCTGTAAATAAATCTTTCTTGCCAGAAATGTATTCTGTGCGATTACAATCCTTTTTTTGATGTCAGCCTCGCACCTAGCTGGCTTCATCAGACTGATAGTCTTCTTTTATAAAATCATCTTTATTCAATATTGCTTTTGACTTTGCAAAAACATAAGAATATATAAATACATACATAATATACAAAATAGAATCAACAACAAAATACAACTGATTATACATGAAATGGTGGTACAGGAAAAATATAAAGCAATACAAATTACAATGCTTTTCCACCTATTATCGAATGATTATTTGTAACATAATGTAATGTTCAAGAGAACGATGATACCTAACCATGCATTTAAAAGAATTTAGTGATAATACGCTGTTTTTGTATTTGTTGAAAGTATATTTGGCATATAAAATAATAAAATTAAATTGAACTCCAACGTTTCCATAAAATCCAAATAAGAAATTAATTGTATTCAACGTAACTTATCCTCTAAAATGAAATGTTGGACATCCGCAATAAACCTTCTAATGATTGGGCGATCCCGAAATAAATATTCTATAGATTCCTCGGAGTTATAACAAAATGAACATAAGTCTACTTTCGAAATATTTGATATTTATTAACACACCAACCAGGGGCGGATCTAGCTTTTTGCTAAGGGGGGGGGGTTTGACCAAAATAATGACGATGCGGAGCATCGTCCACGAGCCGCGAAGCGGCGAGCCGATTTTTTTGGGGGTGTTTATTTGAACCCCGTAAGTGATGTTTTCCTGGCATCTATTAACACAATGGAGACCATAAAAAGCAGTGCATGATAACGTCTTTTTAAATCAAGTAACAGTTAAATACACAGTTATATCCAGAGTTATCATGTGTTTGGTTAAGTTACCAGATGAGTTGAATATCTTCTCACAATATTTGCACTTGAAAGGGTTTCTCTCCAGCGTGCGTTCTTTTTTCTTTTTTTTCTTCTTTTTTTTTTCCTTTTTTTTTGGGGGGGGGGGGGCCGCCCAAGGGGGGGTTTAAACCCCCTAAACCCCCCCGTAGATCCGCGCCTGCCAACTATACGATGTATAATCTTAAACTGAAAATAACGGATTCGTGTAGATAAACATGACCTAGCTAACATGAACTAAATAAGAACATTTTAGCCCAGTCTATGTTTGAGATATTTAATAGATAATTCCATTTATCTATTGTTTTAGGGTGGGGGGGGGGGGGGGTTACACTTACAATATATCGAAATATCCGCGTTACCTTCGTTGTAATCTCTTCCTCTTGTAATTAATCACCTGTTCGATTTAATGGCCATCTAGACTGTTATAACTGTTGGCGGGAGAAATGTCTATGCGGCAGGGAGATATGACTTTTAAAGTCACATCTCCCTGGTTTAGGGGAAAATATTATTGGACGTAGAAATCTATCTATCCGGCTGCCCCTATCGAGAATGAAAGACAAGCATATAATTAAGCTGGCACCATTGTAAGATATTTCACTTTCCTGTGTTAGTATTTTATAAAGCACGGCTGCCCGGCATTGTCGGTATATGGGTTCGGCTTCTTAAATCCTTGACTTTTGACAACTCGATGTGACTTATAGCAATCAGAAAAGACACCACTCCAATCCATAGTAATTTCTGTACGCAATCTGCACAAGGTGAATTAATAGACAACACACATACTCGTGAATGGACTTTTACGATCATCATGCATGCATGGATGCATCTCATCAAAAACTCAAAATAACAAAAGAGGTATCTTTTGTCATTGAAAATAAAAGAGAGCAAAATTCTTTGTACACGTGGCTTAGCAGCGTACACGCCCATGCAGAGGTTAAATTATATAAAGCGTATACAAAATACTGCATAGGCATTCGCATCAGATAAAGTTAGGCCCAAACAAAGTTGAAACTTTCGCGACATTGGTTTAAAGACGGTGGATTGCTTGGGATCGAGGTACAGACTGAAAATGGCGCGAGTGACATTTCTTGTTGTTTTCGTGATCGTCTGCGCAGTGTCGGTTGCGTCGTCGCCGACGGAAAGAGAGATATCAGAAAAACAGGTAGGCTACCGGTACGAGATGGGTTGGAAGTCCATCAGGCAAGGTATGGGCTTAGACTCTCAGTAGATAGGCCATTTGAGATTACCCATGCTTAGATGTAAAGTCGGCTTTCGGATTTAGTTAGATCAGCTCATTTTCTTTCATGTCAACGGTAAATAGAATCTAACTTGAATTTAAATTAGATGTATTTATATAAAAAGAAAACGCTCAAAATCACACTGCTTTAGCAGTGATAACATTAATTACAGTCAATTTCCTCCTGTAGTGTGTGTATGTGGATGAGTGTGTAAGCATTTTTTTCAAAATTCAGTTAGGCCTATGTGCAAAGTCATGGAATAGGGACCGACCGGGGGCTGCATGCAACCCCTCCCAGCTCCCCCGACCCCCACACACACAAGGCCCCTTTGAATAGATAGCCACCTACTATGCCGGGGCATTGCATTAATAACCGTTTACATGTTTAGTAACCCACACACACACTTTACAAAAACGCTCCCTGACTTCAGTATTAGAACCATGTGAAATATATGTGTATGAGCATAGTTTTGCCAGGGGCTGATGTTTGTTGCTCGAATATTTCCCTTTAAGTATGTGCAAAAGAGCAAACCTTTAGAGACTGAACTTTTCTTGATGAAAGATAATTTGTTTTAGTATGAGTATAACTACATTTAAAAAAAAAAAAAATCATAGCCTACATAGATCACCAGTCCTCTGTGCCCGAATTATATTTGTCACGTTTTGAATATAAGATGAAGGGGTATCGAATACTGGGGGGGGGGGGGGTTAGGTTTTGGGGTTAAACCCCCCCCCTTGGGGTTTAGGGTTAGGGAACAAATTTGCAAATTTCGAGACCAAAAAAAGAAGAAAAAGTGTCCTCTTACCCCCCCCCCCCCCCCCCCCCCCCCCCTCAAACTTAATTATCGCGAGGGCAGGTGGCCGGGGCGCAGATACCCCCGCTTTGTACGACCTGTGAATCATTTAAAAATGGACACGTTTGCTCACTAATTTCTTCCACTTTAAAAAGGCCTAAACTTTCCAATGATGCGGCTATAATGTTATTCATCCCTGGCAAAGAACATCATTCCAATCGGTCCGTAGTTTTCATAAGGGGACATTACTAATGTTCATCAAAACAATCCGAAAATCCTTCTTCACTTAAAGGCATAGTGACTTACGCTCCATTTGATTTCGATTCTTTATCTCCTCGCTCTACATCTATAGAAAGAAATGGAAATCCACTCTTGATTGAAACATTATTGATTCTTCTCCTGTAAAGCTCAAATCGTGTCCGTCACGCCATGGCGCTGCTATACAGTGTGGGTCAAAAAAAAGTTTACACCTAGAACTTATTATTATTTCATAAAATCATCCATGAATAGTAAATTATTATACATCTTATGAAAGAGTGACTTATCTCGAATAATTGAGTATCATTTTGTGTGGTATTTGTTCACGCTTGGATGAGCAGAAGGCATTGTTTGCGAGAGTGTAGAAATCGACTTGCGCCAAAGTTGCTTATGTGGTGTTTGAATAAAACAATATCATATTTAGGTATTAATTCGGTCATTGCAGATCCAAATAACATCCAAATTAATCATGCCATACATTATCGAATATCATATATCAACAAATATGTTGTGCGCATGTGTGCGTGACTTTGCTTTGACTACAAAAAGCATTATACATCTCATTTGATATACATTCAATTCATTCTCTCACATATCACATACTGTAGGCATCACTTTGGCGCAGGTCGGTTTTTGCACTCTCGCAAACAATGCCTCCGGTTCATCCAAGCGTGAACAATATATACCACACAAAAATGATACCAAATGATTTAGGATAAAACGCTCTTTCATAAGATGTATACTAATTTACTAGCAATTAATTAGCAATCTTTAATAGGTGTAAATATTTTTTTGACTCACACGGTATAGCGCTTCAACATTACTACCCCAATAGCCCTTTCGTGACAATTATCATTCCACGTTTTGTATTTTGACTCATTAGCTTTTTATTAAGCGCCACCCCCCCCCCCCCAAAAAAAAAAAAAAAAAAAAAAAAAAAAATGCATGAAAAGAAATGGCAACATTTATGCACCCACTGTACCATTTCTTTTTCATGACTATCTTATATTGCGTCTGATGCCAGGTATTAAAAGAAAAGGAAATAAGCAATAGTTAACCAAAACAGCGGAGAAATCCTGTCCGAATTATGACCATGTCATATTGAAAGCAGATAAAACTAATATTCTTCATTGAAAATGCACGAGAATGTACGGTTTTCCGGGGATCCGTAGCTCGAAAAGGGCTTTTGTATCGTTTTCTTTTTATCTTTCCACATTATGGAAATCAATATTATACACTAAATTGATCACAAATGCTTTCGAGAAATCGCCTTAAGACAATTCCAGTAGCCTTTTAATCACGTATTGAGATAGCTTATGCGGGTTCAGGCATTTCTTCGCCACTCCATTTGCATTAATGTGTTTAATTCCAGGAAATAATCTTCTTGATTTCTATTTTTCATCAGATAAAGGAGAAGGGTCGCAAGCTGTTCGCTAACTTCCGCCAGAAGGCACGAACCTTGCTAACGATGAAAGTTGCCGAGTGGAAGACGTCCGACCAGATTGTAGAGAATGTCGATATCTTAGAAAGATTTAAACATGTCGAGAAGGAGGCCGAATATGAAATGAAACAGCACATCGTCGACGCGGTATGTAAAAACAAAGAGAGACTCCTCCTAGCTTCTTGGTAAAACCAGGGACCTGTTTCACAAAGCCTTTTTTCAATGACAAATGACAAAAATCAGTGACAAATCTGCTGATAACCAATCAGAAGCAAGGATTTCAGTAGCTTATAACGAAAATTGTCATTTGTCACTCATGACAAGTTTTGTGAAACGCCCCCAGGATGGTCACACCTCTATACAGGCTGGGCACATCTAGGATTCGGTATAAACCGGAGGTGGGGCGGGAGCACAATGCCAGCAAAGCTATAAGAAATAAAAACAAAACTAGATAAAACAAAACAAAATATATCTTATTTAATTTTAAGGAACGCAGATATCGGACGTGCCCCTTAAATCCCTCAGTTCCCTTATCCTTATCATTCTTTTTGAAAATGTTCATAAAAGGGCAATCCCACCTTTGTAATACGTTCATTTGCATGAAAACAGAAAACAGAGAAATAAGCTGGCAAAGCTAAAAGAGATAAAAAAACCAAAAAAAATATGCCTATCTTAAGGAGCACACAGGTCGGACGTGCCCCTTAAATCCGCTAGTACCTTTATCCTTATCATTCTTTTAGACTGAAGATGTCATTTAAAAGACAATCCAGCCTTTTGTACTACGTTCATTTGCATGAAAGCAGAAAACATAGAGAAATAGGACAGCAAAGCTATAATAAATACAACAAAACAAAGGAGCGCACGTATCGGACGTGCCCCTTAAATCCGTCAGTACCCTTATCCTTATCACTCTTTTAGAAGATGTCCATTAAAGGGCAATCCCACCTTTGTAATACGTTTATTTGCATGAAAACAAGAAACCTAGAGAAATAGGATGGCGCAATTTTGAAATAAATCGGGCAAATAATGAGAGAGTTATGAATGAGATCACTGAATCTATGCGAAGCTCATATTAATTTTATTGGCTGTCATAATAATCACGGACAACACTTTCGTTTGGGGTAGAAAATATGTCATTAATTTCTGTTTTTCTCATACATAAGTGCCTAATATTTTTGGGGCACTACTCAAAATAGGCCCTCGGAAAAGTTTAATACATTTTGAAAAAATTGACATATCATGCATTATTATGTGTTTAAAAAAATTAGAAAGCAATTGTCGGACGCTACATCACAGTGACTTAGGTAATTGAAGTGCCCATGTGAATAGAGGTTACAAATTTCTAAAATTCATCTCTTTCTTATATACTTTTTAGGGGTTACTTTATTCAAACTTTAAACCAGTTTGCTTTTCTGATTTTCTGCTTTCTTTTAGAATAGGTCCTTTATGATCATCTACTAAGCTTGGATTTTTCTTTTATTAACGGTATAGCTATATAGAATATTTTGAATTTCTGGTGGTGATGATAAACAGCTGTGTGATCACATATATAGGTAGGATGCGAACGTTCATGATTGTGGTTGAACGAGCAAGCGTGCGCTTGTAAAATGGCGACTGGCTGGAATGCTCCCCAGGGAGTGGAGAATGTGCACACATTGTGTGCGGGTAAGCCTGAATCCGATGACCGGGGTAATAATATATCTGTAAAACGCTTAGGCACATCGTTGGATCGATGTATTGAGCGCTATATAAAAAAAACGGATTATTATTATTATTATAGCGCATAATATACAAAAGGGTTACGAGAAAAGAAAAAAGAAACATTGCATTCTTCATGTATTTTTTTTTCTTGGCCTCTTACCGAGGTGTTTTATTTCACTTATTTCACATATATATTTACATCAATTTACATTTTTAACATAATAAAAAAAGAGGAAATTAATGATAAATAGTTATAACCTCAACATATCTTGAAAAATTTCTTTGTGTTTCGTAAATAAAAAACTTGGTTTATTTGCTATATAATATGGTATTTTTTAATTTGAAATTAATGAACAGACTTTTACTATTGTACGCTTTACTATCATACCGATGTTGGATATACATTATGTATATTATGTATTGTCCTAAAATTAACATGAAGTTTATTACAAAGTTTTCCTTTTTTTCTCAATACAATAACTAATGCTTCGTCATTAATAATTATTTTCATTCTTCATGTATGATATACGTAATGGTATGAACAAAAGTCTTTATTATGAGTTCAAGCTGATTATGAATAAGGAGATCTCTCTCTTTCTATATCTTCCTCGACTCTTCCGCTCTCGTTTCCGTTTCTCTCTCTCTCTCTCTCTCTCTCTTTCTATCTTCCTCATTTTCACTTTCTCTCTCAATCTTTCCCTTTCTCTCTCCCCCTCTCCCTTCATATTTGTCTCCCTCACTATTTCTCTCTCTCTCTCTCTCTCCCTCCCTTCAGATCTCTGGAGACGAACCCGTGATCGATCCCGACATCCCCCCACAATCGGAGGAGATCGCAACTTTCTTCGGGCAGGCGCTCTTCGCCACTACATATGCCGAACAGAGCAGTAAAGAAGACAGCATGATACAAATACTCAAAGATATATTAGAAAACAAACCATATTAATGATTCGATAGAACTATGAATATGTACGAAATTAGCCAATTCATACAAACTAACATTCTATACTATTTTTAAAACTTCTATATCTCAAGGTAAAGAAAGGTTTTTTAAATTTCATTTCACGGTAAAGGTCACCGTGGATGTAGCAATCTGTAAGTCTGTTGATTTGGTGAATAATAAAATACAATATCGTGTTTTCAATGAAAAGCCAGGTCAATTTGTCCGGTTTATGACAGGTTGGTTATCACTTATGACAAGCTAGAGGCTATATTAAAAGCAACAAATATGAATAATATAATTTTTGAATTTAAATGCAAACCTGGTTTAGGCCTACACCATGTTTATACCATAGTCGAGTTTACAAGAGGTCTTTAGCACGATTAAAATAATTACGGAGTCTGGTTTTAAACTGATCGGTAAACTTTGGTAGTGTAGGCTAACTGGTGTTTTAATATTTATTGTTTTAATATTTATTCTGCCATTATCATAGTATTACATTTCAGTGCAACCTTCATGTTTCTATTTTCTACGTAATACAAAATATTGAAGAAAAAAAAGAACGATCTTCTGATTATAAGACGATATAACTGACAGAAAATAGGACAAGCCGAAGATTATCAGTTTTCTTGTATTGATCAATCTATATTTACATTTTGCTAGATATAACACACGTGCATTTATATATCAGTGCTATTCCGTGCTATTCGATTCTGATTTTTATGTTGTCAAGTTGTATTATTCTTTATTTCCAAATACAGAATATCATGAAAGCATTATTTCAAGTTTCTACCATTGTGCCCAATTCATATAAACATGTACCTAATTTGAAATTAATTATACATCATAATTCTTGTCATATTCAGGATGTTAGATTCTTAAGTGTGCTATTTATATAGGGATTGAAGGAAACAATATTTTCGAACTACAAGTGTTATTATTTTGCTTTTATTGACAAGAGATAATTAAAGACGATATAACTTAATCATGTTTGGCAGATAGTGTTTTCTCTCTCGCACTCTCTCTCTCTCTCTCCCCCTCTCTCTCTCTGTGTTGTCATGGCATGGGACAGTGACCTATCCAAGGGGTTCGAGGGAAATGCCCCTATTTTTGTTTGTTTTTGTATTTTTTACCACCAACAGCGTACATGCAGTTCCAGTACATTATGTTATTAAGCAGTAATAATAATAATAATAATAGTTCAGTTCTTATATAGCGCACAAAAAGGCAAATTGGGGATTATTCTTCCTTTATCAAAATGTTCATATCGTTTCCGAGAATTGTAGGGTGTTCATAGTTTTGAAGGGCCGTATATATTCTTTCGATTAAACGAATCTTCAGAATAATGAACCTTCAGAGTACCGCATCAAGTTCCAGAAAACACGAGACCATGAGGGTAGTTTTTTCATGTTATCAGAGATGTCCTTCCACTAGTCGGGAGTATCGTCCCGTTATGAACAATATTCCCTCTTGACAGAAGTGGTGCTCCCTGGGGGTTGGGGGCGGGGCACGTTTTATGTACTCTAAAAATGTCCCTATACACATAGAAAAAGTGCCTCCTTTTAATTCCGATTATTGCCTCTTTTTCTTTCTAATTGTGCTCGTTCCGCATTCTTCACATCTTCGATAAGTTCGCCTTCACATCTAATAAATACCCCCATTAAAATTTGACAGGTGCCCCCTTTCGTTCGACAAGTGCCCCCTTTTCCTTTGTAATATATACCCCCTTTTCATCTCTGGTGAGTGCCCATTTTCAGGTACGAAAAGTGTCCTTTACCACCTCTAAAAAGTGCCCCCTTTACCTCTGATAATTGGCTCTATTTAAATCTGAGGTGTCTCTTTTCCTTTGTATAATAAGTGCCCCTTTGCATCACTGATGAGTGCCCCTTTTTACCTCTGATAAGCGTCCTTTTACCTCCTTTTCTTGTATTATAAACCCCATCAAATGGGGTGGTTACATCCATTAACCCCCTCCCGAGACGCCTATGTATGTTAAAGGCCCGGGTTAATTTAAAGGTAATACAAAGTTTCGGTATGAGGGTCATGAAATGTGTTCAAATGAACATATTGGAAGCATATGCGATCCTACAATATTCAGTATTCAGTGATCGTTGTCGAGGTTAAAATCGAGTCTAGCTCCCTCTCAAGGTCAAGATATTAATTAAGCTATAAAACGATGTTTCTTGACTAAAATCGACCGATTAGCTAATCCCGTTCGGAAATTATATATCACTCAAATTATATACATTTTGAGATTGTCATGGTCGCAGCTACCATTGTATGGCCGTTATTTGAAATTAATCGAAATTTACCGGGAGCACCGTTAAATTTTTATATTCAATTTTTCTCGAAAGCAGAAGTGTTTTAGGGGCTACATTTTCTAGTGCTTACCAAACATCCACAGGGGCATCCAAATATATCAAAATTGTAAAGAATCACTATCCGGCCAATTTTCAAAATTTCCCAAAACTTTATATTACCTTTATTTTAATGTGCCCCCATCCCTCACGATGGGATCCACTCTTTATCTGTGCCCTGACAAAAGACCCCAGTTTAGTTTGTGCTGTATTCTCATTTCCAACAGCCTTTTTCCTTCACCCTCCTTCAACTTCGATCCTCTCTCTAACTGTATCAGCCTCCGAGACCCCATACTACGATTTTAATCACTTTTATATTTCTTGCTCCTTTCGTTCCATTTATTATCTCATGTGCATCCCGTTCCATTCAACAATTTCACAATATTCATCTTACATATTCTGTTGTTGTCCTTCCTCTTCCTCTCCCCCCCCCCCCCCCCCCCCCCCACCCCGCCTAGAGATATTCACTTTCGCCACATTGTAATTATTCTCTTTCCTCTTTCTCTCTCATCGCCCGTCAATAACAACTATTCACTCTCATTTTCCTGTAGATCTCAATTAATTGGTTATCACTTCATTGGCTCTTTTTTGCCATTCCTCTAAATGTATCATCTTTGACAACAAATCACATGATATGTATATAATTCAAGTTTGAGTGTAAATAACTTTATTTTGTAGAATTTACATAGAAATTAACAATTTATATAAAAAAATTAAAAAATACATTTGCATGGAACGTCATGTTTGAGTGCAAATAACTATTTTGTAGAAAAATAATGAATTTATATAGAAACTAACAATTTCCTTTTAGAGTGTACCAAGTACCTAAAAACAATTTTGTGTATACCAGTAGCTTGAACAATTACTGTACATAACAATTCATAAGTATTAAATCAACCTTCATCGTTTTTGAAAAGTTAACAAACACTGTTTGGAAGTAATGTTCATAAATTAACATCTTATCAAGAAATATACAACATATAGTATTGCTACAAATATCAGCTTTCTAATTCATCTGCGCTACTTTATTTCTTAATTTTTGTTTTACCTCATCATATGTTGTTTAGGCTAATATAAAATAATCCACATGACAAAATACACAACCTCTCATGATACAAAGAAAGTCTCCAGATATTTCTGTCAATGTTTGCGTTTGTTTGTTGTTCTGTAATATTGTTTGTTGTTCTGTAATATTGTTTTGTGTCACTGTTTCAAAGTCTTCATAGGCACCATTCTGTCCCGACAACGGGTGGTGTGGGTACAAAAATAAGGGCAAATTGGAGAACAGCAAGAATCACTTAGACCCTGTGTTTCTCAAGTATCTGCTGCCTATATTCATGCGACTCAGTTCTTCATATCTCCTTGAGAGATGCCTCCCAGGTATCACCCAGAACCAGAATGAGAGCTTCAATGCTCTCATCTGGAAACGGTGTCCTAAACACCTGTGGAGAGGTTCACGTGTTGTTCGAACTGTAGTCAACCTTGCAGCTCTTTCGGTCGCTACAGAACTTTCAAACACCTAGATCTCAGAATGGGAGCTCATGCCATTTAAGCAGCGCGTAGAAGAGATTTTCTTAGAATAAGTAATGCTAAATATAAAGCTAGTAAAGAATTTTTAATTCGTTAAATCTTACAATGTATGATCACACCTTGTCATTGCTGTAAAGAAAGGATAGCAATAGATTACGGGCGGCGGAAATTAGGGCGACAGAGTTTGAAAAGAGAAAGAGGGAGGCTAATAGGGTTCGAAATTCAAAGAGAGAGGAGGGGTATGCAGCAAGGGAGGGGGTAGTATATGAGGCTAGGGCTTTTTGAGGGAATTATCTTTTGCTTTCAATTAATTTGTTTCTTGTTTATTTTGTATATATTGTTCTGTCCACTGGATTTTCCAATTTTCTATTATATTATTGTGTATATTTGAGTATTCGTTTAGAAAAAATATTAATTAGTTTTGTATATTATGTAAATATGAAAGGGGTGTGCTCATATTGCTCGGTTTAAAAGAGTAACCAGGTGGAAGGGTGGTATGTTAATATCCAACCATGCTCGTTTGTCTCGTCTCGATCAGAAGGAAAGGGTCACTCCAGCCTGAAGCGGAAGTGGGGTAAAGGAAGCCTGAAACATGGACTCCAAACTCAATAGATGGACGAGTTTGTAAACATCGGAAAACAAAAACGAACAATTTTAACGGGTGTCAGTTTCGGATACTAGTTCAAGCGAGGATGAAAATCCATTCATCTTTCGTACGAAGAGACAAGCAAAAAACAAAGTTTTACTGTCGGATTGTGAAAGTTCGGACAGTTCTGATGTTGAGCTACTGGGTGGATATGTCACAGGTAGTGAAATATCAGATTCAGAAACTGAGGAGACAGATAATCTTATATAGCAGATCAAGTATTCGTTCACTTGCGTCAATTCGATAGAAAAGTAAAGTTGACTCCTTCATCGATATACCTTACTGAAAGGGGTGCGCTCATATTGCTCGGAAGCCAATATTGCGGAAGGCAATGCAGCAGTTGAGGATTCACCCTCAAGTAGTAATGATTTTGTTGAAAAGTTGGTTTCAAAGTAGTTTTGGCAGGTCCCACTGCGTGGGAGGAAGCCAGTACAGCTGAAGACAATGCAGAGATTGAGGATTCACCCTCAAGTAGTAGTGATTTTGTTGAAAATGTTGGGATTCAAGTAGACATGGGAGTGACGCCAATAGTAATGACGATGAAGTTGAGGGCACACCCATAAATAGTAATGTAACAATAGTCAAAGGGAGGGCGGATGCCTATGCATGCTCGTGTTGTGAACGAAACTTTATATCTCTCAAGGCAATCGGTACACATCAAGGAAAACCCATAATAATCACCTAATAGACAGCGTTAGGTACCTGGACCCACAAGCCCATATCACATTCATGGAGTTACTTCCCCGTAAAAAGACTAGAACTCACAAACATGACGTACACATTGATATTTATAATTCTAGGGTAGATCAACTTAATGATTTGCTAAGAGAATTCCTCCCTACTGTCCACACAAACTTCTGGCAACATTCCCAGCACATTAAAGACCCATGTAAGTTTTACAAGGAGGATGGCAGGGTTCACTTTGCCCACCTAGGGGATGCACTATAAAGGGTCACTCTAGCCCTATGCGGAAGTGGGGTAAAGGAAGTCTGAAACATGGACTCCAAACTCAATAGATGGATGAGTTTTCAAACATCAGAAAACAAAAACGGACAATTATAATGGTGTCAGATTCGGATACTAGTTCAAGCGAGGATGAAAATCAAGTCGATGGAAAAGTAAAGTTGACTCCTTCATTGATATACCTTAACGAAGGGAGAGCAGATGAAGTATTCGTTCACTTGCGTCAATTTGATAGAGTCGATGGAAAAGTAAAGTTGACTCCTTCATCGATATACCTTACTGAAAGGGAGAGCAGATGAAGTATTCGTTCACTTGCGTCAATTTGATAGAGTCGATGGAAAAGTAAAGTTGACTCTTCGTCGATATACCTTACTGAAAGGGAGAGCAGATGAAGTATTCGTTCACTTGCGTCAATTTGATAGAGTAGATGGAAAAGTAAAGTTGACTCCTTCATCGATATACCTTACTGAAAGGGAGACGAGATGAAGTATTCGTTCACTTGCGTCAATTTGATAGTAGATGGAAAAGTAAAGTTGACTCCTTCATCGATATACCTCACTGAAAGGGGTGTGCTCATATTGCTCGGTTTATTAGAAGAGGTGGGAGATGTCATCAAGATACAAGAATTTTTTTTTGACAGGTTCATTCACAGAGATGTTGCAAGGTTTTTTGTCTTTGACGGGATCGTATTTTTATTTTCGTCCTCTAGATAAATACCTTAATCTCGGGACACAGCCTCATACGGGACCTCGGCCAGTACTCGCCCAACCTTAAGCTAGCAAAAGAAAATATCGAGATTCACAGGTTCCCCTGGAGCAACGGTACCTTCCCTCATTAACAGATTTCATTCTTTATCAATTTCTAAGTACCAGTGTGTCATTTCACAAATTGGAGGCAATGACATCTCTGCCCCACACTCCCCCCCGCCCCCCCGCCCGACAAGGTCATGAGGGACATCCATCACCTCATAGACAGCATTAGGTACCTGAACCCACAAGCCCATATCACGTTCATTGAGTTACTTCCCCGTAAAAAGACTAGAGCTCACAAACGGGACGTACACATTGATATTTATAATTCTAGGGTAGATCAAATCCCTACTGTCCAGACAAACTTCTGGCAACATTCCCAGCACATTAAAGACCCATGTAAGTTTTACAAGGATGGCCAGGGTTCACTTTGCCCACCTAGAGGATGCACTGTAATGACCCAGTAGGCAAAATGGTACTGGCCCATTAGACTGCAGGTTGGGATTAGGGCAGAGCCCAACATTCTCAGCTTTTTAAGTGAAAAAATGACTCTTTACCCTGAGGAAAGTTTGGTGAAAAGCCAAGCAAGGAAATAAGATCATGAATGAAAAGCTGCAAACTCACTAATCTAATATCAGAATAGGAATTTGGAGATCTAGACTTTCTTAGTCGGTTTCGTAAGAGACGTGGGGTTGAGTTTGTAAACATCAGAAAACAAAAACGTCAGATTCGGATACTAGTTCAAGCGAGGATAAAAATCCATTCATCTTTCTTACTAGGAGGAAAAGCAAAAAACAAAAAGTTATACCGTCGGATTCTGAAAGTTCGGACAGTTCTGATGTTGAGCTACTGGGTGGATATGTCACAGGTAGTGAAATATCAGATTCGGAAACTGAGGAGACAGATAATCTAATAGAACAGGGTTGGGCTCTTTGTTATCTCCTACTAAAATGTAGTATTCGTTCGATCGAGTCGATGGGAAATTTAAGTCGACTCCTTCATCGATATTCCTCACTGAAAGGGGTGCACTCAAATTGCTCAATTTATTAGAAGAGGTGGGAGATATCACTAAGATATCTTTGACGGTATCGTACCGACGACACAAGCAGAACCGAAATATACCAATGTATTCATTACGAGTACAGTGTTTGATTCCAAAGTATATATACATGTACGTAACTTTATTAGAAAGAGAAATGTCAGCGCTGATAATTATTTTCTAACAATAGGGGTAAGTTTCGAGACAATCAAGTTCAGGGAACTCATCGATCATGGAGATGATATACTATCTGGAGAAATGTGTACATTAGAAAAGTAGAAGTTGATCTCATTTTTCTTATTTTGTTTATTGTAGTTGCAACCGGACACTATATATTTAGTGTCAGATGAAAACAGGGCCACGCTACCAGAAGATGGAAAGTTCATGGCAATTGAGCTCTCGGCCACGACTCACTATAGAGTTATGGGAAATCCAGTATGCCCTCCTCCACTGCCGGCTCAAGATTCACCTGGAAGTAAAGCTTCTTTTGTTTTGGAAGAAGACAATGAATGATATATTCTATGTATTCTATTCTTCTTCAAAAAGATGACTGATTAGACGTTAACTATCAAGGATGTCCATTTTGTGTCGGATCAGAAAATTTGTATTCAATATTCGTTTTTGGTAGAATTACGATGCAATGTGTTGTATTACGACACAGACTCCATGACGATGGAACTGTGCCTACTGTAGCGATGGGGATCCATCTTGGTGATATGACCGATGATCTTGGTGATATGACCGATGATCTTAAAATAGATTTTCGGTTCTGGATGTCAGATCACCAGGTTTGTCAGTGGTGGACCAATACAGTACAGTTATAAGGTGTGGTCCACCAAACAGAAAGAGGTTCTCAGTACATGTAAATCTTGTATGTTTATATTTTGTATCTTGTATGTATGTTTATATTTTGTATGTATGTATATATTTTGTATGTATGTATGTACGTTTATATTTTGTATGTATGTACGTTTATATTATATTTAGTTCAGCTAAATGTTATTGTTTTGTTAAACTTCTGAGTTTCTAGAAGTGCCTGTAAATAAGTTTTAAGTAATAAAGGGACAAGACATCCCGAGATATATATCATATATACCATGAGTAATAGTCTAGATTTTTAGAATCTTGTGTGTAGTGATGGAATGAGCTCGATTGCTTTGATTGTGTAACTCTATGTTCTGTGATATGTTCTCAGTGTTCGTAGTATGATTGAATTGTTTGTTTACGCGATGTACTTTGTGTGTGTAATGTTGTGTGAATCTTGTGGTAACCGACAGAAAAAGGGTGAACCATTTGCATTAGTCCTAATGAAATGACATCATTGTATGCCATCCTTGGAGGATATTGATTGTGTATAATCCTCACACAATCACGGATGATCTCGAACGCAGAGTAACCCAACCGCGTCCAATTGGGGTGGCCCTTATTTAAGGGAATGATTACATACTTTCAATGCTTCAATCATATTGCTCTTATAATCATTTCGTAATTTACACTCCGCCCTCG
Organism: Strongylocentrotus droebachiensis; assembly: GCA_035222895.1. Classification (NCBI taxonomy): domain Eukaryota; kingdom Metazoa; phylum Echinodermata; class Echinoidea; order Camarodonta; family Strongylocentrotidae; genus Strongylocentrotus; species Strongylocentrotus droebachiensis. Next base: position 265,461 of record JAVYIG010000128.1, on the reverse strand, counting down.
GAATGCATGGGTGTTTATTGTTCATTTTTTATTGAAGGAAAATTCCAGCCAAGTAGACATTACATGAGACCGTCCACATGCCCAAATTGGATTACGACAGTCAGCTTCATCCATTTTTAGGCAAGTATAGAATTGTTGATAGGTATATTACTGACCCTCTCATGTGACAGTTTAACCAGGAAGATGTAGGAGAATGGAGAGCCCATCCAAGAGGCCCCTTTGAAGACCCCCCCCCCTTCTGAAACAGCTTGTAAATCTCACTCTGGAAATTGAGTGACATAGTACAGTGAAGTGGTAGCACTAAAGTCTAAATATAAATATTTAAATAAAATAAAAATTAAATATTAAATACACTAAATATGTGAGTAAGAAGAAGGTTTTTAAAGGAATATCAAGGCATGACTTTGAAGAAAGTGACTTTTCAAGCAGCTGCCAAGCTGTCAGAAGACACTGCTTCCAAGAGGAAGCTAATTTCTCATTTCAGTCCCACTCATAGGGTTTTGAGTGGGGGCATGGTGGGTCATCTCATAATTCATGTTCTCAAGTTGCATGTGGCCCTGGATTTTCAAAGACCATTTCTGTCAAGGAGGCTAGCTTTATTACTTTATTTCAAGATATTTTTTTAGGTATACAAGTTAAGTACTACAGAAAAACTCAGCTCTCATGCTCCTCATTCATGAGATGGATTTTCTCTATTTGGAATTTTTTCCTTCTTCCCAAGAATCCTCACGAATATGGAGTAGTGATTTTGTTAATCATGCCATAGTATTATTAAGATGGCAAAACAGGAAACAAAAGCTAATGCAGGATTCTTGTAATTTTTTTTGAAGTGTTTAGATGCTCAGATGGGGAGGTCCTAAATCAAGAACATCGCACAAGTTTATATAGATCTGTGCAAAATGGCGGAAGTTGAAATGCAAGTGAGAGCTACCGCATTATCATTTTCCTCTTCAGGTACGTTTTCTTTTGAATTTGTGATCAATCAACATTTTAGGGCAGTTGTTTGATGTGCAGTGTGTACAAAAAAATTAAAAACGTATTTTATGAAGAAACGTACCGTAATTTTGCGGAAAAAACAGAATGGTTGGCAGCTCTGCTACTCAGCCACAGCATTGCCAACAAAACAATTTTGAGTGGTCGAAAAAACTAAGGTAACTCTCTCACTTTCTTGTCTCCTCCCTCTTTTGGAGTTACCACGGAATTGTGATTTCCATCTTGCCTTTGGGGAGAGCAGACATGGGTTTTGACTGGTACTGGCTCCTTTGTTTTAGGTAAGAGAAAAACTCATTTCTCACGCCTTACCTTTGTATTCGTGATTAGAATAGGCCAACAGTCACCTCTCATATACTTTTTATAAAAGAGAAGAGTACTGTAGAGAAATGATTAATGAAATAAAGTGTTTATTATCTTTCTGATGAGATCTTTTCATATAGAGGGACAGGCTTTTGTCTATCTATCTCTTTAGCATATACATGTATCTATTCACTCCATTTATGTAATATTAGGTATAATCTATGTGATAAGGTTATATTCATGTAAATATTCCTGTATCTTGACTGACAACCCTATCTTGTAATGTAGGCATATAGCAAAATTTTGGGTCAAAGTGAACTCATTTACAATAATGCCACCCGCTACTTCATTGCAGAGGCATAAAAAGCACAGAACGTGAATAAGACTGCATTTCCAATGTGTCTCAACCTGCTTACATTTCAAATTACAATTTTCCACCCAACATTAACCTTTTCCAATCAATGGGTATTATCATATTTCATTATACTGTATATTCTGATAATTTGAATGCTCAACTGCACATGATTCCCCTCTATTACACGCAGGTTGATAATTACAAATTTTATCTCTTCCTGATTTGCGCCAGATGATAGTACCAACTGGGCAGGCAACTGCATACTTCTGAATCCACAGAGAGCAAATGCTGTCCTGCTGTAAGTATGTCAAATGCTGTCCTGCTGCCGTATGTGTCAAATGCTGTAGAAAGGCCCTGAATTTGGAGAAACAAAAAGACGAAGGGGAAATGTAACTGAATGAATGCTGAAACAGATGCACAACAATAACCAGTTTCAAATAAATTTACAATTGAATATAATATATTTCAATTCTCTCAGCATTCAAGGAATTATTTTCTACCAGCAGGGGTGATAGTGAGCACTAAAAAAAAAATAGGTTTTTTGTTTTCTCCTCAACCACGCTCCTCTTGAGTAAAAAAAAAAAGAAAAAAAAAAAGAGGATTCGTGGGGGAAAAATGGCATCTAACATTCCCCCCTTTCGAGTAGGAAAATTGGGACAAAATGGGGAAAATTGCAAAAAAAAATAGGGCAAAATAGGGAAGAATAGAGAAACTAAGAGGGAAATCAGAAAAATCAGGATAAAATATGGAAGAAAAAAAATAATTGGGAAACCCGATTTAAATCAGGTTTTTATCAGGCCTGCTACCAGGTATGATGCGTATCCAACTAATTATTTCACATGGTAAAAGAGTGGTAAAGGCTTGGATTTAGACTTTATTTATCATTTGTTGAACAAAGATGCACTGAATGAAAACTCATGCAAAATATGGACAAAATGTTGTATTTATATAATTTTTTATAATCAGTTTAGAGGTATTTTTTAAAGCACATGCGCTATTATGTGGCCCCCTTCTACCAACCAATAGTTACGAAATGTATTGCTGTTAGTAAAAAAAATAATAACAAAATCAATATAGACTACTGTCTTGTATCAGAATATTACTATAGGACATCAATGTATTCAGATAAGAGGTGTCAGAGAAGTAACTCATCATTTACAAGACACATATCACAACCATTATTACAAAAGTTGACATTGTTAACCTACAGTAACCTTTGATCCCAAATTACACTGTACTTTCCAGGCAATGGATGAATTTCTCAACGGGAATTGTAAACGTAATAATAAAATGAAGTGCAGCACAACCTCTCATAATTATATGCCATTGGTGGAGTGAGAAAATGCAAGGAAAACATTTACATCACACGCATTTCTAGGGGCCCATGAATACAACCCATCATTCTAAGAAAATTTGCACGTATAATGTATTACATTCCAATTGTGGCCAGAACTGTGGATGAGTACACTTGGTTCACGCAGAATTTCTTTCATGCAACTTGGACCATTTGGACAAGGTACTTGTTTGATTAAATAATAATAAGTCACATTTGTACAGCACTTCATACTACGTTTCTATGCGATTTACAATGTAATAATTATTATTATTATTATTACCCGGTTATTGGATTAAATTTGAGTCAACTCTTAAATGCACATGCTCCCGCCAGGTGCTATTATACAAGCGCACAATTGCCATTCCAACTACATTAATGTTCACATCCTACCAGGTACCCAAATAAGAACACCTGGGTGGAAAGTCAGACCTGCCAACCTCTGGAGTTCAAAAACTGTATTCTTTAATCCCAAAAGTTGTATTTTACTGACAAAAGTTGTATTCTTAAAATTAAACATGGGCTGTTACGCGGATCAATGCCTCGTACAGTTCCTACTACATATAGGAAGAATTTTTTTATGGATCATTTGTTGAATATGCATGATTTCGTCACGACTGTTGTGTTTCGATGAACCAATGAACATCCCCCCAAATTGCCAATGTGAGATGCCTTTAGGATACATAACAGGACAGAATGGGCATTTTGCCTTGGAAATGGCTAACACACTGGGAAAAAAAAAAAAAAAAAAAAAAAAAAAAAAAAAAAAAAAAAAAAAAAAAAATCGTTTTTTTTTTTGGTTGAAAATCGTATCTTATGCAGGAAAATCATACTGTCGTATTTGCCTCTAAAAATCGTACTAAATACGACTAAATCAAACTGGTTGGCAGGTCTGGAAAGTGTCAAATGTAGATTAATGTCTTGACAAAGAAAGTTGGTCATCATAGCAACAACCAGTCCAAAATGATTTCAAAGTGATATGCCATTATTAATGGAGGAAGAAGATTGAGAACATGAATATTCTTCTCACCTTGTGAATATCTTCCGAGGCAAATGACGCTCTTCAAGATTGATGAACCGCTTACTTCTTTCCTCGGATGAAGGTTGAGCTCCAAGTACTGAAACCGCATAAACACTATGGAACAAAAGTGAGAACAAGGATGGAAAGATGGAAAGATAGAAGGAGAAGGAGAAGTAGAATGAAGAATGTAGTATGGTAGAAAGAACAAGAAAAAAGATAAATATATTAAGTACACCTTCCAAGCTTTTTTGCAGGAATCATGTTGACTGAATGTTTTGTTGTTGATCAGGGTTGGATTAGTTATCCATCAGTTTTATTCAGACGGCAATTCCTAAGACATCATACCAACAACTCCTACATTATTTCAATGTGACATTCCACCAACGGTCTTTCAGAATCAATCAAGTCAACCACCATTCCGTTTTCAATTCACCACCCCTTCCAAAATACAACGTGTATAATCATATTGAATGATAACTCATTTCTTCAACATATTACAATTTATTTACTCTTTTCACAGCATGAACCATGAATATTCTTCTCACCTTGGGTATATTTTCTGAAGCAAATGACGTTCTTCAAGATTGACAAACCGCTAACATTCCGCAGATGAAGGTTGTTGAGCTCCAAGTACTGAAACAGCATGGATGAAAAGTAGAAATGGCAGAGAGAAAAAAGAAGAAGAATAAATTAAGTACATCATCAAAGCTTATTTTGCAGAAATCATGATGGCTGAATGTTTGTTTGTTGATCAGGGTTGGATTAGTTATCCATCAGTTTTATTCAGACGGCAATTCCTAAGACATCATACCAACAAACTCTTTATTTCAATGTCACATTCCACCAATAGTCTTTCAGAATCGATCAAGTCAACCACCATTCCGTTTTAAATTCACTACCCCTTCCAAAATACAACATGTAAAATCATATTGAATGATGACGCGTTTCCTTTAACATATTACAATTTATTTACTCTATTCACGGCATGAACTTGTTTATTAATGGAGTCAGAAGATTGAGGACATGAATATTCTTCTCACCTTGTGAATATCTTCTGAGGCAAATGACGTTCTTCAAGATTGATGAACCGCTACCTTCTTTCCTTGGATGAAGGTTGAGCTCCAAGTACTGAAACCGCATAAACACTATGGAATAAAAATGAGGACAAGGATGGAAAGATGGGAAAGAAAAAAGAAATATATTAAGTACATCATCCAAGCTATTTCGAAGGAATCACGATGGCCGACTGTTTGTTGATCAGGGTTGGATTAGTTATCCATCAGTTTTATTCAGACGGCAATTCCTAAGACATCATACCAACAAACTCTTAAAAGCCACTGCAGGGACAATTTCTTCAAAATTTCTATCTGGAAAAAAATGTTATCAAGTCATTTCCTTCAGAGTACCGTATTTGCATTTCGCGCTTCACAGGACTCTCTTAAACACGTAGATACACATAGTACAGGGCTCACACAGAAAGATTGACACTGTTCTGGTGTATGCAGAGCTGCCAACCTCCAGAACAGAAAATCAGTAATTTGGGGAATAAACCAGTAATTTCCCATGCGGCGCCATGAATCTTAAAAGAATGGCAAGCGGACGCATGCGCGCATGATTATCTGAAATTTGTTGTGATTTTACTCCCACAAAGTTGCTAAATATTGATTTTCAGTTCATCACAACACATAAGTTTTCAATGAAAAATTGGCTTCTATTAAGAGAATACTTGATAATTTTCCATCTTTCTCATGCAGCGAGTGCTGGATGGCCAAAAACACGTAATTTTTAGACAACATTCCGTACTGCCGTAATGGTCGTTAATTTCCAAACCAATTACGGGAAATCCGTACTAGTTGGCAGCTTTGTGTATGCCAATGAAAGGCGTTATAAATCACTGGGAGTGGCCTTCACTTTACGACCAAAAGTTATAATGTAAAGTGTATTACACTCTTAGGTCATTAAAAAAAAACGCGAACATTTTGCTGCGTCTGTTTAATGCTTAGAACAATGGGAGTCATCAATAAAATACACATACCATGTCTCCAGGTCCACAATAGTACAGCGTCCAGTGAAGACGTGTCGACTTCTCCCAAGCAGAGCATCGTTGCTAGGTATAAACACATCCCTGAAAACAGAACAAAGTCTCCCCATTAATTTACATGAAAATCAACATGTCTGAAAACGTTAATATCAACTGCAAGTGCAGATAAATCATTATTGAATGCATATGTGCCATGTGATTCAGAAGTAAGCATAATGTTTTCTCATAAAAAAATGAATTTCGATCCGCTGAATTTATTCATCACGATCATATGGCACTTTTTGATATCTCTGAAATTGGTTCTGATCCAACAACTGACTTTTCTTGCAGAGCTATCAATAAATCAATTACTACAGTGTCATCCAATATCATAAGTACAAAATAGCTAGGCTTTCCACGATGGGCCCTGTTAACTTTTCACTAACTCAAAGAATAATGCATGGACGGGTCTTTCAAAAATCATAACTACACAATCAGTATGTTCCAGGTTATGTTCTAAAGAACGTTATTTCAGGACACTTGAAATTTTTACTCCATACAACGATATCTTACCAGGGTGGTCTACGAGGGGTTTAAACATAACAGCGACGGAAACACACTTATGATTGTACAGGTGTGAAAACCCAAAACGGGTCAATATTCTTTCTCATTCAAAATTAGTCATGAAATTTGTTTGAAAATCCTTCAAAATATGGCTTAGCTTGCACCACAGTGCATTAAGAACCTTGGAGAACCTCAAACAAGCTTTAGAGCCTGGGCACAAGAATCTGTTCATATTTTTCCCACTCCCCAATTTAACACGATTCAATTTGGTAAGTGGACCACCCTGCATTAAGAATGGAGGAAAGAGATTGAGAACATAGAATTTGACACACTGTTCTGGTGTATACCCAATGAAAGGCGTTATAAATTACAGTGAAAAGCATTCACTATTACGACTAAAAGTTCTGTAAGTGCATTACACTTTACGTCTAAGTTTTGCTGCATCGTATCTGAATGAGGCCAGCAAAGAAAACGGTCGAGAAGAAAGAGTATTATAAATCTGGTTAATGCTTAGAACAATGGGAGTCATCAAAAAAACACACGTACCATATCTCCAGGTCCACAACAGTACCGCATCCAGTAAAGACATGTCGACTTCTCCCAAGCAGAGCATCGTTGCTAGGTACAAACACATCCCTGAGAACAGAACAAAGTCTCCCCATTAATTTACATGAAAATCAACATGTCTGAAAACGTTAAAATACAACTTGAATGCGAGTAAATAGTCATTATGGAATGCATATGTGCCATGTGATTCAGAAGTAAGCATAATGTTTTCTCATAAAAATGAATTTCGATCCGCTGAATTTACTCATCATGATCAAATGGCACTTTTCGACTTTTCTTGCAGAGCTATCGATAAATTAATTACACACATCCAACATCATCGGTACAGAAAAACTCAATTTCACAAAATAGCTAGGCATTCCATGACAGGCCCGGTTAACTTTTTCACCAACTCAAATAATGCATGGACAGGTCTTTCCAAAATCATAACTACACCATACCTGCCAACATTTGAAAATAGGAATAAGGGATTTTTAGCACGGTATGCCTTCGAAAATAAGAAATCACACCTGTAGTGGCAGTGTAATTGGCAATAAGTCTGTACCAAAAAGCACATTCGCTGCTCTATCAAAATTTTGAGAATCCGGAATATTCTGAATTTTCAGGCCCTAAAGATTCAGAAAAACAGAATATTCTGGATTATTCGTAAGGGTTGGCAGGTATGTTAGCCGATTTGTTTCGCATTATATTATACATGCATCAAATCTTAAAACCTGCCAACCTTTTACAGCAAGAATCATGTAAATATCTTACCCTCGCTCTCATGTAGTCATGCAGACTCAGGAATTCTGGGAAGATGTGAGAAACCAACATCTGTTCCATCCGATCCTTGTAAATCTTTTTCTACAAAAATACAAAATGAGAAAACATCAATTAAATCTACATCGAATGCATGAACGTATTAAGGAAACACAAACAGCTGAAAAGAATGTATAAATCAAGGCCACGATGGTATGAAATCTATTAAAATCATACACCTTCTGTTCTTGTGCTTGGTACAATCAGACTTGGTAAGCTAGATTGAAAATCAAACATATTTAGATTCATGCAATCTTGTATCATCATGTAGTAACCAAGGCACAGAATGAATCTTATAATTAATATTATTCTTCAATATTAATAAATCAAAAAAATTGATGTGGTTTAAAGTGTACCAATCTGATCAGCTACAAAAATAATGTGTATATATATCTAGAATGTGTGTACAGCTAGAAAGCATAAATCATGCCAACAACTTTGCCTCAAATTGTATAGGTAAACAGATCAGGAATCTGAAGAAAATGAAGAATAGCATAAAACCAGAGATGCCAACCTCTTGACACAAAAAAAAGACTTGAGTATCCTGAAAAAAAAAAAAATCAGATTTTCGCGATAACTCGACACAACCACTCACTATCAGTGTGTGCCACGTTACATTCTTATCAACGTTATTTCAGGACACTAGACATTTTTACTCCATTACAACGATATATTACCAGGGTGGCCCCAGAAGGGGTTTTGTTTAAACATATACAGGTTAATATTCATTACTCATGAAATATGAGTCATAAAATTGTTTGAAAATGCAATATGGCTGAGCTTGCACCACACTAGTCAGGGATGCCAACCTTTCAGAGCACAAATCCGTAATCATAAGGCTAAAAATCCGTAATTTGGAGACAAAATCCGTAATTTTCTGCGCGACTTTCTTTAAAAGTCTGTAACTTCTTGCCACGCTTCTTAGTTGTGGAAGACATGATGATTGATATCTAAATCCAACCAACATGAGTTCAGATTGTCGACGAAAATCGACGAACGCTGTGACAGCCTGTGAGAAATCCGACAGTGTACACAGCGCTAGCGTAGCGAGGCCTGGCGCTGGGCGGGCGGTAGCGGCGCGGCCAAGAGAGGTATTTCACCCGGCCCCCGCTCGCGAAGCACATGTTGTATGCACATGTATGCACTGAAAGGGGTGTGCTAGATAACAAATTGTCCAATCGGAAGCCCTGTGGGATTTCTATGCATGGATTCAAGGATGGCTGCGCTGCAATAGTCAAAAGTACGTGCTAAACCTTAAACGTGCTAAACCTTAAAGTGCTTATTTTGAAAATCGGCAAAATCCGGAATTTATGGTATGAAAATCGTACCGCCCGTAATCGGCCGATTTCCCGTAGAAATTACGGGAAATCCGTACTAGTTGGCATCTCTGACTAGTGCATTGAATCAAAAGCAAGCTTTAGAGCCTGGCCACAAGGGACGCATGAATCTGTTTAAAGTCTTTCCACTTTCAAATTTGAAATGATTCAATTTTGTTAGTGGACCACCCTGCATAAAGAATGGAGTAAGAAGATTGAGAACAGATAGAGAACATTAATATTATTCTCACCTTAGGAATAACTTCTAAAGCAAATGGCGTTCTTCAAGATTGATGAACCACTGAACTACATTCCGCAGATGAAGGTTGAGCTCCAAGTACTGTAACGGCAAAATCATTGCGGGAGAAGGATGGAAGGAAAAGTAGATAGTGAAGAAAAAAAGAAATATATTAAGTACATCATCCAAGCTATTTTGCAGGAATCAAGATGACTGAATGTTTGTTGATCAGGGTTGGATTAGTTATCCATCAGTTTTATTCAGACGGCAATTCCTAAGACATCATACCAACAAACTCTCTTCAAAGTCACTGAAAGAACACTTTCTTCACAATTTTTCACTGTCTGAAATTTTTGTTGTTGCACGAATCAGTTCTTATTTTTCCACTTTCCAATTGTACATGATTCAATTAAGTTAGTGGACCAGTGACCCTGCATTACTAATGAATTAAGCTATAAAGAATAAAACCCATTTACCTACCATTCACATCAACACTGACTGCTTGTAAACTTCCTTGCCATGTCCTGCAGAGTTTTTGATGGTGGGCAACTTGACCAGGTTGTGGAGATGAAGCAGATATTACAACTTTACCACTCATGGTTGAGCCAATGCGTAAGTCCCGACATGAAGTCTGTTCTGTCCAAACAAAAAATTGCATTTTATGATAGTTGTTGAATTTCAATCTATGGAGGGAAAATATTTGATCATTCTAATCTATGCACATACATGTCTTGTATCAGAATATTACTGTAGGACATCAATGTATTCAGATAAGAGGTGTCAGAGAAGTAACTCATCATTTACAAGACAACATATATCTTCACTATAAATATGGTATGCTTAATAGTCCTAAATGCATGTTCCTGGTCAATCACAACCCCCCTCCCCCCAACCGTTTAAAAATTTCATCCAGAGAACTTACAAATTCATATTCTAAATCACTTAGATTTTTTTCTCTACAAAACCAGCACATACCATCTGAGAATTGACAAAAGAACCACTTACCTGTCTAACAGTCTGGCTCTGGATATGAAACAACATCTTGAGTTCCTTTCACCTGAACGAATAATAGAGAAAACAAGTTAAAATACACAGCTGGGCATACACTTCATAAACAGATTGATAACATTTATCAGTTTTACTTCATTTGCTGTAAATACAAATGTATGGTATCATTGTCAGTGTGCCTCAGGTGAGTAAGGATGTCTCCAGCAAACGATATGTTTGTCAGCTCCGTCTTGAAACTAGATATGTGTGATCATCATTGGCACATGACAAATGGTTGTTAAACCTTCTGCTTTATGATTTACAGCTTTTGGGTATAATCTCCAGAGACAGAAGTTAACAAGCAAACAAGCATGGTCATCTTCTGGTTTAGGTGTAAAGTTTTAAATTATTTAATTTTCCTAGTTTCAGAAATGCCATTCGGAAGCAAAAAGATAATTGCAGGTGATCAAGATACATAAGTAACGGCCATGTTTCCTGTATCTTCATACAGTGCAGGTCAATATTTTCACAGCTCAAGGATTCAAGGACAAATTTGCAAATTGTAAATTTGTGTAAAGCCACTACTTATAACAATTATTTCGGGACTGATAAACAACTAGATGGAATTCGACTGCGCGCAGTCGAAAATGATGCCTCCGTCATAGAGCAATTTTACAAACCAAAACAGAAGAAATTTTTCAAATTCAAGTTCATTTGTAATCCATTAACAGGTTCTCAGAATATTGTGATTACAAGCAATTTCTCATATACATATATGACCCTTTGAACTTTGACCTCATGACCCTAAAATATACTCAGTACATTGGCTCTGCAAGATGTCCTGAGTTAAATAGTAATCCATCTGTCAGTTCTAATGAGAATGCGTTCACAAGCTATTTTTGCATACATAATGAGCCCATGACCTTTGACCTCATGACCCAAGAATCTACTCAGTTCATTGGCTCTGCAAGATTCATACATGACCAAAGTTTGGCAGGGATCCATCAATCGGGTCTTCAGATAACGCGATCACGAGCTGTGTTTGCATACATAATGAGCCCTGTGACCTTTGACCTTTGACCTCGTGACCCAAGAATCTACTCAGTTCATTGGCTCTGAAAGATTCATACATGATCTAAGTTTGGCAGGAATCCATCAATCTGTTCTAATGATAATGCGATCACAAGCCATTTTTGCATACATAATGAGCCGCGTGACCTTTGACCTTGACCTCATGACCCCAAAATCTAATCAGTTCATCGGCTCTGCAAGTAACATACATGACCAAAGTTCGGCAGGAATCCATCAATCTGTTCTTGAGATAACGCGATCACGAGCTGTTTTTGCATATATAATGAGCCCTGTGACCTTTGACCTTTGACCTCGTGACCCCAAACTCTAATCAATTCATTGGCTCTGCGAGATAAATACATGACCAAAGTTTGGCAGGGATCCATCAATCGGGTCTTCAGATAACGCGATCACGAGCTGTGTTTGCATACATAATGAGCCCTGTGACCTTTGACCTCGTGACCCCAAAATCTAATCAGTTCATCGGCTCTGCAAGATACATACATGACCAAAGTTTGGCAGGAATCCATCAATCGGTTCTTCAGATAACGCGATCACGAGAACGGGACGTACGGACGTACGGACGGACGTACGGACGGACGGACGTACGGACGGACGGACAACCCGAAAACATAATGCCTCCGGCTACTTCGTAACGGAGGCATAAAAATACATTGAAGCGCATATTTATGTCAGGTGGTCTCAACTTTAGCCCTATGACCCGGCGACGCCTGGTGTAATATAATGTACTCCCAGATCATGCCATGCCACTTGGCTTCCATTAGTGATTGTGATATGTGATATTAGCTTCTGGAAACTTAAATTAATAAATTCTTTAAATTAACGATCAATGGGTGTTTCTAGAATTTCCTGAAAAATACTCCTGTGAAAAGAGCTGATTACACGTATGCAGTAAAAAAAGAAAACTCCAAACTTCCTATTTTCACTTACCAATTGTATTCACCTGAAGAATCTGCAACATCACACCAATCTCAAATGGAGGCCAGGTTAGAGATGCTGAGAGGAAAAAGAGAGAACTGCTTAATTTAAGGACAATTCAACCCTTTTTATTTGTTACTGATTAAAGTCCAAATACGGCAAAACAAATGGAAGAATATAGCAAGCACCCCCCCCCCCCCCAGGCAACAAGATCCTATCAAATAATGTTGGATGGAGTAATTTTTCTCTCCCCCCCCCTTCGCAAAGCAAAATTGTTATATTTTCATGTTCACGTTTCCTCTCAGACAAATGCCTCGAAACTGGCATCACCGATTGTGAGCTACTACATGCAGCCACACAATGTAATGCAGTGTGACATAAGACACGTCACATTGCCATTGATACAGCTACATGGTGCTCACATCAGCCTCGTCATCAAAATCATCACCGAGGAACTTTCTGGCCCGAATTCACAAAGCAAGGTTTGAGCTCAGACCAAGGTTTGAGGTCAAACCTCCTTTTGTTTCGCCAAACCTTCTTTTGTTATTTACAAACCTGGTTTGTAAATAACAAAAGGAGGTTTGAGCTCAAACCCGGTCTGAGCTCAAACCTTGCTTTGTGAATTCGGGCCACTATGTTTGAAAATTCTTTTTAGCGCCAACGAGCAAGAAAAAAAATTGCACCCAAAACAAATATGATTTAAAAGAAAAAACAAGATGCCTAACCCATACCTCCACATTGACCTGGCCATGAAGCAAATGTCAGTTCCCTTGCATATAAATTAGACACAAATTCTGATTCACTCACCAAGGTGATGTTGCCAAACTTGTCTGCACACATGACAGTGTCATGGTCCAGCAGGCACGTGGCTGTAATCCAACGAGGGTTGCTATCGTCCGCAAAGATGACCATCTGATTCTCCTGTCTCTTGTACTTGAGGAAGTGAAGACTCTCCTGGACATCGCTGATGATCACACAGTTACCCGTTGTCAGGATGTTGGTGATGAAGTTTAGAATGTGCTGTAAAATACACACAAAAAATATTGTAGCCTTTTTTCCATCACTCTAATTTTTGGTCATAATTTACCATCAATGGCAGAGAAAGGATTACAATTTTATCTGATATTGATGATTTTACATTTTCAAGGATTTCTCCAAGTAGAGTATGAACATCAACAGGAGTAGAAAATATGACATGATCACTGCATAGCTCAGAATTTGTGAGTGTAATTGTCAACAATTGAATTTCAGGGGATTGACAGATATTAAGACATCATTGCCATGCAGTGACAAATAACCTCGTGACTGTAGCTGACAAATTTAGTTAAATTCAGAGATATACACATAAGTAGGAGCTACGTGAGACATCAAATATTACATATTTTGTTTGTAGTAACATGCTTAAAGGATTTCTCCTTCACCATTTGGCAGACTCACATACACAGAATAATGGCTGAATCACCAACAAAATTGATTTAAAAGATAAATATTTCATTAAAAAAGTTTCTTCCCTTTTATGTTGGTTCTTTTTCTATCTCTTACACATCAAAGTAGTATTCATGGAATTTGAGCAAACACAAAAAGGTCTGTTGACCTAAAATGACCTTTGACCTTAACTTAGTGACCTGAAATTCGACTCGCATGATTGGGGAGACTTGATAACCCTAAAGTCCCAGTTTCATTGACTAAGAACTTTAAATTTCAAAATTATATCAACAATTCAAAAACTTAATCTTAGGTTAAGTTTTTGATGATGCCCACAACATAGTCAAAGTCTGTTGACCTGAAATGACCTTTGACCTTCACTTAGTGACCTGCTATTCTACTCACATGATTAGGGAGACTTGATAACCCTATAGTCCAAGTTTTATTGACTAAGAACTTACACTTTAAAAATTATGTCACAAATTCAAAAACTTAACCTTAGGTTAAGTTTTTGATGTTGACGACGCCGCCGCCGTCACTGGAAAAGCGGCGCCTATGTCTCGCTTTTTGCTACGCAGGCGAAACAAGAAAAAAATTGCACCCAAAGCAAATCTCCCCAGTAATCCACTTTTCACATGACAGGGTTCAGCATCACTTTGAGACATAACTATGTATTTAAAAAAAAAAAATACTTACTTTTCAATCAGCACGTTTCTTTTTCCCTTAGTCCATGAAAAGATGATATCTTGCCACTTTCAACCTACATGTATGAAGTTGAAGAAAACAAACATAAAAAAAGAAACCGGATTATAACTTTATAAGTAGTTATAAATGCGACTCAAAATTCTCCAACAATACACAAAGAAAAACAGTCTTTCAAAAAGAGACAAAACAAAGGAGGCAATAAATAAGGCAGGCGAGGGGAGGGGAGGGGGGAAGTAAAATGATATATCTATCAACTTAAACATTACATGCAATCTGCAATTTCCTCTCAAAACAAATGCCTCGAAAACTGGCATCACCGATTGTGAGCTACTACACGCAGCCACACAATGTAATGCAGTGTAACATAAGACATGTCACATTGCCATTGATACGGCTGCATGGTGCTCACATCAGCCTCGTCATCGAATCATCATCGAGGAACAAAGTACGAAGACTCTCCAATTATACATTTTACTTACCAAGTGTATTCACCTGAAGAATTCTGCAACATCATGATCACACCCATCTGAGATGGAGGCTGGGTTGAACATGCTGAGAAGAAAAAGAGAACTACTTAATTAAAGGACAATCCAACCCTTTTTATTTGTATGTGAGCACAAAAATAAGATAAACAGAATGACAAAAGAAAAGGAGAGAACTGCTTTATTAATGAAGGGTGGTTCATTTTTTGTTACTGATTGAAGGGAGTCCAAATACGGAAGAACAAAGAGAACATAATAATAATGTGCATTCCCTCTCCCTTTCCTCTGCTCGATACAGAATTGGTCACATTTTTATGTTCACGTTCCTCTCAGACAAATGCCTCGAAAACTGGCATCACCGATTGTGAGCTACTACACGCATCCACACAATGTAATGCAGTGTGACATAAGACATGTCACATTGCCATTGATACAGTTACATGGTGCTCACATCAGCCTCGTCATCGGATCATCACCGAGGAACTATGTTTTGAAATTCTTTTTAGCCCCAACGAGCAAGAACAAAATTGCACCCAAAATGATTTAAAAGAAAAACAAGACGTCTATCCCACATTTTATTTTGCATGAAATTTACAAACCAGGGTTCAGTGTTAACTAAAATCAAATATATAATTTCAAAAAATGAATACTTACTTTGCATTTACCATGATTCTCTTTCCCTTAGTCCAAATAAGAGAAGTTATCTTGCCACTTTCAACCTATGAAGTAGAAAAAAATAAAGATACAAACTTGGATTATAAGTAGATTTAAAGGTAAAGACCAGTATTGGTAACGCCCCAATTTCAAAAAATGAAATGGAAGCTCTCATTACCAATCATGTAAAAGAATATGTTTTGACTAATACATGATAACAAATTTGCCGGGAAACCGCCTACTAATTCATATATTTGGTAAATTTGTTTCTCTCATGGTCGTGTGAGAGATATAGGGTAGTCCCATATACATCTTTCTGTGTATAGTGCTCGTAACTTTACGAAGAATGGGCCAAATTTCTTATCATTTTGATGATTCCAGAACCTTGCTAGATGCTAGATGATCAACCTTTTCTGATCGATTCCACAACGTTTCTTTCACAATGCAATCGCATGACCATTACTGGTCTTTACCTTTAAGTGATATCAATGCATCTCAAACAATTCACAAAGATGAACGGTCTTTCAAGAAAAACAAAAAACAAAGGAGACTTTAAGGCAGGAGGGGGAGGGGGGGGGGAGTCAAATGATAAATCTATCAATTTAAACATTACATGCATAATTTCCTCTCAAAACAAATGCCTCGAAAACTGGCATCACCGATTGTGAGCTACTACACGCATCCACACAATGTAATGGAGTGTGACATAAGACATGTCACATTGCCATTGATACGGCTACATGGTGCTCACATCAGCCTCGTCATCGAATCATCATCGAGGAACTATGTTTGAAGATTTTCCAACTATACATTTTACTTACCACTTGTATTCGCCTGAAGAATTCTGCAACATCTCACCCATCTGAGATGGAGGTGGGGTTGTAGATGCTAAAAAGAAAAAGAAAACTGCTTAATTAAGGACAATCCAACCCTTTTCATTTGAACGCGAGAAGAAAAATAAGGACAAAAAAAAAGGAGAGAACTGCTTATATTTTTTACTGATTGAAGGGAGTCCAAATACGGAAGAACAAAGAGAACATAATAATGTGGACCCCTCTCCTTTCCTCTGCTCGAATCAAATTGTTACATTTTTATGTTTGCGTTTCCTCTCAGACAAATGCCTCGAAAACTGGCATCACCGATTGTGAGCTACTACACGCATCCACACAATGTAATGCAGTGTGACATAAGACATGTCACATTGCCATTGATACGGCTACATGGTGCTCACATCAGCCTCGTCATCGGATCATCACTGAGGAATTATGTTTGGAAATTCTTTTTAGCGCCATCTAGCAAGAAAAAAAATTCCACCCAAAACAAATAAGATTTAAAAGAAAAACAAGACGCCTATCCCATACCTCCCCATTGATTTATTTCGCATGAAATTTACACACCAGGGTTCAGCGTCACCTCAAATCAAATATATTATTTTCAAAAAATCAATACTTACTTTTCATTCAGCATGTTTCTTTCCCTTAGTCCATGAAACGATGATATCTTGCCACTTTCAACCTATGAAGTAGGAAAAAACAACAAGGATACAAACTTGGATTATAAGTAGATTTAATTGATATCAATGCGTCTCAAACAATTCACAAAGATAAACGGTCTTTCAAGAAAAAGAAAAAACAAGGAGGGCGATACGGCAGGAGAGGGGGGAGTCAAATGATGAATCCATCAATTTAAACATTACATGCAATCTGCAATTTCCTCTCAAAACAAATGCCTCGAAAACTGGCATCACCGATTGTGAGCTACTACACGCATCCACACAATGTAATGCAGTGTGACATAAGACATGTCACATTGCCATTGATACGGCTACATGGTGCTCACATCAGCCTCGTCATCGAATCATCATCGAGGAACAATGTATGAAGAAAATTAATCTCATTCTTCAAATTACAATGCTGGTTCTGAATATAGTAAAGAAATTGTGTTTTAAAAGAAAACAAGACCCCTATCATTTATTTTTAGCATGAAAGTTTTAAGGATTCAGCGTCACTTTGAGGCAAATATATTATTTTCAAAAATTAATACTTACTTTTCATTTAGCCTGTTTCTCTATCCAATAGTCCAAATAAGAGAAGATATATCGCCACTTTCAACCTATAAAGTAGAAAGAAAAAAAATCAAAAATTAAATTGATATCGATGTGTCTCCAAAAAAATGGAAACAATTCAAAAAGATTAACGATCTTTCAAGAAAAAGAAAAAACAAAGGAGGCAATAATTTGGCCCCGCGCTCTTAATTCATGATCAATTTGGAGT
Organism: Strongylocentrotus droebachiensis; assembly: GCA_035222895.1. Taxonomy (NCBI): domain Eukaryota; kingdom Metazoa; phylum Echinodermata; class Echinoidea; order Camarodonta; family Strongylocentrotidae; genus Strongylocentrotus; species Strongylocentrotus droebachiensis. Next base: position 247,420 of record JAVYIG010000128.1, on the reverse strand, counting down.
GCACCGACGGGGCTCTATTCTAATCGCTATAGCGCTGCTATTTTTAGCACCAAATTATAGATCTAGACCTATTAAAGGAGCCGGTAATCAGCCAGCTCCAGTTTTCGGCCGATCCATTGGATGCATGGTAAAATCCCTTTAAAATACATCGCATATATCCCACACCATGCCAGAGTCACTGAAGAACCACATTTGCAATGGAAAATATATCCTAAAATATCACATTTTAGCGATGTAATCGGCGGTCCCGCTACCCAAATCTGAAAAATCAAGTTTCTTACGCGTGTATGTAAGAAATATGGGTACCATAAAATGAGCTTTATTTCAAGTATTTTTCAGATTTAGAGCCCGATTTTGTGTTGGTCGCAAGCTCAAAAGTATCTCATCGCATGTATTAAATCAATGCAGCCGGACCCCGCCACGCGCACACAATATGTCCGTCTAATTCAGATTCCAACTTCCAATCACCGCTGTGCCTGTCTTCTGCCAGGAGCTCCGGCGTGCGATACCTGCTCCGCCCGCTTGTGCTAAACATCAGCGCGGAAACGCACGGCGCGCGCGAGCGCTTCCTATTGACTTGGTACATGCGGCCGATAACTGGCTCCAAAACTGTGAAAATTGAAATGAATATTGTCATGGCAATTCTAGGCAAATTCATGCAAAAAAATATATTAAAAAAACTGACTTGAAAACACATCATACAATTAGTCTGAACCGAGTCAGGAGCAAATTTGAAGAAATTATATTTTTAAATGTTGTAAAACCAAAGATATAAGAAGAAAACTGACCAAGTATCTGTACTAAAAATCGTACATGTAAAATTGGTCGTATACATTCGACAGCTGAAAATGACGCGCACGGTTGCATTACGTGCGTTCTCGAATGCAAAATCATACCTCACACACACACTCTCGCCATACCGCGAATGGTCCGTCGTGGGGAGCTAGCCGGCTGAGAGTTTGCAGCGATACCAACGCAGCCGCGGAGCTCCGCAGAGCGCCATTTTAGCGGGACTCGGAAAGGTTCGCGGTGGGTAGGCAGCGGCCTAGCTTTTTGCCCAAACAACGCTAGATCGGCTGCTGGCAAAATGAAAATAACTACGATCGAGAACATCGTCGGTTTCTTAACTTTTCAGTGAGATAATTCTGAATTCTAATTGAGACTATATAATAAATTAAATCGACAAAGAAACCTCAGTAGAACTCTTATAACTATACAAAAGCTTGTTTATTTCTTCATTTGACATTTTGTTTTCGACCATTTTTTCGTGCGCGAGTCAATGGAAACTATGTATTACCAAACTTTCAACACGCAAGGAACGGGGAACACTCGCGGACCTCGTAACAAATTCGTTGCAAAAAAAAATTTCAAAGGTGATTTTGAAGCAGTGTAGAATATTGGCGCTGCAATGCGCAGAAATATACTTGAAAGAAACTTAATAAATCACAGGGCGCGACAAACCCGCTTGCCCGACGTCCCGGGGCAACCAAATTGAGCCGTCGGGCAAGTAAATCAAATTATCACTTGCCCGAATCGGGCAAGTGATACTTTTACAGTAATTTCCTAGTGTCCAAGAACTCTACCATTCACCCGTCAACTTCTTACCCGTCGTCAAAATCCAGAAGCAAAAAAGCGATCGTTCCGATTTCGAAAAAACTTCACAGACAGCTAGCCAGCTCAGCTAGCTCAGCGCGCATGCAACAGTGACACTTCAAGCCATGAATGCCGCTCCGCCTCCACGCACGGCCGGCCGTGAGCTAGCCTTTGGACAAGGCCTCGCGCGCTGCTTGTCTGCCGAGCAGGGTCTGAAAATAGACTAACGCAGTGTGGCTTTACAGCAGTGATCGCTGGACCGAGCCGCTTCAGCGGCTTGGCCTTTGCTAAATTGCGGAGCTCATCATTATGCAGGGTTCTTGTTAATTTTTCTGATAGCAGGCTATTTATCATTTACAGGAGGCTACTAAAATTGCAAAAGAAAAATCTCTGTGCGCGTAGCGCACATCACCACGAGCGCGAAGCGCGAAGTCCCTTGTGGCCGGGGTCCAGGGCCCGCCCAAGGGCCCTGGAAGCTTTAGGGTTTTAGATGCTCTCTGGTGCTATCTTAGCCTTCATGTATTTTTGAAGATATGACCACACTGTATGAGCCATAGTTTAATGATAAAGATCATGAATATTTTGGCTGAATAACTTACTTTTCATATGATATACAATATGAAATGAAAATGCTCCATTATTGTTTCTGATAAATCAATCATATTTGCAGACCTGCCAACCAGTACGATTTATAGAAGCAAATACGACAGTACGATTTTCAAAAAAAAAAAAAAAAAAAAAAAAAAATGACAGCCGGCTACGATTGCCGTTACAGCCGGAAAAAATAGCCGGTTGCCGGCTATTAACAAGAACCCTGATTATGTGCATATGCATGAGGGTCTTACATATACAGCAGCTAGCGATGATCGTGGCCAATCCTAATTGTTTTAACCGCGCGGTGTTTAAAATGGCTTCGTCCATGAAATTGTGGGGGAATCGGTATTCAAATGTACTAAAAAAATAAAATAATATCTAGTTCAATTTCGAATAAAATATGAATTTATCAAAAACAATATTCTACTTATTGACTAGGGTATTTATTATTTTGCTACTTTAGTAGATTCCTAGTAAAATTTTGTTCCCTTGTTTTTCATTTTAACCTACGCATAGACTCTAGTGGTTCGCACGATCAGCTGGTCGGAATTGTTATTGTACAACACGTGAATATCTGTGTACGTGTGAAAACGATGCGTTCATGGAGCTTTGAATTTGCAGGGCTAGCTGAGCTAGCTGCATGCAAGTGAATTAAAATAATGAAAAGGACATCAAATTCTGGAAATTCTGCTTAGGTCTATAATGTAATAGATGTGCAAAAAAGGGTAGATATCTACTATGCAGTACATTCTGCATGGTTCCTGTGCAAGAGTTTTCCTAGCTATTTCTTATACTGAACTTAACTGAAGATATCATGTTATTGTGTGTGACAAGTTTGGTTCACATTCTTTCATTAAAGAAATAAGAGGTGAAACGATAACTTCAATGGACAGTGCAGTGCGGTGTGAGTAGGCCCCCGAACTCTGGGCAGCTTCGGGAGTAGACGCCGATGGGGATGGTGTGCTGGCAGCGACTGTGGTCGTCCGCACAAAGAAGTCCTTGCACAGTGAAATGGCTTGAAAAATCGCAGATTTGCCATAATCCGTTGGAAGATTAACAAATACATCTTCCCCTTTCACTGCTGATTTTATAGCTTTTGATTGTAACTCCTTAAAAGATGATAATTTCAACCTTTCGACCGCATATTCAAGGCTCTTTGATAAGAGATCTCCTTCGTCGCTCGCCATGTTCTGTAACCGCTCAAAAATGTATTTATGATTATATATGTTGATAATGAATATGCATGAAGTTTTCTCGAATCGTCTACTCTGATTGGTGAGTCGGATTGGAAGGGGCGGTTTGGCCGGCTTTCTGGGTAAGATGCTTTGCATCTAATTATCTCCTGATTCGGGAGCGGAAATATAATACAAAACAAAAGAAATAAACTACAACAACCACTCAGGTTAGTAAAGGCCGAGATGCTGACGCACCTCGTCCCACAGATCACAGTCGTCGCGCGATTAGTCTATGTATTCAGGCGCGTTTAGGGAAATACAGCACGAGTGCCTTGACTAAAGGCTAGCCGTGAGCTAGCTAGAGACAGCTAGCGCGATCGTACCAGCTGCGAGCTTATTCGCGCGCTCTCTCTCTAGCTCTGCAGGCCGCACCGACAGGCCTTTGCTATTCTCTGATTGCCGATTGGTTGAATCACGCCAAATATGACGTCATTATTCTAGGGAAATGAACACGTGCGAATCGGAATGGAATAAACAACAGGGATTTTCTAGTAAGTACAAAAAGTCAAATGTTTGATATTTATTCATAATGACTGTTAATGATTGTGAACATATTATTTAAAACTCGCTGCTCATATAAATCAGATGAATGTTTTTGTCTCGTTTTCAATTTATTACTGCGGTCTCAAGATCCGACCGAGCGAGTCATTTTGATAATAGTATCGAGACCCCCAGAATATAAGCCGTTGTTGTTTTGTTTTCATGGTTTTTCGCTTTAAAGTTTTGGGCAAGTAAATTGAAAACCCACTTGCCCGACAGGGCAAGTGGTGAAAAAAATTCTTGTAGCACCCTGTAAATCATACCTTAATTTTCAGAAAATCGTATTTGTATTAGTGTACCTAGATGACTCGTTTATAACTCAGATTTTATGAAGATTTGTCGGGAAAAAATGTCGTCATTTTTTTCCGTTTGGTGGTCATTTCTAGGCTAATATTTCAAAAGTTGCATCAGTAATGGGACCGATGTTTCTCTTATTGCTTCATGATTTGAACAAGAAATGATAATAGGAAGTAAAGAGCCAAAAAATAGGATTTTGTCTTAAGTGGCCGAAAACCGGGTCCTCTTTTAATTTTACTCTAGATCTACATCATGAATACGGAACCTATCGACATGTGGGGAAATATTTTGTGTGTGCGATGAGAGAACAAGGATCGTCCGCATAAACGAGGGTATCCTCGTAAACGCCAACATATCGTGTCCAAAAAAAATTAATTTGTTTTTCCTTTCTTCGGCGTTAACTCCGATTCGCATGTGTGGGTGTAAAGGGCTTTTTCAAACTGTATCTGCTTGTGATCCCTTGGGGCCATCGAAAAAATAAGCGCATGGGTATATTCCTTACAGCTGGCACTTTGGGGCTCTGTTCATGAAAGTAAATCTCGGAACTACGAAGTCAATGGAAAAGATGTTTAAATCGCTATTTTGATCAAGACAAGATATTTTTATTTTACTGAGTTCCGAGTCGAGCATCTTTGAATTTGAGGAGCCATTTCATATTTGCAGATCAAGCCCAGATCAATATAACATTTAAATGACAATCACCATTCACCAAATTCCACATCTTTTCATTTTCTAAATTCCCTCTCACGAAACACCGCCATGTGGCCTGTGCAAACAGTGCATGCGCATGTAGAATGCTGCTGGCCTGGACTTTGGCGGGAGGCCTAATGCAGCATGCAGAGAGCGCCACGAAGGCGAACTCAAGTCACGACACATCGCTCACTTTAAAGTGGTTTTCCACAAAAACTTACAACCAAAAATAACTTTGAAGAAACTCAAGAAAGTAGAGGAATGTGTTATGTATTGGAAAAGGAGAAATATCAAAGGATGAAACGAACAACAAAAAGACGAGAGAGCGTTTACCTTTCAAGGTGTTGTCGGAGTGACGCCTAAATTCAAAGAGGTAGTTAACACGAGGCCGATCCATAGGCTTACGTACAGTACGTACGTACGTACGTACGTGTAGTACGTGTAGTACGTGTAGTACGTGTAGTACGTACGAGTGAGCGCCTTCCGGTGACCATTGAATGGTGTAACAGTTTACATATTGAGAGTGCGTGAAGCCTATATAAATCGCACGGTGCACTGTTCTTGAGAAAAGTTACCAATCTGACAAACATGTGTGCCAAGCTGGTGCCAAGAGTAAAACTTTGGACAAATCAAAATAGGTTAATATCTGCAAGCCCGGGATGGAAGGCGGGCAGGGGAAACCGGAGGAGATCCCCGGGCCGGGAGGAGATCAATTCAAGTTGGTATGTAAATTAGGTCACAGAATGTATAGATCTAAATAGAGTCTAGCCTCTAGGGGTGTTTTGTTAATCACAGAAGCAGGTATGCACAGAACTCAGAAGCTGATCCCAGTCCTATTTGGGAGTCCACTTGTCTAGCGACATGTCCTGGATCAATCACATCAACCATGTCGAAATGATGCAAGTAAGATCCGTACGTGTAGGCCTACAGGAGAGTCACCACCCTTGCAGCACGTTAAGAACCCATTGCACTATTCGTATAAGAGGGGGAAACCCCGGTGTAATGGTCCACCTGCACACCCCAATCAGGCCGAGTATACGGCATCTGCAAGAATCTTCAGTATTGAAGGAGGCAGATTATCTTGGAAGAAAAAGAAGAAGGATTCATCCGCAGAAACCTGTCAAGATGCGATGCTAAAATAAAAAAGTGAAGGCTGCTGCATTCAAGGTGCTTGTACGTCCTAAACTTGAATATGCAGCAGCTGTTTTGGACCCTCACCAATCTTACCTGACTCAACCCTGACCACTTCTTCCAACTAGCAGACACACCTACAAGAGGGCATAGTCTCAAGCTTGCAAAGCCGAGGTGTAGGACAAATGTAAGGAAGAACACATTTAGTCACAGAGTGATTGACGACTGGAACTCTCTGCCTGAAGTAGTAGTTCAGGCTCCCACCATAGACACCTTCAAATCCAGGCTTGATCGTTGCTGGAAGGAACAGTGTCATATCTCTCAATACTCAAACTGATTTCTTTAATTTCTTTGCTTCTGGGACATTGTACATATACATGGTACATTGTCCAGTCAAGATGCAACCTCTTGCCCCTCTGCCTCCCTTAAAGAGAATTATTATTAAAGAGAATGAGTACAAGAAGATAGACCAAGAAGATAGACCTGGAAGCTCGACTGCTGTCTCAGCATTCTTCCAGTATTTGCGGTAAAGGTAAAGGGTAAAGGTATAAATTAGAAATGGTACAAAGAAGGGCAGCACGATTCGTCTACAAATACAATGACTATCGTACTACAACTTACAAGTGTCTCTGAGTTACTCAAATCCCTGGAATGGTCTCCTCTCCAACAACGAAGGAAAGACTGTAGATTAACGCTATTCTACAAGGCATTCCACCAGGTAGACCGAAAGCTTCAGTCTCTATAATCGTCCGTTGTTCCACTGAGACTACGTCTGGCTCCACGAGGTCTAGTGGAGCCAGACGTAGTCTCAGTGGAACAACCAACGATTATAGAGACTGAAGCTTTCGGTCTATCCACCAAGAAGCTGCTGTTGATATCCCTGATTATGTTCATGAAGCACCAAGATCTGTGAGAGAGAATACCAATCGTCTAGTCCCACTACAAATAAAATGCTGAAACGCGTACCTGAACAGCTTCATACCAAATACTGAAATAGTCTACAATAAGACTAAATAAGAGACTGGAACAGCCTCCCGCCAGGTGTCAAAAACCTGAACTCTTCCTAAACCTTTAAACTATGCATCCAAAAGAACCGTGCATCAATTTAAATGCATGGAAGCGACACCGCCTCTAGACGTTAGTGCTTCTAAGTGATGTCTGGACACCATTCTGAGATTCAGAGAATGCACTGTTCTTAGAAATGCTGCATGCTCCACTACTTCTAGTCTAGACCGAATTTTCTGTCTCTTTCGTTTGTTAGGCTCTGATTTGGGATTTCGGTCTACTTCTAGTCCAGCCAGATGCAATGCTCGGTGTCGTGGTGTTATGTGTCTTAGCGAATTCACATCTGTTTAGAGAGTTGAAACCCTGCTAGAAATTTATAGAATAGATTATTTGGCTGGAGCCTGGAGGTGGATATTACAGACAATTAGGGCGTTCTGCAGGAATCGCCACCTCTACCGCATTTCTTCACACCCTGTTGACAACTTTGATAAGGTGCAGGAGTATATTTCCCTCCCGCGGCCAGAGGAGTATAAACGTATTGCGTCTGAGATCATGATGCCTGATGGGCAGGTATGTATTATATTTATAAGCCTAACAGGATAATATCAATATAATACCTGTAAATTAACGTTAACAGGAAGATGGTGGTGATGATGATAGGTGGATGTTTGTGGGGGGGGGGGGGGGAGGGTTGGGCAGATGAGTTCTTTTAGTTTTACCGGTGACCTCGAACACCATGATAATTTTCTTTTCCTTTCAATTTTCAGCAAGCTTCCTGACATGAGCTGTTTGAAACCATTTTTTTTTTAAACCACCGATCACAACTTTCTTGATCTTGAAAGCAATAGAGTAGTGGTATTAGCAGTACGTAGTAATAATAATGATGATAATAATGATAATACTAATAGATGGACAATTACTAATACTACGGTTATGATTCTAAATATTGAAAGTAACTTTGTAGGCCTATTACATGTAGTTGTTTACGTTATAGTTTTAATGAACAATGTAATGAATATATTGGGCATTGAAGAAATGATAAATATTCAGTTCCATAATGGATAGACAGTTCGACCAAATTTTGTAGAGTAATATGCCCCCAAAATGGTGTAGGCCCTATGGCAATTGACAGATTTTCCATGTTTTTATACAATTTTATTTAATTTTTAGGCACAGCTAGTGCCTGTTTTCATTCACCTGTCTCTTCTAATTCCCTTTCAAGGGATGCATTATTCAGTCATACATCGCATATCATGACATTGGTGAGACATTGGCAGTTTGCAAATAGCTACACTTTATTCATCATTTTCATAATGATATTTATTATAATGAGAATAAATTATATTAAATATAAGCCCTACTTTTTCCCCTTTTCTTTAATCTGGAATGAAAAGTTAAAGCAAGTAATTCTATACATTGACAGGTATTTCCTGGATACAGAGACTCGATCATGCAGGAGACGCCTATATTTGTGGTCGCCATGGCAAATCTTGTGACTCGCTGAATACCCAGCTCATTACGGATAAGTTTGGTCAAGTTTGTCATATAATAACTGGTAAATAAAACTGATATTAAAACATCAATGATCTTAATAAAACCATGTGATTACTTTAATCAAGAAAATTACTTTTAAAAAATCATGCATGAAACTGATAAATTTCAGATGTATACAGTAATTTTATTTTTTCAAAGCATATATATCAGAGTAAATATTGTTAAACAGATATCCAAAGAAAGTGCTATTTGACATAGCACTTTTTACTAAAAAATAGAATGAGATAGTGCCATCAATTTGCTAAGTATCAATATAAATCAAAGTAAGTAGCCCATTGAGGGTATCAAGTATCATCAATTGTAACTGCCACTTAAAATGAGGGTACCAACGTATAAACGGATGATGTTGAATAAGTTATGAACGATGTTTTATTCTCCAACAGTGCCGTGAAACTGTAAACAAACAATGCACAGAATACAATAAAATCAATCAATCAGATCAATGTAGGATCTATGAATAGTCTATACAAGTTATGTAACAAATCACTTGAAAGTATTATATACTGATATATTATACTGCGTATAATAACAAATATAAATTCTACATCTCATCTTAACTGACATTGTCTTGACCGAGTATACAGACAATCTAACAATAATATTTCTCTTGATGACTCTTAAAACTAAACATTGTAACATTATGATTAAATAATTCTTTGAAACTTTCTCTCTCCTGACTCACCTCGTTGGCTGGACATTATCACTTTTAGGCAGCTAAAAAGTAAATTATCAATGAAGAGGGCAAACCGAACGAAGAACATCTTAACGAAACACAAATCAAAAGCATAATGAATTAAGAACATCGCGTTGCTATGGTTGCGCGCATGAATAGGCAGAAATTAAAGCATACTACTTAGCGTATATCATACACGCGCATCCTAATTAAGGGCACGCGTACAGGTTTATCAAAATAATTATTGTCAATAACAATAATAATAACTAGAAATGCAATCGTGTCACAACGATGTGCGTGCAATGACGCCATGTTTCTACGTGTCAAACGAAGGAGCTACTCTCGGACTATCCAGAGCAATATGTAAGAAGTCTGTAGCTTATGTGATAGTGGAGATAGTTAGGGCGAAAGAAAGGTCACCAAAACGGCCCGAAACGGAAAAAATGGTGCCTGGACGGTCACGCATGAGGGTTTCCGGAAAAAGAAGAATTTAGCGACCTTGAAGGAATGCTAGAGACTACGCCTACGACTACGAATTTTGAAGGGAATTTGAGTAAAGGAAGGGATCTAGAAAGGGCTCGCAAGCACTGCGTGCAAAACCAATAGGACTTGGTGCATGATGAACATGTTGCGACGCGTGCTTTGGCACGAACGGCCGCCCATACTAACACAACCGAATAACAGTCTTAAAAAATGACGTCATGGCCGAAACGTGTTATAATAGGGCGGAAACTCGGCGGAATTCGTATAGTGACCCTTGTTCAAATGCGATTTACTCACAATTTTCTGCGTGAACATATACCATACTTGGTATCATTCGAAAGGGCACTTCAGTGCGGTCAGTTTGAAACCATTGTTATCTGCGCAAAACGTACTGCACGCATCAAACGCGCTATTACGTAAAGCATAGTAAATTCATCATTTTTGGCGATAACTTGGCGAAGAGGGCATTACAATTTACTAAACTTAGTAGACAGTTGTCGCGTATATGGATACATGTGTCTGCCAAGTTTCATTGATGTAGGTATAAAGATCGCTGGTTTAGAGCAAGTTGAAGTTATTTCTCAATTTTCTTGAAAATGGCGAATTTGGAGGGCAATTTTCTCAAATTTGGTCAGTGATAGGGTATATAATTTTGTATATGGCTGGAAAGGGCATATCTTCAAGTATCTAAATCCAAAAAAAGGTACGGGTTTGCCAAGCCATTATGGAGATACGGCCACAGAGAGAAAGCCAATTCCCAGAACTTTAGAGGGCGCTATTTATGTTGTGCAAAGCCATTGGAGCGTGAAATTTGGCATGGCTATGTGCAATTGTGAGATAAAGATACTGTGAGATTTAAATACAAAACGGAATTTATATGTGAAAGTTATGGCAGTTTTAGATTATTTAGGGGTCAATTTTTAAAGAATTTGAGAGATTTTTGACGGAGTCGGTTTCAGATTTAAATTTTGAGTACGAAGATGGCATTTTGAAGGGCAGGTTATACGTCGCAGATTAAAGAACATCTCTTAGACTATCTAGAGGAATTTGTTAGAAGTTTGTAGGATCTAGGATAGTGGAGATAGGAAGGAAGATAGAAAGGCCTTAAAATGGACCAGAAACGGACAAAATGGCGCCTGGACATTTACACATGAGTGATTTCAGAAAACGAAAAAGTAGGTGACCTAGATTGGATGTTAGAGAATATGCCTATGAAATTTGAAAGGAAAAGGACATGAGGAAAGCACCTAACTAGGAATAACAAGCACTACGTGCAAAACGAATGGGATTCCGGACGACAAGAAGAAGAAGAGGAAGAAGAGGAAGAAGAAGTAAGAATATTAATAAGAAGAATGTGAACGAAAACAAGGCAATGACGAAGGTCGTCATTGCAATAATACACTATTTATAGAGCACATAATAAACAAAGCTTCTCTATCAACAAATTATACAAATCTTTTAACTACTAAAATGACTTACTAAAATGACTAACTTCTCAATTAAAACTGGCGGCAGCCACATCAATCATGTGATTAGTCTTTTAAGTGACAAAGTCAAGGTCAAATGTAATTTCAGGTCTGCAAACTAAGACTTTGTTGTGGCATTAACATCAAGATTTTGAATTGTTAGCATAATTTCAAAAGTGTTTGTTCAAATTCCATGAAACTTGTACACAAGGGTTATCAAGTATCACAAATCACATGACACAATTCCAGGTCACAAAGTCAAGGTCAAATGTCATTTTAGGTAAGTAGACTTGGGATTTTGTTTTCACAACTTAAAGGTATTACAAAGTTTTGGTATGGGGTCATGAATTCGGTTCAAATTAAAATATTGGTAGCATATGCGTTCCTACAATATTCATTGATCGTTGTCCCGGTTGAAATCGAGTCTAAAGTTATGAAATTATTAATAATAAACTCTTTATGTTGTATAGCTCCCTCTCAAGGTCAATATATTAATTTAGCTTTGAAACAATGTTTTTTGACTAAAATCGACCGATTAGCTAGTCCCGTTTGGAAATTATATATCACAACTACATATTCTGATATTTTCATGGTCGCAGCTGCCATTGTACGGCCATAGGCGCTATTTGAAATTTATCAAAATTTACCGGGAGCACCGGTAAGTTTTTATATTCAATTTTTCTCGAAAACAGAAGAGTTTTAGGGGCTAATTTTTTTAGTGCTTATAATACATCCACAGGGGCATCCAAATATATCAAAATTGTAAAGATTCACTATCCACCCAATTTTCAAAATTTCCCAAAACTTTGTATTACCTGAGAATTAATTAAAAAAAAAAAAAAAATCATATTCCATTAAAGTTATCAATCTTGGTACAAATTATAGTAACTAATTTTTCTCATGATTCATAGTCAATATTCACTTCAAAATGCTGATTATATTCAAAGGATTTCAGTTTGGGGGGGGCCTGCTAATGCGCCACCCTGCCTATAAATAATGTCCCAACCTCAATTTTTCATCATCTAGAATTGCGTAATGCAGGCGAGACCGCCGAGAGCGTTTCCGTTATTAAGACAATTAGCCTTTTACTTATACAAAATCCTGGCAAGGCAGTATAGAAAGCCAAAGAACTATAAAACAAAACAATAATAATCAATTATCAATCTAGGTCTTTGAACTTTTTAGTTTCATGACCCGCAAATAAACCTACAGATTTGTAACCAACTTTACAATGATTTTTTCTTTTTTACAGGAAAAAGACATCTCCAAGCTCACTGATCGAGCTCCCATTTGGGGCTGGCCCAATTTCAAGTAGATTAGAGGAAGTCCTCCATCATATGCAAGTCTGCCGACAGGCTTTCCATGGGGGAACATTCGTTGGAAATCATGTCCATCATAGTCTGCAAGTGAGTATAACTGTATTTTAGGAAACTTAAAATACACATTTCTGGTATCCAAGTATACAGTGTTGTGATTTTTAAAAATAATTAAAAGAAAAATTATTTTTAACCACAGAAATCATGTCCAATCGAAGTCTGCAAGTGAGTATAACTGTATTTTAGGATAAATAACATATACATTTCTGGTATCCAGGTAACAGTGTTGTGCTTTTAAAAAATGATTAAAAGAAAATTAGTTTTTAACCATAGAAAAGAAGATAGCTAAACCAAACTCTAAAAGAAAGGAAAGAAACAAGTTTATGATATGAACAAATCTTTCATGGTTTCAGTAGGTTGAAAAAAGTTCAACCTGAAATATACCACAAGAAATGACAAACATTGTGTAATCAATATTTTATTGCCTCCACATATGCAGCCACACAATGTAGACAAAATCACAGAACCCCTGCTCAAGACTGTTGACGCCCTTTGCCCAACCTCGGACCTCCTTAAGGCAGCAGCGGGTGCCACTGGCGCTAAATACAACCAGCTCTTTCACCTATTTGGCGCCTGCCACAGGGGGATGAACAGTGGTACATTCCTAGATGAGCAGAGCATCACTCACTTGGGTAAGATCAAAAGCAATTACATGTATATACTGATTGGGATGGATAAGAGATTACTTGTATATATAGCCCAAGCTAAACAAGGGGGCAATATATTCTTAATCCCACCCTTATGCCAGTTAATATCTATCTAATCTCTCATTTGAACCATTCCCAAGTTTTTTGAGACGAAAGAAATTTGCTCCTAATGTACAGCACACAGCAAAGTAATACTTACATGAATATGAGAGTGTTTTAACTATAGTGCTTTCACTATTAAACAATGCTTGTCATTTTACATCTAAACATAGTAACTTGCAATTTATAGAGGCTACGTCACAGTGTACTTCCAAGGGAAAAAAACTCATGTGATTTCAATTTCTGTAAAGTAATAGAACATACTTTTATTATTTCTTTAATTTATTATCTCTTTTGTTTCTAGGGGAGGATATTAGATCCTATATGGCATTCTACCGCACAAACTTCCCAAGTGAGACGGTTACCCCCAAGCTGCATATCCTGGAGAACCACACCATCTCATGGCTCAGGCAGCTCGTGGAAGGCTTCTATTGGACTCCTTGGTGAGCAAGGAGGAGAGTCAGTCCACTGCCAAGTATGTACTGGTTCAACATATATATCTCACACAAGTCCAATATTTTACAAACTGAAAACCCTAACAGTATTCGACATAAATTCGCTACAAAGCTTACTGATCATGTTTAAGTATTTAAATAATATGCTCCCTCTTTCATTTCAAAACTTGTACACTATGAATAAAGCTATTCACTCTTATCCTACCCGTAATTCCTTAAATTAGGAACTAGTAAACCCAAAATTACTTATTGCCCATAGATCCTTAAGACACCATGGTCCTGACCTATGGAACTCTCTCCCAGAATATATTAAATCATGTTGCTCCCTCTACTCATTTAAGGCCAAAGTTAAAACGATGATATTATCAGAATACTCAAGGTAGAATTTTTGTGTCAACTCTTCATTCTTTATCATGTCATCTCTTCTTTCATTCGAATCATTATCACCATCGTCATCATCATCATCATCATCATCATCATCATCTTCATCATCATCATCATCATCCTCATCTGCATCACCATCATCAAAATTTGTATTTTAAATTTCCTATCCGTTTCTGCTTATTAAATGAAATCATGAGCTTTGTCTGGGGCTGTCATATTATCAAGCAATCTGCTTACAATGACAGTCCTTCTTCCATAAATAATTTTATAATGTGTTATAATTAATGTTTGAGGAAATTTAGTATTTGTGACAGTTTATCATTTCGTTTTTGAAAATAACAGTTTATATATATATATGTATTTGCTAATTTATGATTCATTGTCAATAAAATACTTATTGTACTTTATACTGTTGTTATCGAAAAACTGTAAACTTACATGAATGCAGAAGAAAATCAAATCAAATCAAATCAAACAATTACTCCAGGGATCTTAGAGGCTACCATGATGCCCTTAAACTCTCCATTCAGTCTGTAAGAACCCATCGATTTTTCAACTGCTGACAAGAAATTGCAAAATAGACCGCTTTACTATAAACATATTAACATTTTATGCATACATTTTGAATTAAGGAATGCTTTCCTGACATTGCAACAAGTAATGTATGCAAACTGGTTTCCAAGTATTATTTATTCATTAAATACCATACCTTGTCACAAGCTCCCCAGGAAAGAAACATCCATGAATTAGAAAAACCGGTCCACTGAAAGTAATGATAAACAGCTCCCTCTTGAGTTCATTTTTGAACATAGCACTTTGGTATTTATAATAAAAAAAACACACAAGTTAGATTACTTTCCTTAGCAAATCTGAAGCGGATAATTGAGGAAGGTTTGCTCTACTTTCCCAAGATAATAAGATATGTGAAATATTGAATGAGATTTGTACAAATAATAGCATTAGTAGTAGTACATATAATAGTAGTAGTATATGTAATCAGGGAGGTGGAATTACACCTCCCTGGTAGAAGTTAGTACATGTAATAGTAGTAGTAGAAGTAGCAGTAGTAGTAATAATAATGACAATAAGGCCTATTAAAAAAAAAGTTGTATTGCCCTTAGGTGCTTAAACATGGGTTGGTTCCTCCCTTTTGGGGCTGACATTTCTCAGTTTTGAATGCTTTAATACATATTCTGTTATTCATTAAACTTTTTTGCTCTCTAAAAAAACGGTTGATTTTTTTTTTTTTAGCCGACTGTAGATTTGAAGATTTTTGGGTCGGTCACAAAGGGCAATACAACATTTTTGTTATCGCCTAATGATAGTGCTAATGATGATTATGACAATAATGATGATGATAATGATAAGGAAATGACACAATATGAAATGGAAATATTACTTTTACCCTGATTTATTTCTAAGCATGTTAGGAATGCATGGAATATGATGTAACTTTTTTTTTTCTTTAAACAATGTTGATCATAGTTTGAATGACTGAGTGAATTAAATGTTTACTTCTGACATTAGTGCAAATAGGAGGCATAAAACCTTGAAAGCCAGGCTTGTGTTAAGAACTCAAATATGAAAAAATAAAACCTTTTACTGCATGAAGATATCTTTTTATACATTTCTTTTAATTTTTTGTCAAAGGAAAGGGATGAGTTTAATTGACATTAAAGGTATTACAAAGTTTTGGTATGGGGTCATGAATTTGGTTCAAATGAACATATTGGAAGCATATATGCGATCCTACAATATTCAGCGATCGTTGTCGTGGTTGAAATCGAGTCTAAAGTTATGAAATTGTAAATAATAAACTCTTTATGTTGTATAGCTCCCTCTCAAGGTCAAGATGTTAATTAAGCTATAAAACAATGTTTCTTGACTAAAATCAACCGCCTAGCTATTCCTGTTTGGAAAATTAATTCTGAGATTTTCATGGTAGCAGCTACCATTGTACGACCGTACAGGCTATTTTAAATTCATCAAAATTTACCGGGAGCACCCGTAAATTTTTATATTTAATTTTTCTCAAAAGCAGATGTGTTTTAAGGGCTAAATTTTCTAGTGCTTACAATACACCCACAGGGGCATCCAAATATATTAAAATTGTAAAGAATCACTATCCACCCAATTTTGAAAAATTCCCAAAACTTTGTATTACCTTTAAAGGTGGGGTGTCCCTTTTGCCGACTGAAAATATAAACATGTGTGAATCCTATGGTAAACAAGAGATAATACCAACTGAAAACTCCCCTGAAAAGATTAAAACTGGCAATTGCCTTTATGTGGAATTATATCGACAGTTAGGAATTTGTAAAGACTCGATCAGTTTAATTTTGGCCATTACAAGAAGTGGGTTATAGAAGTAAACAAATTTTCATGTACCCTTTACAGCTCAGTTTATGTACATGTACAGTATGTTATTACCAAAGAAAAAAAAAGTCGGTCGGTTGTCTGACAGTGAGGTCTAGAAAGTAAACAGGTTTTCTTGCATACCGGTAACTTGAATACAAGGACACTGGTAACTTTTAAATTTCACAGATAGGAGTATGTGACATATTCATAATTCCTGCAAGGTTCTACAAAATTTGATGTTGGCTGCAAAAGGGATATGCTACCTTTAAAGGGAATACTGAATACAAGTTTATTATAAAAGAACTTTCTTTCGCATATTGGCGTTTATGGCCTGCAGTGAGGCAGCTTATGTCAAAGTCTTTCAAACTAGATTTATTTTTAAATTGAGCGAGTTTCTTATCACGAATCTCTATAAAAATATGGCACATACGGTATATATAATGATTTTATTTTTTTTTCCGGCCTCAGAACTACATACATAATTACCCTTGTATTTTATATGAAAACTAATATAAATCACTTATTACACTTTGTCTTCTCTATAAAGGGATAGTTGTGTTCTTGTTTAAGACCGCAAATGCCTTCAAAGTGCAAGGTTATTGCTCTTATTCTTATTTATGACATTTCTAGTGCCCTTTTAGAACCTAAAATTGCTATGAAGATAATTTTAGACCCCAAAATGTGTGAGATTAGATTGAATACGATCATACCAATTCAGCTCCACTTAAACAAAAAATAAGGTGACCGATGATTAATTAATTAATTAATAATAACAATACACGGGCCAGCTGGTTATATCATAACCAACACAAAAAAGCCAATAAAAGTCAATATCCGCATTGGCTGGAATAAAACATATAAGGCGCTATCTCTTTTTACAATGGCTGGTTTTAAATTACTGAATATTTGTGGGGCACCACAAATATTAGAAATGGTTATATTTATCAATATTTCAGCGGTCTCTGAACCGACTTTGATTAAACACAGATGATTTTGTCATATAAATTGTATATTCTTTCAAATTTGACACTCAGTTTTTCATTATCGCACAATTTTTTTTTGTGTGTAGCGCCCTCTGCAACAGAACTCAACTATCCCTTTAAATCAGATTTACATGCATCATGAAATGTGTCTGGATCAATGGATTATCATAATCAGTTTGAACTAATAACACTTAAAGACATCCATTTCTATGAAATGTTAAAGTACATGTGTATCAGTAATGGGTTCCATACTGTCTGTCCTTGTTAAACCCTTGAATACGATCTGATTTGATCGAGGATAATCCCCCTTTTTTAAGAATCCAGCAAGAGGTATCTCCAGATTAGCTTTATAAGGATTAATCCTGTTTTGTTAAATATATTAAGTTGGTTTTAATAGGATCAGAAAAATGAGAGAAACAGGTCAGTGAAAGTTTGAGCAAGAACTAATTAAAGGTAATGCAAAGTTTTGAAAAATTCGGAAAATTGGAAGGATAGTAATTCTTTACAATTTTGATACATTTGGATGCCCCTTTGGATGCATTATAAGCACTAAAAAATTTGGCCTCTAAAACACTTCTGCTTTTGAGAAATTGAATAATCATAAATTTACCAGTGCTCCTTGTAAATTTCAAATATTTCAAATAGCGCCTAAAGCCATTCCATGGTAGTTGCGACCATGAAAATCTCAGAATATGCAGTTAATTTTCAAATGGGAATAGCAAATTGGTCGACTAAAAACTCCCGCCAAATTCACTTTACTCCATTAGGGATTTAGGCAAAACTACATTTTCTCATTCTTAGTCCTATTGACAGTGACGTGTGAGTCCAATACCCTGTGCCCGTTTTGACCGGAAGTGCGTGTGACTGCAAAATCCAAATTAGCTAGTAAGAGTAGAGCTCCATTTACGTTTTCCATTATTATGCAGTAGGGAGAATTAAAGATACAATACAGCAGTGGTAGCGATGTTGGTGAAATACCCTGCCTATAATGATCCAAATATTTCTCCCTGAAGACCCTAGGCTTCAATTGAAAGTGATCGTGTTTTACTTAAAACTATTTATCTTCACAATAGAAAGCCTTATTAGACATCTAATCTTAAAAGCTACTTAATGCTGGATTGAAGCAATAAGTATAATCTGGGTGTGATAAAAGGGGATAAGTAGGGGAGAAGATTAGGAGAGATTGAGAGATCAGAGCAGTGGAAGGATCTGATGAGGATTAGATAGTGGCACCTACACACACACAAACTAGGTATGTTTTCATCAGCTTCGAGATTGGCAGATAGCACACTATTTCCGATTTGGGAAATAAGCCCGAAGTTACATATCGCATCTTCATCAGCTTGAGACTCGACCTCAATACTCCAAACTCCAAACTGGAGCTTTTAAATTAGTTTTATTACTTTTAAACTATTATTCGAAATTTGTTATTGGTGTTTTGTTTCTGTATTGGTGTTTTTTTTTGGGGGGGGGGTGGGGGGGGGGGGGTACATTTTTATTACTTTAAAACTATTTTTGGGTTTTGAAATTGATTAGAATGATGTGCTACACACATGCTTCAACCATGTGCAACTTGTTGATATTTTGGAACACAATAGGCCCATTTGAACTGCAGAAAAAACAATTTGAAATTTCTAACTACCGGTACCATTTACAATACCAGAAAAACCCATGCGTGGTTGTAAGTTTCGTTTTAATGAATTCCTTGTTTTTGCCATCATGGTTCCTTTTTTTTGTCGTACAAGGTTGGCAGCTCGATCTGTGTAAGGGAAATTAAAACGATGGTGTTTGCTTGCAGTGTAAAAGCCCTTTGTCAAGGCTACAATCTCTGCCCTGTGAATCGCATGCCGTTAATATTTGCAAATAACTGTTCACTGTTACAATACACCAATTCTTCACCTTGAGGGGGAAAAAATCCCCCAGGTTTGGAAGCGAAATTTCTGTAGTATTACTACTTATAGTAAGTAGGCCATTCACACATGAGAAAAAGCTGAGATTTTAATTGGAATTTAAATAACACTTTTGTGTGTGCCTGTTCACACTGGGGATATACATGTATAAACTGATATGAGCTTTTTCTCATTTTTGCTGTCTTTAATTGTAACACAGAGCACATGGAAATTGATTGTGGTTATTTATACTCCCCCCCCCCCCCCCCCCCCCCCCCCCCCCCGGAAAAAGAAAAAAAATTACCAAATCATTTTTAATAATGGTGAGATTTGAATCACAGTCAAAATGTCACAATTAAAAAAAAAGATATATTTAGTTTTATTCATATTGAGTCACACAAAACCATAAGATTCTGATTTATGTATCCATCATTTTGTACATTTGCTTATACTGTTCTATATGCTGCCGAAAAAAGTTTAATGAAGACTTTATTTGAAAGTAAAAAAAAAAAGATTTTGATCGTGTTCCAAAACCACTGCTTAAATCTCACCCATTAAAATATATGTGTGAAATGGGCCTAATGACCAGTTTCTCCTCCTTATCCCCGAGCACAAGACTTGGGTATAGAGGTTGGCTTCTACTTTGACTAGTCTATTATTTACCTCTTTTGATGGGATTAGACTGTGTTCTCTCCAGAGGCACAAGGGGGGGGGGGAGAATACAATTGGAGAAGGGGATGACCAGATAATTCCTCATCTCAGGGCCTTACGGGTTGTTTGAGGATTTTCTTCCATGTATTTGCATCTCTGCAATGTTGAATCCTTACAACAAACATAGAAATTTCAGTTCTCTTCATCTCAGTCTGCCTCTTTCTATTCCTTCCTTCCCTTTCTCCAGTCTCTTCATCTCTTTCTCTTCCTTCGCTCTTGCTTACTTGCTTTAAAAAATAATCTTATCTTGCATTGAATTCCCATCTAACCGGGTGCTTTTCAGAGATTCTCTACAAAAAGCAGTATGTAATTTCCTTACTTCACCCCTTTACCTTCCCCCCTTTACCTTCCCCCTTTTATAGTTAACATCTCATCCAAATTTGCTTCTATTTCTCACAGTTTCCTTTGCTTGTTAGTTACTACTGAGCAATTCGTCATTTTCTCGCTTGGTGGCTCTTGTTCCCTCTTTCTCTCTCTCTCTCTCTCTCTCTTTACCTCTCTCTTTATTTATTCTTTCTTCTTCTATCTTTCACTTGCTCCAGTCTCACTTGCTCTCTGCCATTCTCCTTTAATAACTCACTCTCTCTTTTCATATGTTCCCTTTCTCTTTTCCCCATAATCTTATATTTCATATTAATCTTTATCTACTAAGCAATTTTGTGATAATTTGTATGTAGGCTTGCTCCTATTTCTGTCTGTCTCTGTCTGTCTCTGTCTCTGTCTCTCTTTTTTTTTTCTCTCTCTCTCTCTTTCTTTCTCTTCCTCAGATCACTAAGTGTAAGTCTTCCTACCTCATACACTCACTTCCTAATGAACATTATGTTTCAACTATGTATCTCCCCCTTATCATTGCCCTTTTCTCCATCATTTGATCTATATTCTTGTAAACAAACCAGCAAACTAGAGCGTTAAGGTGGTCTGAAGAAAGTCCAGACAACGCCTACTTCCACCACAGTATCCACAAGTAAAGGGACAAGAAAGACCAATCATTACCCCGGCCATCCCCCCTTCCTTTTAATTTGGTCCTTGGCTCATCCCGATCAATATCGCATTTGTTATGCAAATCTGCTCCTGCCCGAAGACCGTCTGCCTGCCCGTGAATGGGGGAAGACAATACAGGCAGATACAAAAATCATTACGATCAAACAGTTGGGTGACGGTCCATTCTGTCAGGCAGGGGTGTGCAGGATGATTGGATGAAGAGGAGCTGATGATTGTTCTGATTAATTAGGGAAAACTCTCAAGAATTCTGTATTTTGGAGATGCTATGAGATGATCTCCTTGAGAAGGACAATTCAGAAGTCTTAAAGCCCCCCAGAAAATCTACTTACGAGGATTTAGAGGGAGCAGCTTCAAAAGCCTGCTATTGGGAAGCTTGTCGCACTGAGGCGATGAAGCGTATATTGGGCTCCTCTTTGAAGTGGTCGTGTCCTATCCATTCTAACACTCTCTCCCCCACACACAAATGTTCAAAGCTGGACTTCTCAATTGCCTGCTACTACTCGCATTTGTTGATTTTCTGAAACAAAACACTGTTATTCATGCCATCTGTGGATTTCTAACTCTGTGAATGATATTATGTGAATATATAGCCTTGCTGTGGTATATTGTAAGTATATTCAATTTCATTGTGAATGATATCTTTAAATGTCAAAGAATTGTGGTTTTCTTCAAACATGTGTAGCATTTAACAGGGATGGGTGAATGGCTTGTTTAGTGGTCAATCCACTTTGCGTCAGTTATGTTTCTGGATCAATAGTCTAAAAAGTTTAGGTTTGAGTAAATGAATATACACTGTTAATGAAAATATCATGAAAATGTCTTTTATGCTCATTTGATGCCTTTTATTATCTGTTTCATCCTAATTCCAGGGTTACAAAACACTTTAGACCTGTTATTCAAGGGTGGAGTAGCGTTGTCAGATCATACACAGAGGGGTTTCAAATTTAATAGGACAAAGGAGAATATTGATTTGGGTGTCCAATGGGGACAAGACCTAACGGACAAAAGCCCTCGTATGGGGAAGCAGTCAACATGGCTGACACGGCCAATACCAGCTTTGCCAGCGACTATGGCTCCAACCACAATGACTCCAAGACCCTGGTTCTCCAGGGTCAGCAGAACCATGTTGTGACCAACCATATTGCAGGCAACCATGTTGTAGGCAACTTCAACCACGTTGCAGCAGATTCCATGAAGTCCTACGCTACAACTACCACAGATGTCTCTTTGAGGCACACAGTGCCTAAGAGACGGAGACTCGTGGAGAAGAACGGTCACTGCAATGTGGAGTTTGAGAGCAAGGCCAAACACTGGTGGTTTCATTACTTCAGGGACATCTTCACAACTTCCGTGGATATGCCTTGGAGATACAATATCCTCATGGTGTGTCTAGGATTTATCATCACTTGGTTAGCATTTGCTGGAATATATTACGCCATTGCTTGGGGTAGAGGAGACTTTGAACAGTTAAACAACTCAGACTGGTCCCCTTGCTTCCGTAACTTCTTGAACTGGAATTCAGCTCTGCTCTACAGCATCGAGGCGCAAACGACAATAGGTTTTGGGTTCCGGTGCCCCACGGAGCATTGCCCGGAGGCCATTGCCTTCCTCGTCATTCAAGTCATTCTTGCAAACTTTCTTGAGGCATTCATCATCGGTGCCTTCATTGCCAAATTCTCCCGACCAAAGATGCGAGCGAGCACCCTGCTCTTCAGCAAGACTGCCTGCATCACCAAACAAGATGGGAAAATGTGTCTGCTCTTCAGGGTAGGTGACCTTCGGCAGAGGAGCCAGATTGTTGAAGGCCACATCAGGTTACAGCTGATCAAACACCATGTCACGCTGGAAGGTGCTTGGCTACCGTACAGAATCTTTGATTTGAACATCGGCCATGAATTCGGCCTCGACCGCATCTTCCTGGTGTGGCCGCTTACGATATGCCACGTCATCGACAACAAAAGCCCCCTCTGGGAGATATCAAGAGACTCTCTTCCGGCTGCAGAGTTTGAGGTGATTGCCATCCTGGAAGGTATTGTAGAGTCCACGGGGACCACCACGCAAGCAAGGACTTCTTACCTCCCTCAAGAAATCATGTGGGGTTACGATTTTGAGAACATCATCTTCGATAACAACGGAATGCATTTTATTGACTTTGAACGTTTCCATCATATGAACGAGGTGCCTGCGTTCACGGTCAAGAGTCCAAAGGAGTACTACGAGGAGGAGAGGCAGCAGAACCCAAACGGTGATGGACCCATTTGGACGGAGCGGAAGGAGAGTACGTGCAGCGCCACCACCAGTACGCCCGTTAAAAAGCAATCTTCATTCAGGAGATCTAGACAGATTGAGTTTGAGTCCAGGCTGTGACTAGACAGAGGAAGTTTGTAAGGAGGACAAGTTTGGATTAACAGGTAAGAATATTAAATTTTAATAATTGCATCAGACACTATCATATGTCATCAATGTCAATTCCAACAATTGAAAAGAGTTCTTTCTTTTTGTCTTCTAAATTTTCTAGCAGTCATTGGTTTGCAGCTTTTGATTTTTTAAAGGATTTTTACCCAAATAGTATTTAATAAATGCAACAAAAAAGAGACTGCACTATTTTATATCTTCACCTGAATTGTTTCCACTTTAACCATTTAACCATGAGGGAGAAATGGGAATTATGTGTATTTATTTTTCTTTTTCATTTCTTTTCTTATACTTACAAAAGCTACATGTAGATAAATACAACATTAGAATCAGAATCAGGACACGCTTTGATTGATCAAAAATATACAATTCAGGATAATATTGGCACTCATATTGTGCCCTTACAAGAAGTTGTCTCACAGCACTTTACAAATACTTAAAAAATGTAAGGAACTCCATAAAGTAAAAAAAAATGAGTATTACAAGAACATTCAATGATTAATTTGATGGTTGAAAAGAAAGGTCGTTATGGACTTGGAATATGACAGCAAAGATATAAAAAAAAAATCCATAGTCTTGTACATTATCTATTTTCTTTTAGATGTCAGTCTATGCTACAGTGTATAACAAATTATTTCTATGTGACCAAACAAAAACAAAAACATAGTACCTTGAAAGATGGGGTGTATGGTAAAACAAGTGTGACCCTGATCTACATTGAAAAGGAATTAAGAATACATGTAAAGCTGATTGGCTTAGTCACAGCTAAATTCATCGGCTTAATTGACTCGGAAAAGATTTAGTTGAGGTGAGGTAATAAGGTGTAGAGTTAATAGTGTCTGCAATTTAATTAGTAGTCTTTGGTATGATGAAGGCTTGTAGTAGTCTCTCAATCGCAGCACCTCCTCATCGTTGGATCAAAGTCAAGTGGAATCAAATCTTTAGAACTGGAAAATATAAATCGTAGAAATGAGCTTTAACGCCTATCGGCACTAGTTTGGCCAGCAGGGATTAGACCTCCCTACATGGTCACTGGCAGGTGGTTATCTCATCAAATCAGCTCTCAATTTACGTAAGAAAAAGGGAACCATGGAGGATCGATGGGTACCGCTTAGGCATTGTTAGCTGTATAGAGGGCGCAAGTAGTTACAAGTATTGCAGTCCCACTTTAATATGCAGGGATCCATACTAATGTTATGGATAGCAGAGGAAAAACTTAACTGACAAATTTTGAGGGGAAAAGTGTTTAAGAATCCTTTTATTTTGAAAATGTGTGTGTGGCAGATTTTTTCATCTTTTGACTCTAATGGACATACAGTACTATGATTACAAGCAAAAATACATTTAATAGTCATGATATCAAAGCTGTATCAAGAAAGATATTAATATGTGAATGATATTTCATTATTTATGCTCTCACCAAGTATTAATACTATGACTCTTACAGTATACTTCACAATTATATCCCGAATAGAGGCAGTTTGTTTGTGAGAGAGAGAGAGATATGGAGGGAGGGAGGGAGATAGAGAGAGAGAGTAGTACATTGGGAACAAACCGGCTCTTAAGAAAATGAGTGGTGGACAAAATGGGATATACTGTAATAGATCATTTTACATTTCATGATGTGCTTATGTGTATGTCAATATTCTTCTGTGTATTACTTACAGTGTAAATCATTCGAGCTTCATCAAAATTCCTACGAAATAGCATCTACATCCAATCCATGATCAATCAATGAAAGGATTAAATGAGAAAACCTACATGTCTGATGAACAAGACTAAAGAGAAAGTGTAATTAAAGAATTTGGTTGAGTAAATATAGTAAGTGTGCTCCTCTAAATGACCAGGCTTTGCAGAATGCCAAATGAACTTGGTCTATACAGTGTGTATAGCATGCAAGCTGAATCTGATACATGTGTACTTCAGTGATGTTTTTTTTACTAATTGAAAGACTAATAATAGCTACAAGACCAATAAAGAAAGGGGGAATAAACTGTTTGGTAATGGGATGGGAGAGAGAGGGTTGAGAGAGAGAGGAGGAAGAAAGAATGTATGTGTGTGTGCGTGCGTGAATGTATGTGTGTGAGTGAGAGAGAGAGAGAGAGAACAGAGAAATGGGGTATGTAGAAAGGAGAGAAACTTAAATTCACCAATCATAAAACCTTGATAGTTTGAAGAAAATGTAAATAACAGTACAGTAAGTTTATTTAGGTCATTCTTAATAGAATGAAATCTGAGCAAATAAATAGATACATGTATGTCTATTACAGAGAGTTGTAAAAGTATAATAGGTTTACTATTTTTTTACCTGAAAGCCATTGTCTGATGAAAAATGATGTTGTTTTTTTTCACCTATAAGTTAATTAACAACCTTCTGGCTCTAAAAAGACAATTTCAAATAGCCTCATAATCCCTTGACACAGAGCAATAGTAAGTTGATGTTTAGGTATATTCAAAATTCTTTTCATATCAATCATTTTCCTAATTGCAATAAGCATCTTGGGATGACCTATTTAAAATCAACTGTCACACCCTCTTTGCCCTTTTCAGTTACATGTGCTTAAAAGTTATGATAAATTATCAATGTATTTCAGGAAAAATAGTTGGTTCATCTTTGATTCAGCCAAGAGATGAATATATAGAGTACCGAAGCTGTGACGTCATAAAAATGTGTTTTTAGAATTTCTCAATTTTTCTTCATATTCTGAAAGAACACCAAAAATAATGTCCAAATGTCGAGAACCAATTAAATATGTTAAGTATTGGCTGAGATATGACCATCTGAATAAATATACTCCCCATAGGATCTCAGTGTTATATGCTCTGGCTCCTAATGGTTAGGAGCCAGAGCATATAACACAGAGTTCCCATAGGACATATTTTCATTCAGATGGTCATAACTCAGCCAATACTTAACATATTCAATTGGTTTTCAACATTTGGACATTATTTTTGGTGTTCTTTCGGAATATGAAGAAAAAATTAAGAAATTCTAAAAATAGATTTTTGATGACGTCACACTTCACCACTCTATATTACTAGAAACAACATGAAACAACATTTTAAAAAGATTTATTCCTCCTCCTCCTTCTTCTTCTCCTCCTTCTTTTTCTATTTCTTCTTCTTCTTCTTCTTCTTCTTCTTCTTCTTCTTCTTCTTCTTCTTCTTCTTCTTCTCCTCCTCCTCCTCCTCCTCCTCCTCCTCCTTCTTCTCCTTCCTTTTTCTTCTTCTTTTTCTTCTTTTCCTTTTTCTTCTTATTCTTCTTCTTCTTCTTCTTCTCCATGTCTTTCTTCTTCAGATCACCATAGTATTGCTTATACAGCAAGATATTAATAAGAAAGTAACCCTTACATGTACACACTATGAACATGACAGACAATGAAAGCGGACAAAATATACAGTTCCTCAGGTAGACAAAGGAACATCCCTTGACTGCTATTATGTAAAATGTGTAGAACAGGTGAATATGCATGTGACACCTGTTCTACACATTTTTACATAATAGCAGTGAAGGGATGTTCCTTTGTCTACCTAAGGAACTGTATATTTTGTCCGCTTTCATTGTCTGTCATATTCATAGTGACATGTCCAAGGTTTGTTTGGAAAAGCATGTCTTTAATTTCAAATCTAGTTACATTTTCCGTACATCATTTAATTTGAGCCTGCATGAAGCATCATATATCTATATCAGGACATAAGATGTGAATGTTCCCAAGCATACAATGTCGCAACACCTTTTATCAACGTCATCAATAGGCTCATCAACAATCTTGTTTATAAAATATTTTTAGCCAAAGACAACACATGTACACAAGCAAGCTTCTGCTGTACATTTTATTTTGCTTGTAACAAATGCTGACCTTTTCTAAGCTAATGAGGTGTGTGAAATAATAGCTATTTCATGAGACTTGGAAAAACAAAGGGGGAAAAACGGATATGAAAGGTGTTTGGAAGATATTGATTATTGAATTTAATACAACAGCAATATATATATACAATATGTGGGAAAGACTGCCATGTGTGGGAAAACATAATATTCCAGAACTCCTACGCACATGTGTTAGTTTAAAGGAAAAGCTGAATAAAACTTATTTATCTATATTCATACATTTTCAATCTTACTGTTTCTCAATAGCAGGATGTACTGCTACATGTGTAGCACATGACATGGATAAGGCAAAAACTGGAACCTTATTTGTTTCAAGGGATTATAAAAAATCTAATTTATACAAGGTAGCATTTAATTCTCCTATGATACATGTATGCATTATGAGCCAATACAGGATCCAGTAAGAGAAAAATATTTTCATCTATTGAAAACAGAAAATACAGTTCTAAATTTTCTAACCAATCAATTTTAAATTAACATTGATTCTGTTGTTGAAATGATAATTAAGTGATCCAAATGTACAAGGAAGTGCACTTTTCTCTTAAAATGATTTTTTTTAAAAACTACTCAAAAGTACCTTTCTATTATTTCAAAGGTTAAGTGCTGTTGCAGTAGGGATATTAAAGGGTCCATAACCTTACATGGAATTTCATAGGCTTTTCTTTGACCATGTGTAGTCAATTAGATATATGCCAGGAGCCTGTTTTGTGCTGTTCGTCATATGGAAAAGTGGTGTCTTTTGGCGAGTCTCGAACGCATGCTCGCGTGCATGTATTATAACCAATGGGCACAGGCTTCAAGATCGTTCTTTTGTCAAAGATATTGGTGTAACTTTGCAATGCTGCAAAATACAAGGCTGGCGCGAACGGTATTCTATTGTCTATATTTTTTTCTTGTATTTTCCAGAATATGAGAAAATAATTTTAAGTATTCGTGTCGGAAAAGGCCTTGAAAGAAAGATTTTCAAGTGAATTTTGACACCAACCCTTCCATAGCAATGCACGTACTTGCACAATTCGAAGCAGGAAACATAATCGTTTACCCGTGTTTGAGACTCTGTATCCCAGCAACGGATTTCCCTACGCATACAGCGCGTTCACTTTCCAGTGCGGAATTTATCTCTCTGTCATATATCAAAATCAAGCTGATTGGTCTAGAAAATTTGTCGGAAACCTTGAAAAAGTAAGAAGATTAATCTTTTCCATCCAATCACATTTGGAGACACTCCGAGCTCATTAGCATAGAGAGTTATGGTTCGGGCACTCGCCTTTACGTGGCTGTCTATCAGTTGGCGCGTAGGGTCATGAATTATTCATGAGACGCAAATGTGTGCGCTGAGCAAAGAAAGACACGTGCAGATCCACTTTAGTGGAATTTCGGCCTGAAACTTTTCCATATGTGTCACATCTATTGTCTAGATTTTTATTAATATTTCCACTTATAGTTGAAGGCTATTGAGACATGTCTGTGACCCAATTTATGTTACGCCCAGTACATAATTAATTAAAGATAGGTTGCAAAGGTATTTTCAACTTCATTCAAAATGCGACAAGATACTTATTTAAAAGGATTTTTTTTGCCATGGATCATGCATGTTTGTAACATTTCACAGACATGGCTCTCACCTAATGATTTAATTCCTATACGTTATGAGCCAAAAAATGAGTAAGAGAAAAATAAAAATAGTTTCATCTATTGAAAAAAGAAAATACACTCCTAAAGTTTCTAACCAATCAATTTTAAATTTACATAGATTCTTTGGTTGAAATGATAATTAAGTGATCAAATGTTGGTGGTGTACTGAACATTTAAGTACTTTTGTCACATGCTGTTGCATGATGATATTTACATTGCATAGTAAACTGGAAAATGAGTTCCACTTTTCCCAGTCAGATTCAGGGAATTTGAGAAAATCACTCAAAACAGAGAAAAATCAGGGTATATCTTTGGCCTTTCGAAAAGAAAGTAGTCAGTGTCTTATTTTTGAATGACCAAACAATCTTATTGGTGGATGATTAACGATGTTTGTGTGTAATTGCCTGCTCTGATGATCCTGGGATTGTGAAACTCCCTTGGGGAAAAGTCAGAAAAATATTGGGAAGTTTAGTTTTCGTGAAACGCTGGAAACCATGAATTAGTACTTTATAGGTACACACCTTACATCAAAGGTAATATTTCTCTTTAACTATGAATTCTGCACTAAACTTCTTTTTTTTTTTTTCTTCTTCTTTTTTTTAAGGTGTCCGGATTGAACTCTTTTTATAGTCTCTTAATGAGCCATATGTCAAAACAAAATTTAAGGGGGAGGAGGGGGGTATAAACTTGGATTTGGGGTGCCCTGAGTCCCAAGTGCCTGGTAGTTGTCAAGCCCTGCATGTGCTTGTCATGTGTAGATGATTGGTAAACACATGGAAACAACACACAAACTACCAACCATCTGTTACACAGCCTTCCCAGTTCTCCTAGAGTGGTCTGTATTCAGAGTTGAGTGTACTAGACTCTCATAAACATATGGAAATCAATTACTCATATAAACACAATTTTAAGTATGTGAGTAGGTGCACTAACAGCAATTCTACATCTCACAAAGATAGCAGTTTGTCTGAATCCACCTTTTACCAAAACAAAAGTGTACCACTCACCTTATTATACAGGGTACAGCCAGCATAAATTAAGTCATCCATGAAAAACTTAGCTTGGCATTTCTATTGGTTAACGGTTAAGGATTATGAAGAAAGTCCAAATTAATCCAAACATACGGAACCCAACGTTGGACTTACGGTCCATGGGTCCGTGCGCACCCAAATCTACAGCGATCACATACAGGTGCGTCAACTAATCTAATTACGAGGCCCTCTTGTATTTCATGAGAGTGTATTTGATCTTGCAATATCTCTTTATGGAACTATATGCCTAATATTTGAAGCTCATATTTTGATTGGAACTCATAACATACAGAGCCAAACATTTTCTGGTGGTTGGTAACACTTAGATGTAATAGGTCTATAAAAATGGTAATGATCGACTTTTATAAAGGTTGAAGATATCACATGTAACAAAACCAGAATTTAAAAAACTGCTTACAGCTTTGGATGGCTTTCATGTACATGTTTGGCACAAGTGGGACCCTTACAATCAACTTTTGTCCCTCATACCCTGCACATGTATAATTTGATCCAATCAGTGTTGTACTCAAGGGATATCCATGTATCTATGGCCATTGATAATAAATAATGATAATAATAGTGGGTTCTTGTATAGCCAACATGTACATGTATGTCTCACAGATTTGACATTCCTGGCACTCCACAATTATGACTCCGGCCTTTAACATGGCTGCCGTTATGGCGCTCTAGCATTTTGAGTAAATCATTCCTGCCAGGTACCCCTTTACCTCACCTGGGTCGAGTGTGGCAAATGTAGAAATGTCTTGCCGAATGACAATAATGGCGCAGCGGGGCTTGAACCCTGAACCATGTGATCCACAGTCCGGTGACATATACACTAGGCCACGACCCCTCTTCAACGAACAGTGAAGCTTCTATTGCTCTTTAAATGTGCATTCTTTCCGTAGACTAGGTATAGTCCATTAAGTGACACAGTTGGGCCATATTACAAGGTCTTCTTGTCTGTTGCATTTTAAGCCCATTTTTAATTGATACGATAAAGAAGCCAGAAAGGCTTTAGATCTGGATGGGTTAATTCCCTTCTGGCTCTCAACAGACTACTTCAGCAAATAATGTATTAATATGCTTACCATGCCTTAAAGCCATACTGCACTATTTATAGCTACTTGCGCCCTCTATATTAGCAAACAATGCCTTATCGGTGACCATTGGTCCCCCATGATCCTCTGTTTCTTATGTTAATTGAGAGCTTATCTGATGAGATAACCACCTGTCAGTGACCCTGCAGAGGTCAGCTCCCTCCTGGCCGAACTAGTGCGGTGGGGCTTTAAATGTTTTGCAATTTCTCCCAGTATCACTTAGACTTTGCCATCAAAGGTGAAACGTTATGCTGCCCTCTTATGCCAAACTTTTTACTGTATGATGCAATAGTTTGTCAGGGTTATGATGCCATCCCTCGCTCTGCGTAAAGAAGTTTAGTCCATGTCATACCCTATTAGGGGGAGGGGGGGGGGGCACATGTACATGTAAAGACATCCTTTTTTAATTACACATAAAAACTTGATATTTGTTCAGAAAGTGAAGCAATCTTCAAGGTTCTGATTTTAATAAATGTTTGAATTTTAACATAATCTCAAAGATTTTAAAAAATCAAAATCAATCAGGCAATTTTGAATAACTTGCACAGATTATGTAATATATCATAGATATGTTGATCATTTCAATAGGTAATTGATATTGTAATTATCTTTTGTCAATTTCTTGAAAATATTTGCTATGTTTTCTTGGAGACTTGGTTATGATTATTATCAAAAAAATGGATGTATACTGTCATTTTAAATCCGGGGGGGGGGGGGGGGTACTTATTGGTTTTATCACAAAGATTGAATAGTGAAATAGAACAAGTATTGTACAATGGTGATATCAACATTCTTAAACAAATTTCTGCAGTTCACATACAAATGCCTCGGTGAATTAAGAGGTGACTTTGAAACAATATAGATCCATGTGAAGTGGAAGAAATGTATAATTCAAGCTCTATTTCTTGCAAGAAACTAGTGTTACTTTGCTCATTCAAGAACCAAATAGAGCTACCATCATTAGCATACATGATGAATTAGCTTAAAAAAAGCTATTAAAGGTAAAGACCAGTTTTGGAAACGCCCCCTCTCAAAAAATGAAATGGAAGCTTTTATTACCAATCATGTGAAAGAATATGTTTTGACTGATACGTAATGATACAAATTTTGCAGAGAAAACCGCCTACTAATTGATATATTTGGTAAGATATTATATCTATTTGGTCCTGATAGATATAACGGAGGTGTCGCGTAGTCCCATATACATCTTTCTGTGTACAGTGCTTGTAACTTTACCAAGACTAGGCCAAATTTCTTATCATTTTGATGATTCCAGAACCTTGCAGTACACACCAATACTTATATGCTTGATGATCAACCTTTTCTGATTGATTCCACAACGTTTCTTTCACAATGCAATCGCATGACCATAACTGGTCTTTATCTTTAAAATTTTGCAGATTCTTAAAATATGTGTAGTGAGGAATTTGGTTCCCAAGCGAAGCCACATCATTAATGGCTTAGACATCAGAATCGCATGCATCCATGCAAGTCTACCAAGCTATCAAACTATTCTGGCAGGGCCTGAAACATGAGAAGTTCCGTTTTGCCCCCTTTTCCTTCAGCACCCCCTAATTCTGCGTCCTTCCCCCTCTCATCCAATACTTCCCTGGGGTTCTGAGGGCTCAGGAAGTGACAAATTTGAAATCAACTCCCCAGTGGCTATATATAGGGGCGCCCCCTTGAAGTTCCCCTTCCCCTCCTTAATACGGACGACCAGATGAGAGGGGACCACCCCTGCCGTGGGCGCCGAACCCTTACAAGTTCTCTATATACCCCACCTCTATGTAGTTCGGGGCAGATGTGAAGCGATTAGCGATTATTTTGCCTTGCCTTGATCCATTCGATTAGCACGATGTCCAGAACAATGTCAAATGTTTGTCAAAAGCATGTGGTGAAATTGATGTTTTGTTCATGCTTTATGTGCATAATATACACAGTCCTGCTTGAATTAGCATGGAAACATATAATTGTGTACTTTTGAATATATAGTGGGAAAACTTAATTCACTTGATATTGGAAAGGGCATGGTCAATACCATAATAATAATAATAATAATAATTATAGGCATTTCTATAGCACCGTCTATCTAGAAATTCCATTCCGAGGCGCATTAATTATTAATCCGGCTTTAGCCTAGCTACCATTACAGCTATGTACTTTGAATGAACTTTGATGTAGAAAATGTTACACTTGTATGCATTAAATTATCTGCTTATTCAAATTTTAAGTATACGGTATGATTGAATATATTACAGATCTATACATGTGTTCTTATAGTTCCATTATCATTCACAAAGCTTTAACAAAGCTTTAAAAAACAAACCAACAAATTACTATTAAATCTAAGGCAAACAAATTCAGGATTTAGGTCTCATATCTCAGAAAAAGAAAAAGAAAATCAATATTTGATAAATATATAAAAATATGAAAAATGGTTTCAAAGGAGATACATATTGGAGGGGGAGGGGGTGCTATCTTAAAATAGCAACAAAGTTCAAGGGAATGTGATAAACATAATTATTAGTCCCATGTTGAATTATTTTATAAAAAGAGGATGTTATTCTCGCTTACTATCCATGTGGGGACTTATCTGGAGTTAGGAGGTGGTAATCTGATGTATCCTACATTTAGTCTGCTCACAGACAAACAAGAAAAAAGAATTTCCTTCCACTCTAATTTATTTATGAATCCTTGTTTCTGGTTTTAAAGCCCCACTGCCTTACTTATAGCTGCTTGCGCCCTCTAATAGCAAATAGTGCCTAAGCGGTGACTGTTGGTCCCCCATGGTCCCCTTTTTCTTATGGCACTGGTTTTCTTAACTTATACCAAATGTGTCCACAAATGGGTCCAAAATGAAATTATGTTTACTCACTTCAAACTTGTATTTTTAGGATCAGGACTAATCATATTTTTGAGAAATGCAAATTCTGGACCTTAATCTATCTCCTTATTTATTCACCAGATATGAATACTTTGAGTTTTTACAATTTTGTTGTGAACTATAGCATATCTAATAACTGTGATATAAAACTCATTTGCTATTAACTACACCTTTAAATATGTTGGGTATTTAAGAATATGTTTCAGAGATTATTCATGCAAATTGTTGAGTTTCTATCTTGAAAAATACAGATTTTGTATCCCTTGAAAGTGAAAAATAGCTCTAAATTAGGGTTTTGACAATAACAAGTTTTTATTTCAATAGGTAAAATGCTTTTTTCTTAGGTCAAACTTATTTCATTATAACAACTGATGATATAAGGTAAATACATGCAAAAAAATTGGGAACCAGTGCATTGCCTAATAATTTTCATATGGCACACCACCGATGTTTCGGACGTTACACACTGTTAACATTGTAACTTTATTCAAGTTAATTGCTTTTCTTTAGGTATTATTGACCTCAGTTACATTAATTGTTTGCAGAAAAATACTTCTGTAACATTTATGGAAAAAAATTGTGCAGTTTTAATTAGTTTAGCACATACATGTATACCAAGTTTGTCTTCATCGACCACTCAATTTATGTAAGGTATATTATTCATTTCAAGAACGTGTACCGGTAGTTAAAAATGCTTATGTGATCTAACAGAGTGAAATATGAAGCTAATAGCAATTGTAGTCATCAAAACTCCTTAGAAAATTCACTTAGAAACATACTCTTTATTGCATGTTATGAACAACAGTGTGAAATGTATACTATGGTTTGTTTCGGATGTTACACGATGTTAACATTTCAATGAGATCATCAATTTCTACAAACTCTACAATATAGATGTTTAATCAGCTTGCTAATGTTCTTTGCCTTCAACTATATAGTGTGTCATTCAATAATATCACTAACACATACATGTATGTAAGCAAAACATTGACAAATCTTTTAAAAAATAAAACTATAATAAAGTACCCCCAGTCATGTAAGTACGGTAATAAGAAATAAGTTAATCCTAATGTATGTACATCTCGAGAATGAGACATTTTTGATGTATTTTAAAATTGTGTATGTTTTAGGTTATAATACTACTGTAGTAACAATCATCCTTTACCACTATTTGTATTAGGAGGCTGTTTCAAACGACAATATTTGTTAATGCTCTTAAATAAGTATTTATTTATTTATTTAATTGATGACCGATCGATGAATGGATGGATTGATTGGTTGGTCGGTTGGTTGGTTGATAGATCTTAACTCTTGCTGTGCCTATATTACAGGTGACAAACAATATACAGTGTAGGTTAAACATGTACCGTATTTGCCGGCGATAAGGCCGCAGCGCCGCACCCCCAACTTTGACATTTCGTAGAGGAAAAAAACACAAAAACGGACAGCCCATTTATATTTCACACTAGTGTAGGGTTGCGGTTCTAACAGATAATTCCTAGAAATCTTAACACAGAGGCAGCCCAGCAGACATGTTGTAGGATCGATAACTACTAGCTAACTGACCAGGTTTTAATGTGTAAAAGCATTACAGCATTCTATGTAGCATTCCACATACATTCCATGCAAAGTAGAATAAATCAATAAATATTCATATAGTCTCATACAAGTATAAATCAACATCACAAAGTATTCTTGAATATTCAAACATAAACAAAGGGTATATATTGAATATTCATAGTATATGTAAATTATACTATATAAGCTTGACTGCATCAGGTGAACATTGAAACCAATGAGAGAGAGAGATAGACAGATGAAAGGATGGTGGATGAAAAGGGTGAATGTGAATGAGGGATGACCTATTAATATGAAAGGGATGAATCATGGATATGAAGGGGAGTTTCAGAAGTTCAAAATAAATCCCTACACTAGCTTATACATTTTGTATGTATGCATACATTTGAGGAAGATACTACATGTATATGTTTAGGATCATTAAATAAGGTATTACTGGTAATGCCCTTTTCTTTTATACATGTACCGGTATGTACTTTCTACACAGATTAGTTACGTGTACTGAGTGCCCTTTTTAAAAGGTATTTTCAAATGAAAATCCATATTTCCCATACATTTTTAGAAAAACATTTTAATTTGCTTGATTTTATCAACTTTATATACCTGTATCATACCCGTGTCATGTACATGTACACTGGGTATTGCTTAAGTGGGTGATTTTGAGCTTTTGTAACCTACCAAATAGTTTAGATTGACCATACAATCTTTGGTTACATGACATAATTTGGAACAACCTCTGTAAAAAATGAAAACGTGATGATTTCCAAACACACAGCAATGTAAATAGCAAGAGGAGAGGTTGAAAATTGAAATTTGCTATTCTCACATCTATCTTTGCCCCTGATTTGAACTAGTTAAAGTATGAAAATGTCTGTTAACAGTTTAATGTAACATCCGAAACGTGCTAACAGCATAACAGAAAGTGCTGTTAAAATGGCTGAATAATTTTTATGAGTCACTTTTATTGAGATTTTTTCTGATAAATTACAATTAAGGATATACTAAAGCAGCCAGGTATGCCTTGCACCACAAAGTGTGGCTTCAATATTTATGTTTTATAAGTCAATTTTGCAGAAAATTTAGATATTTTACGGAAAATTGGATTTTTTGCATCATATTTCTTCATATTTTTATATTTAGATCTAAATGAAATTATACAAATAGTGTTTTTAACAGGAGTGTGCATTAAGAAATCGTAACTTGCACATATGATCGAAAATTAGTTGAAATTTGCAAAATATGTGTTAACACTCAAATAGTGTAACGTCCGAAACACCCTTCTTGAGTTTACACAAAATTATTGGATTTGAAAGACCTGATTTGTGTTTTGACTTGTGTTAAGACTTATAATAACTTATTTCATAATGATTTATTCACTCCAGATACCCTTAAATATGGATTGTCATCTTTTATTTGGTATTTTTTGTTTCGGACGTTACATTTGTTTCGGACGTTACAACTGTTAACGGAAAATTGGTTTTAACTATAAAATAGTATTGTAATGATGTATTGCAAATTTCTTTTTTTTGGTGGGTAGCCGCCATGAAATGTTTAAAAAATGTTACGAAAGATAGGTCCTGCAGTTCATATATTTTCTGCTACTTCAAATTGAAAGTTGTTTCGGACGTTACAAAATTGTTTACGGAAAATGAGACAACTTTTTCAAATCTTGAATATATTTATAATATAAGCGCTACTACAATTAAATTATATTTTCTTTTAATTTAATGACTTGAAGTAACTAATAAGCTTATTCAAACCATGAACAATCTCATTAAATGATTGTTCTAGTGGGTTAAATGAGGGCCTACAATGTTTACGGAAAATGTAACGTCCGAAACACCATTTTCAATTGCACTGTTCTATCAAAATACAAGAGTTAATTCAGATTATTGTTAACTTTCTTTAAGATCTACCCATGCTCATTAATCATCAATAGAAAAAAAACATATTGCTTGTGGGTATATATTTTTTTCGGCTCCAACCAAAAAGGTATGTCAATTTTGTTACAAAATTCCGTAAACAATTGGCTGTTCAGGGATACCTCATGCACATAAAGCAACGCTGACATTTTTTCGTTAAGCTATGGGAGGTTAACCTAAGTCCATGCTACAAGAAAACATTGTAACTGATTTCTAATTCGTTATCTTTGTAAAGTTTCAGGCTGTCAAAGGGTCATTAAGCTATTTGGTCATAGTTAAAAAAACCAGTGCCTTATGTTAATTGAGAGCTGGTTTGATGAGATAACTACCTGTCAGTGACCATGCAGGAAAGTCTAATCCCTCCTGGCCAAACTAGTGCAGATAGGTTTTAAGCCCCACTGTACTACTTATAGCTACTTGCGCCCTCTATATAGCAAATAATGCCTAAGCGGTGACCGTTGGTCCCCATGGTCCTCTATCTTATGATAATTGAGAGCTGATTTGATGAGATAACCACCTGTCAGTGACCATGTAGGGAGGTCTAATCCCTCCTGGCCAAACTAGTGCAGATAGATTCTAATACAGTCACATCTTTCAAAGGCAAACTGTCATATGCTCCTTTGAAAATGTGTGGAAGTATATGGTGGTTCATTCACTTGACTCTCAATCCAAGGGTTGAGGGTTCGAGTCCCATCCAAGCACTTACGTCCTTTGGCAAGACCTTCATCTACATTAGCCACTCTCCACCCAGGTGTTAAATGGGTAACCGGTAACTGCTGGGGTAATACTAATTGCAGGGCCCTCAGGAAGAACGGCATTGCAGCTGATGAGGGTTCCCTGGGTAAAGAAAATTATTAGTATTATTATTAAATACTGCTTGTCTAATATCTAGCAAGTTTAGTCCTTTTCTTGGGTTTACACTTTGCATAATAACTTTTGAGGAGCGGTAATCATTGAAACGCCATCCTCTTCAAACTTCAAATTAACTTTCAACTGTGTATCTTGAGAAAGCACAGATAATCACAATACTGAATCTTCCAAATGTATCATATATTCTTGGTTCGCAGTTCCTAATTCCTTGTTCCCAAGCACATACAAAATGTCAATCACTCATTTCCTGAATACAACTCTGGAGAATGAAACAAAAAAATGTTCTAGTAGTAAATTTGGAACCATCAGGAAAAACTGCCCTGGAAAAATTTGCTTTCCCTGGAATATTTCTGACACTATTCTCATTCGAGCTTCCCTATTTTGCATGGTATAACTGCCAAGGGTTTGTGCTATAGGGTGTAATCACACTATTACGTGTATCTCATTTCACACTTCAATAAACCAGACGAGTCCATATTCTACTTATTCATTTAAAATCATGTTGAACAAAAGAAAAAACTTAGACTTTGTGGCCAACTTCCCATTGGTAAACCAAATTTTAGAAGATGTATAGCCTAAAGGCTAAACACAGTTATGTGTTTTGATTTTTGAGTCAAGTCTAACCCACTTTTGCAATATCTAGTTAACTACAGTACAGGATCTATGATTCCAGTCAACAGTCTTTGAGTTCAGACGCGTATCTACATGTACTATTATCACTTATGACTATAACCAGAGTTTCCACTGCATACGAGGTAGATAGCGCTGAAGAAAGAGGGGGAAAAGGTCCCTAGACGCCATATTGAGTCAGAGGCATGTGATGTCTGATTGGACAAATGTTTGGAGGCTTATAGATCTCCTCGGCTAACCTAGACAATCCAACAGGGCCCAACCTGGCTACCTGACCGCAAAACGATATATTTTTAGATCTGAATCAGTCTTCCCTACATGTGAGAACCCTTGTGGGTATTTCTCACAGAGTAAAACTTTGAGTTCATACTAGTGAATGCATATCGTTTTGTCAACGATCTTTTAAAATCTGAATCAGTCCTTTTTGTGTTGGAACCCTTGTGAGTATTTCTCACAGAGTATTTTCCTTGTCTTTAATATAAAACTTGAGTTCATACTTTGTGAATATATATCGTTTTGTAAACGATCTTTATACTCTGAAACAGTCCTTTTTGTGTGGAAACCGTTGTGAGGGTTTCTCACTTGGCCTTTTGTTATACTTGTGTATATTTTAGATCTGAATCAATCACATGGGATTTCTTGTATTTCTCACTGAGCCTTCTCCTTTGCTTGTGTATATCTTTAACAATATGTGTTCATACTTGTAAATATATTGCTTTAGCATATGTTTTGTGGATTTGAATCAACCCTCCCTGTGTGGGACCCCTTTGGAGCACTTCTCACTGAGGCTTTTCCGGTAGTTCTAAAGTTTAACACATTGACATATGTTTTGGCATCTTTTCCCAGGTCTTTAACTGGGGGTTTGGTTTTCTCTATTTATAATTCCTCATGTTTTGGATCCTTTCTAACTTTTGTTCACCTTTTCCTTCACCCGTATGGTCTTAAAGAGCTGTGTTCAGATTTGCTGACCCCTGCATCATTTCGCAAATGATGTACATGTATACTGTACATTCAGATTATTGTCACGTATGTATCCAATTCTGTGACCCATTGAAGTCAGCATGAGCATTAATGACTCAATAGAAAAATTGCACAATACTCTTACTAAAACTATCTTTCAATATTGTACTGTTAGGTTTTTTATGCTAAGCCATTTGCTTGCTCTGAAATTGACTGAAGTTATCAGTCACCCTTTTGCTCATATCATTGTTCTAGAATAAATATACTCATTTCAAGAAGAACAAAGTTATTTCAGATTTTAATTCCCAATGGGGTTTTGCTGCCAGACAGTTTGTTGACTAGCCTTATTTAGATGTATTCCAGAATATGTCGTAGAAGTTACTCACTAATTAGACCCTTATAAGGACTTGCAATAATGATCTATCTCCTACTTATAAAGTCTCAAGTATTTTAAATTCAATATTGATTAGATTCCAAGAATAGAAATACAAATTAACATTATCATATAATAATAATAATAATACATTACATTTATAATGCGCTTTAAAATACAATGTTTCTATAAAGCGCAAGAGAAAGATGAAAGGATAAGGAAAATTGAGAAATACTAAAGGAACAAATACTAAAGGAACACCTAACAATGTACATGTAAATATCATATGATATACAAGTCAAATATTTCAAAATACATTGATGTTAATTAAATTGAATGAACTGTA
The DNA here is from genome assembly GCA_035222895.1 of Strongylocentrotus droebachiensis. Lineage (NCBI taxonomy): Eukaryota > Metazoa > Echinodermata > Echinoidea > Camarodonta > Strongylocentrotidae > Strongylocentrotus > Strongylocentrotus droebachiensis. Next base: position 206,622 of record JAVYIG010000128.1, on the reverse strand, counting down.
AGAGACCACATGTTCTTTTTTGATATTGGTATCGTACACTTTAATCCTATTGTTCAAGAAGACTTGAATACACATAAATTAATCATTGAAAAATAAACGCAAGTGAAGGTCTAATTTATAAAGGTCACCTAGAAAAATAACATTGACCGGTTCACGGATCTATAATGTCATTTATTTACCAAGGAGCTACAAGGCAGTGTCCTTTGAATTTATTGACTTCTTATGACCCTCCGTTGTGGTTAGGGTGAGGAATAGATGATAGTCAGTACCAGTAATCTTTAATCAATGTTGTTAAACAACAAAGGAATAGAATTCATGGGCATTGCTGATGAACAATAGAATGCTTTATCTTCCTAGTAAAGATGACGTCACACTACTGTACTCTATAGTATTTTATTTTAGTTGAATTATTCAAGACCTACAACAAATCTGAAAAATGAGAGGCAAATTCTATTTGGCACCTAAATTCCTTTTAGGGTTTGGACTGTAAAACCGATGGAATTATTGTTTGTCAAACTTTGTGAAGCAACGATTTTGTTTCAGAATCTAAGAAAAAGATACCCAATCCCTTTAAACAAACATAATCACTGGATATTTCACCATTTAAGAGGTGACCAATTGATACCATAGGATTAAGAGAGGGGTTATACATGGGAAAGGAGGGGATGATCCCAAAAGCTATGGAGGATTGATGACCTATATGCCCCTGTCGGTTAATCCCGAGGAGATAGCGTGTCAGAAACTTTCCGTTGACAGCCCCAGACGATGGAAGTACGTCATCCCTGAAATCCTGGCCTCTGGATGGTCAGATGCATATTACTCATCATGCATCGCTCCCCATCCTGTCTGTCATGACATGTCAGTTTTTTATGTTCCTTTGGCTTTAAAACTTTTGGAACTATGGTCTACATGTATGTCTTTTAGATAATTTCTAGGTCATTTACATGTTACGGTATGATAGGCATGTACATCTAAATGGGTCTTTGTGAAGATGCTTTCTTGATTTGTTTCCTTCTATACTATACATCAGAGCAGTTTTTTATGAAATTATCATAAGTACAAGTTCACCGAAATCCTATTATTAAAAAAATACACGTATTAAGTTTAACAAGCAATTCAGCGGGATCTCAATGATGGTTTCCTGAAACGATGCCCTGATTACTAACAAGAGCAGTTATTGTGAGTGCAGTGTAAACATTATATAATGAAATGTGACAATATTTTAAAGGATTTCTGTTTAATTTAATCTTAATTTGAGTTACAAGAAGAAGCATAGCCTAAAAAGAAAGAACAGTCATCTTGATCAGGGTATGAGGAAAGTTTGCTGAACATTGTATTAATTGCCCTTTTTTGTCAGAGCCAGAAAGGCATTAGCCCATATATGTTTAACATTATAGGTGTTAGACTTAACACCCTTATGGTTCTCAGCAGACACCTTTTCCTTTCTAGTACTATAGACATAACTATTGCAGTGTTCAGATGAAATCATAGAATAATTTGTATGTTTATAAAGCCAAAAGAGAATTAACCCATAATTTAACTGAGAGTTAAATGCCCTTCTGGCTGTAAAGTGTAAACAGATGAATTTGTTGCCCTTATGTTACATCATGTATTCATGCAAGTAAAGAAAACAGAGAGGACGATCATAATTAACAGGCCTCTAAGGTATACCTTGAACCTATCTATTACTCATCTTCCAGCCTTGTTTGTTCTCTTCTTCTTCAAGGATATCCTGACTGACCTCAATTTAAGTGAAAATGATGGGTGAATGTTGGCAATTGTTTGGTAACAAATGTTTTCTGCATAGGAATACCATAAGAAAGGAAAAGAGAGGCCATTTTATATTAGCAGGCCTTTAAGGACCTGAGCCCTGTTACATAAAACTTGTTACCAGAGACAAGTTACAAACACTGTTATAAGCTACTGAAATCGTGGCATTTGATTGGCTAAGAGCAAACTTGTCATAGAAATTTAGCAATTTTTATTGATAACAAGTTTTAAGAAACAGCCCTGGGGGGGGGGGGGGGGGGTCACAACGATCCTTAATCGAACTTATATCTAAGTTGGACTTAAACATTATGGAAAACCATTAGCATCTTTCAAAATATTTTGTAAAAGTTATTTTAAAAGGCATAAAATGCTAATTCAAATCATTCATATTTTCTATTATCAAGGAGATTTCATGTTCTTGATGTGGAATTTCTTGAATTTTTGCTTTTTAATATATTTTATTTTAAGGCTACAAATGGCTCTCCATAATATTTTTGTGAAACACCCCCCTGGAACCTATGATGACTCATCTTTCATTGTTGCTTGCTTGTTCTCTTCTTGTTCAAGGACCCTTCCTGACTGACCTCAACTTGATTATGACATAGTCTTGGCATTGACATGCATGTCCATCTTGTCTGGCTCACAGCCTAATTCACTCTGTCAATGGGATCAACACCAGACTGATACGTCCATATATGTTGCATGAAAATGATGTGTTGCATAAATCATAATAATACATTTTTACATTGAAACATTTCACAATTTGTGACAGCTTAAGATTAATTAGTCATCAGGGTCCTAGCTAGCTGTTTTGTAAAACTTATTTTCAATAACAAATGCTAAATTTCTATGACAAAATTGCACTCAGCCAATCGAATGCCACAATTTCAGTAGCTTATAAAAGTTATTGTAACTTGTCATTGATGAGAGCCAAAAAAGGCCTTAACTATATGGCTTAAAGTATTTGAGTTAATGCCCTTTTGATTCTCATGAGATGATGTGCACATTTTTTCCTATTGGTTTTTCACCCTTTGCCTATTTAGGACCATTTAATCCATATACTAAGCTTTGGAAAATGAGAGAATTTAGAAGTCAGTTGTTTATAAAGAGGGTCTGTGGGGGAAAATACCTATTTTTTGCTTTGCCCCATATACCTGGCCCATCAAAATTCTATAGCCATACACAACAAAAGGCATCGTTTAACAATATTAAATCTGAGATGAACGGCCCTTTGTGTTATCAGTATCTGTGATATGGTGTAATTGTTTGAAGCCCTAAAAAAATTGCGCTTCAAAATGATCATGAAGTGCCTCAAAAAAGTAAAAATCTTTGAGTGACCGGTTTTACCATACTTGTTTTCCCCAATAGACTGTAGTGTTATGAAAACAGTTGGAAAACGCAAAATTTGGTTTCGATTTCCAATCATGAATATCTTGATAATCAGACAGGCGATCGGCTTGTAAGGGTGCGTTCAATCAAATTTTCGAAGCTAGAATCACAAACATGAATCACAATTCAAAACGCCGTTACAAAAAGCAAGGTCACTGCGGTTTGCGTTCAAGCGATTTTTCATCAACGCTGATTTTAGCTCATTGCGAGCCAAACCACTGCGCATCACACTGCGCAGTATGGCCCAGGAACATCGGCGCGCGCTTTCTGGAATTGTTTACGGCCACTGTCGACCGCTGTTTTGAGCATAGATCGCAATAATAAGACAAAGAATGAGAAGGTGATAGAAGGAAGAAACAAAGAATAACATAAGGAAAGACAGAAAGACAGAAAGAGAGAGTGATAGAATGAAATAACCATAAAAGGTGATAGAAGGAAAAAAACAAAGAATAACATAAAAATAGAAGGAAGAAACAAAGAATAACATAAGGAAAGACAGAAAGAGAATGTGAAAAAAGGAAGGAACAAAGAATGACATAAGGAAGAACAGAAAGAGAAAGTGAAAGAATGATTAAAACAAAGAATAACATAAGAGAAGGTGAAAGAAGGAAGAATCAAAGAATAACATAAGGAAAGATAGAAAGAGAAAGTAACATAATGATTAAAACAAAGAATAACATAAGAGAAAGTGATAGAATTATAAAAACAAAGAATAGCATAAGAGAAGATGATAGAAGGAAGAAACAAAGAATAACATAAGGAAAGACAGAAAGAGAAATTGATAGAATGCTTAAAACAAAGAATTACATAAGAAAAGGTGATAGAAGGAAAAAACAAAGAATAACTAAGTATAGAAGGAAGAAACAAAGAATAACATAAGGAAAGACAGAAAGAGCAAATGATAGAATGATAAAAACAAAGAATAACATAAGAAAAGGTGATAGAAGGAAAAAAACAAAGAATAACATAAGAATAAAAGGAAGAAACAAAGAATAACATAAGGAAAGACAGAAAGAGAAAATGATAGAAGGAAAAACAAAGAATAACATAACAGAACAGGCCACGATGGTACAGTGAACGCAAATTGCATGCAAAGCGGGCGCGCGGTTTTTCCCAAACCGGAAGAGACTTCGTCATACAATCATGATTGAGAACTCCGTCCGTTCAATCGAATTTTAGCGACCGTGATTCTTTTGAATCATGATACAAAACGCATCTTTTTCAGCGTTTCATGTTTGTGTTTTCAAACACGTTTATTTTTACGACCGACGAAAAAATCGCTTGAACGCATTGCGTTTTAAACTAAACGTCTTTAGAAACCTTGATTCTAGGGTGAAAAAGTGTCGATTAAACGCACCCTAAAAGTCATGGGGTTCCTGACTGACCTTAAGATTTATAATTATCATCGTAGCATGAGCTAAATCCAGGATTTTGTTTCAGAATCTGATACAAAGTTACCCAATCCCTATAAACTAAAAACTGTCTCATTTGAATGGCTGAATGTGAATAATATTGTAGCTCTTGTGCAAATCTAATTTTGTTTGCATAACAAGGATGGGATTTTTTCTTTCTTTATTCTTTCAAATTAAAAACAAAACAGGAAAGCTTTGGTTTATGTCATTAAATGTAATTTCCAGCAATCTATTCTGGGCATTTTTTATTGAACCTTTCCTCCCTCGTAAAAATGTGGTAGACCCATTTATAGGTTGTATTTGGTGGCACCCACAAATTAATTTCTCACTTCTGGCTTACATGTACACGCCACATTAATTAACCTATTGGTGACAGTGTCATTGTCATCTAATACATGTTTCTAATTGGTTTAATCTAAAGTTACTACATGTGTACAAGTTTATAATTCAACTGGTTTAGGGCAATTGTCTGTGTGTGACCTTTAAGTGGGTTTGAATGGAAGGAAGATATCATTAATGCATCCTTTTTATAGTTGGGGGTGGGGAAGGGGGAGAGAAAGATTATCTGTCTGGATAGTAGTCATGGAGGGGGGAAGGATAGGGGGCAAGGTCACTGTCCAGGGTTATCAAAACCATTTGTAATTAGCAGAATATGATTTTTTTTTTTAAAATAATTTGACCGTGCAAAAGTATCAGTGACGCTGGTATCACATACAATGTTGATGCACTTTTATTCATTTCTTGACACTTTCACTATGTAGTCAATGTAACCTTAAGTTAGAGTCAAGTTTTCATGGTTATTATTCATTATGAATCATTTTTATTTTTCTATTTATGTTTACATTGGTCTCTTTTATTCTGCAAAACACAGGTTCAATCAAATCAATCAAATTTAAAGGGCTTTCAAGGGGAAAATAAACAAGTTGACCTAAAATTGATTTCACAGGAATTAGCCAATGAAAATCAGAAGCAATTAATATTCATGATAATTGGACAAAGACCTCAGATGACTGGGAATAATTTCTTGGCAAACTCACAATTATGATTAAAAATGGGTGATATCTGTTTGTTTTTTGTTTTTTTAATTGTTATTGAAAATCAGTCTCCAAAGTGACATAGCAATTAGAACTTACTAGAAGCTGGTAGTCATGTGACTGAATCCTTTTTCTTGGCTGAAGTCCCACAACTCGTTCATCGCCACTCTCTCTGCCTCCTTTTAGTATCGGTTACGACATGTGGCCTTTTGTTTTATATTTAGATGAGGACCCTCTATTCCTAGCCTGTGTGATGTGTGGTGAGATTATATTGGAGGAAGTCATTGCCATGGTGCCTTCTGAAGGCTTGGGTCTAGAACAGGCTGAATGTTGTTCAAAATTAGTTATCCTTAGGGGAGGGGGGGGGGGGGGGGTCACAAAGATCCTAAGTTGAACTTATCTCTAAGTTGTACTTAACAATTATGGAAAGCCGTTAGCATCTATGAAAATATTTTGTAAAAGTTATTTTAAATGGCCTCAAATGTTGATTCAAATTATTCATATTTTCTATTATCAAGCAGATTTCATGTTCTTGATGAGGAATTTATAAAAAGTCCAACTTAAAGTTAAGTTCAACTTAGGATCTTTGTGAAACACGTACCCCCTGGAGCAGTAGCATATGTCCACAAGTGGAGAGATCTAGACCTTTGTATGGGATCTTCGACCACTGGATTATACCCTCTGGCATACATAAGGGAATCTGGAGGCTAGAGTTGCTAAGATTTGGTCTACTATATGAAAGAAGCACCCTTTTCTAATTTATAGGAAACCTCATCGATTGCTCTATTCCCTTTAAATTTTAAAGAAGTATGTGAAGTCAGGACATTTGCAATGAACTATTTGAAAAGATGGTATTAAAATACAACATTTCATAGAGAAAGTTGTAGTACTTAACTGGTTTGAGTTTATTTAAGAATTCTTTCATTCTGTCGTGATCTAGATCTTGCACGCATTCCCTGGTATAGAGAAGTCTTTAAGTTAAAGAACGATTGCCAGATTTTCATCTGTTACTTCTCCCCCAATTTCCACCTCGGCTATTTTGTGTGCGATGTACCTTAAAATAGAGGGTAGAGTTTTCCCCCATGTATGACTCACAGAGTGAGTGTTTTTTAGTGACATGTTATAGGTATGTCTTCATCAGCTTGAGATTGCCAAATATAGCCTGCTATTTCTGATTTGGGAAATAAGCCAGAAGTTACAAATCACGTTGTAATCAGCTCGACACTCAAAAATCGAGCTCGAGATATTTTGCTCAGCGTTCGCACATAGTGCGTGTCTTCGAGCTGTTGAAGAGGCACCGGACAAATAGCAGGATACTTTGCAAACTAGCCCAAGATATCTTGGGATGATTATCTCGACCAAATATCCCGCTAATTGCAACTGCGGGCTGATGAGGACGCAAATTAGCTGGATAATTTGCGAGTGGGATAGTTTAAATAGTGGGTTATTTTGCAATCTCGAGCTGATGAAGACAGGCCTATATTTTGTCTGAAACAGTTTACTGATCAACAAAAAGAGGGAAAAATGATTGTGCTTTTTGTTATCAGATGTCACTCACTAGAGAAGTTATGACAGGTTGAAGGACATACACATCATGTAGGTTATTCAAAGCTGTTTATGTCATTATTAGCGCCCCTTCCCAAAAGAAACATCAATATTGTAGAAAAATACATTCTTCATTTTTAAAGAGGTGCAGTGGCTCAGTTGTAGAGTACTGGCCTGATATCCGGGAGGTCCCAAGTTCAAAACCGTGTCTGTGCTGTACTGCCCTTGGTAAGGCATCAACTCTAATTACCATTACCAAATCCCTCAGATAGGATGTATAGCTGTATAGGTCCCTGCTGGGTGCTTTGAACTGCTTTCATACAAGCTTCATGCTATCTTAATGCCTCTTGTTATCAAAGCGGAAATAGATAAACCTTAAACTTGAAACATTTCATCATCCAGTGTGCAGAAACTGTCCAGTAATTCTACACATCAGTAACGTGTCAGATTCATGTATACATGTAGGTCACACGGCTCGGAGCGTGACATTCTGAGGTCCTCCTATGTTACCTGAGGAAGGGGCTGGGAGGGGGTGTGGATGGCATATATTATCATGATCATATTACCCAAAGTGTCCCCCAAATTTGTCTTTAACATGACCCTTCTGTTAGACGTCCTGTTTGACCCTCACTCTTAACAGTAAAGTATGATTTTAACAGGTATAAACATTTTCTAAGGACTCTGTCATACTTCCGTGGGGCCTCCTTTACTTGGAGATCGAGAGTTACATGTCATATGATGATACTTGAGATCCAGTAGAATGTTTAATAATAATAAGAAGAATAGGTTCTTGTATAGCGCTCATGTCAGTCAGATTTGACCCTCCTGGCGCTCCAAATTATTATCCTGGCTTTAGCACGGCTGCCATACGGCGCTCTAGCATTTCAAGGAATAAATTCCTACCAGGTACCCATTTACTTCACCTGGGTTGAGTGTGGCAAATGTAGATCAATGTCTTTAAACCCTGTTATGAATGACACAAGTTAAAGCTGATCTTAAGCTCTGGTATTTTGAGAGAAAATTGCTATAATTTATTCTGGATTTGTTTATATCCTGCAGTAGATTGGTTTTCTGAACCAGTGAAATAAAAACAAATGCACAACAACTTACTGGGCATCATCATTGATAAAAACCACAACTCCCATTTGCACATAGTGTTAAGCACATGATGTCGGACCTACCTACCGGTACCCAGATTTCCTTATCTTTCTATGCATATCACTCAGCCACTATAGATTTTCTCCCAACTTTGTTTGGCACATGTCATTCATTTGTAATCTTGAACATTTAGTGCAAGTTTTTGTTGGATTCTGTGAGAATTTATTTTCTATATTTACCAGAATTTGAGTTTATCTTTAACACCTTTAGCAAACCATGTACAAGAAGTCAGCTTTAGGGGGGGGGGGGGGTACAGGTGGCAGTATCTTGTGAAGTGTTGCATGGCTATATTTAAAGTAGACATTTTAAAGGACATCTATTCAATTTAATTTAATTGAAATGGTATTTATTTTAAATATCCACATGGCAGCCCAAGGGCTAAAATGCATTGAATTTACAAAGTAAAATCATAACAAAGTTAAATGGGTAGTCCATGACTATTGGAGGAGCACGCGCCTTTAAATGTTTGAAACAGATACATGGTGCCATACAAGTGCTGTGGATCATCATCATCTTCCAAAATCCATACATACATGTATATCATAGTCCTACAATAACTTGAAGGGGAGAAACATAGAGAGAGAGAGAGAGAGAGAGAGAGAGAGAGAGAGAGAGAGAGAAAGAGAAACAGAGATAGAGAGAAGATGGGAGAAAGAGGGGGTAAGATAACATGATGATAAGAGATATAAATACTTTGTGGTATTACATAGTGAAGGCAAATTAATTGATGTAGGACTATTCAATCGACTATTCAATAAGGTATGGAATGGCTACAAAGAATACATAATTCAAATATGAAATAAAAATATGAATTCAAATACAATTACAAATTCAAACAAAGTTCTGCAATCTAATCTGTTTAGAGTTCAATATGAAGTCACAGATATTCTTGTTATAATAAATCAATAGCCACACTGTCAATCTGAAAGTCATTCAACTGTTGCTTGATATGAAATTGTTCCATGAAATGTGTTTGCTATTAAACCATGCATAACAAAAATGAATAACATTCAGTATTGATTTCAACCTTGGGTCTAAATTGAGCAAGATTCCCTATTTTGTTCAGGTTTGCATGCACATTATGTTGTATAAAAATAATGAGATGATTATGGGTATGGGCTATGATACCCAGATAATGCAATTTGCACCAGACAGATCCAATTTTCAGAGGGAGTTCCAGCTTTGAATTTGACCAGCTTTGAATTTGACCAGCCTTGAATTTGACCAGCCTGTCACTCTAAGGTCATTTTGTCCTTGACTCATTCAAGTACTTCAAGACAAGACTTGTCTGTAACTTGATTGTCTGCTGTGTCCATCATGCTAAGGTTTTTATTTCTATCTGTCTCTGATGAAGAAGCTGAAATGTGATAGCCTTTTCCTTGTCTTTTCTTCATATCTAGTCCTTTTATTTGTATGTTGGTTCCCTCTCCTAGCCCCTGCACTCAATCTCCCTCCCCCTTATCTATATTTATTCTCTTCCTCTCTTCCTCTCACCTTCTCTACTATTTCTCTCACACTTGGGGCTTCCCCTTCTCCCTTTATTTCCCTCTTGCTTTCTCACCCCTGATCTCTCTCTCTCTCTCTCTCTCTCTCTCTCTCTCTCTCTCTCTCTTGATCTCTCTTTCTCCCCCCCCCCCCCCTCTCTCTCACCTCTCTCTTACCCTCTCTCTCACCCCTCTCTCTCTCTCTCGGTCTCTCTAGATCTTTCTCTCTCACACCCCGTCTCCCTCTCTCTTTCTCTTTCCCCCTCTCTCTTTCTCTCTCTCTCTCTCTTCCCCTCTCTCTCACCCCTCTCTCTCGGTCTCTCTAGATCTTTCTCTCTCTCACCCCCTCTCACCCTCTCTCACCCTCTCTCTCTCTCTCTCTCTCTCTCCCCCCTCTCTCAATGTCTCCCCCTCTCCTCTATCACTCTCTCCCCCTCTCTTTCTCCCCATCTCTCTCTCTCTCTTTCTAATTCTCTTTCCCTCTCCTTCTGTCCCTGTAATAATTACTGTCTGAGGTAGATATTAACATATCCATTGTGTTGCCCATCTTTTCCATAAGCATTAACAGGACATACTTATAAGGACAAACTGTAGTGAGGTATTGGGGTGGTAATGGTGATACTACCATGATGTTCTACTCACTACAGGTAATACCCACATATCAGCCAAAAAAACCTGGGCATTTAAACAGGGACCCCTGGATCTAAAGTGTTTACCCAGGTCAAAAGATCCCAGATCTACATCTATTCATTTCATCATTAACACTTTGGTTGCTTTCTTCGCCTCTGTACTTGGTAGCTCATTTGCCACACATCCAACTTTGCACAAAAAATAGGCAACAATTGAGGGAAGGATTGCTTTGTGCAACACAATGGCTTTGCAGAAGTAACCGATTTCTGGTCTCAATTAGTTCCATGAAAACCCTGGCCTTGCCTTGTAGCGGTATAGATCAATCTTGCGATGGAAACAGTTGAATAATCTTGTAGCCTTTGGTATATCTATATCTTGTGATAAATACATTGTCATTTGTGGCATATAAAGAGTTAATTTATTGAATAACTGATCAAAGCCTATCAAATTAAAAGCATTGAGGATAAGAAATAGGAAAAATGATAAGGAAGATCAGAGAATTGCTAATGGCAAGAAATGAAAGAAAATGTAATAGGTAACAGGTTTATGCATCAGGGGCTTAGAATGTAGTCCCAACTACCAGCTAATGTTAAGGATCCTATAACCACAATCTATCATGTATGCTGTGCATATATATTAAAACCACCCATCCACTTACGAATTGCATGTATCAATCAATTCATTTATCTCCTTCGAAGGCTACTGCTACCATTTGCAGTCTCCCAAGCGCAGAGCCTCTCCATGCATGTTGTATCGAGGGCTTGAGGCTAGACAAAAGCGATCAATATTTCTTTGTCCGTAGCTGTGACGAAGGCTTCCAGAACGGCAAACCGCATAAACTCTGCGTTACAAGACGATATCATCATCGTCATGACCCCTTTGCACGTACATGCAGTCCCATCCATTGTGATTCATGTTGGGATTAGCTTGAGTGATGTATACACCCCATGTTCAGTGATGCACAAATATGGCCTTCAAGTGTGTCTGCATCACTTTGAGATAAAAGCTAAATTCACACTTCCTCACTCCCCGTGCGGCTCAAGGCGAATGATAAAAATGAGATTAAATCATTTATGGAGTTTAATTCATGTGGAAGATATGTCCTTAAAGCCCCACTGTCCTACTTGTAGCTACACTGTTTGCTCCCTCTATATAGAAAATTTCTCAAATCGGTGCTTGTTGGTCCCCCATGATCCTCTTTTTCTTATGTTAGTTTAGAGCTGAGTTAATGAGATAGCCACCTGTCAGTAACCTAGAGCTTGCTGTGTGGTCTCATCCCTTCTGGCCCAGTAGTATTGACGGTCTTTAAGATGGCATTGTTGATATAATTATGGTCTGTTCAGAGCCAGAAGGGTATTATAACTCTGTTTTAAAGTTCAAAGGTAACTCCAATCTATTAAAAAGAAAGCATACAAATCAGAGAAGCAAATTAATGAAAGTTTCAATTAAATCTGACTAAATAGTAAATATAAGAAAGTTATGAATTTTTGAAATTTGTAATCAATACTGGAGCAGTCCACTCCATGACCAACCTGTTTTATATGCATGTTGTACACTGTGGACTAATTACTGTTAAGTTTCATTGTTTTACTATGTACAATGCAATCTCATGTACTTTATTTATTTATTATTTAATAAATGAAATGAAATAGGAAAAAAAATGAAATGTACATATGGGCACTTCAAATTGGCTGAAGGGGTAGTGTCAATGCGATGTAGTGCCGGACTACTTTCCCATCTGGTCCAACATAATGACTAAAATCAAATTTTTAATTATTGCTCAGGAGAGTCTATTTTTTTAGAGGACCTGTATTAATATGCTATCTATGATATATTTTGAGTACCGGTAGTGCCCCAAGGGAGAAGAGACTTACGATAAAAACAGAAATTAGTGATATTTTGAACAAGGCAAATGGGAGAGTTATCCACGTCCTACGTCACAATCCATTGACCGAACTACCAATTTGAGATTCACATAGACTTAGTGATCTCATAATTGAAACATTTATAACTTCCTTACTATTGATCTGATTCATTTCAAACTTGTGCCATTCTGTTTCTGTTATTCTTCTTCTTTCATACAAATCAACTTATTACAGGTGTTGGATTGCCCTTTAATGAGTTAACATCCCTCTACATCCAAACAGACAATATTTTGATAAGCCATTGTAAGAGAATGCTACAATTGTGCTATCAAGGTTTGGTGATCGAATGCCATGTTTGTTCACGGATTCCATTGACGTCATCCAGAGAAAAATAAACAAACACCTCGATTGCACAGAAGGACATAGAGAAGTCCAACGTTTCTGTTTGATTACCTCTTCTAAATCAACATCATACCATGCTATTTCATTAATGAGTTGTTTCTAATATTAGTTTGTGGACAACTATTAAGATAATATAAAGCTTTAATAATTACCCAATTGTTTCTTTAAATCCTACCATAACGATGTTATTACTTTAATGCATTTCTAGAAGTGATTTTATAGAGTATATAATACTGATAACATTATAAATAAAAATCAGAAAATGATGAAATTATTGTTTTCTGAAAGATAACAAATATAAAGATATGCACCATCTTAATGTGTGTTTGTATTAATAAGTTCTTGTATTTGTAAGACTACCAACAGAAATCATGTTTTCTGAAATATAATAAATGCAGATACATTTTAATAAAGATTGAAGAATGAAGAATGAAGAATGGTGAAGACTTCTTCTCTGATTAAACTATAGCCGTACAATATTAAACTAAATACTGCATCATATAAATGCCTTCATATGAATATTATCATTCCTGTCGAGATCTCTTTATTTTTTATTTTAATAAAAACAGATTATTATTTTTCATAACTAAGAAAGGGCCAAATGAAATCATAAGCTTTTAATGTTATTATTTTTAAAATTCTCCTTCATTCAAAGGCACTTGACAGTAGCAATATATAAAGGCCCACTGATTGGTTCTGGCTGAGAATAGAAATGGTCAGCACCTAATTAAGACATCATTTATTACGGTACCTTCAAAAGAACATGACAGAAACCAGTCACAAGGCTCATCATCACCCTTGCCCACGCACCAAGTGACCAAGCGAGGGCGTGAGTGTGAGTCACATGATCTTACTCACACGACGCAGGATGTGAACAAATTAATTGAACAAATTGGGTTATGCCATTGCAGCCTGGTTAGCATTCTATCAACCAGCGACAGCTAGACATGAACTGCAATCATTGGTACTTGTAGAATGGACAATACTGTGTCACTGACATTAATGATTATGAAAAGTGTCAAATGGATCGCACTAAATACAGTATTAGACATGTAAAATGTATTTATGACTTATGAAAGTTACATTTGTTTGAAAATATACTTACTCTTAGATGGTAGCTCCTCAAAAAATATTATATCTTCTTCATCTCTTACGGTACACCTAATTTAAAAAAATGAAATTTCTTAGAATTTATTGATATATTCATGTCTATTGAAGGGATTGATTAATTTTGTAAAATCTTGTGAATATAATGGTAATGCTGTATGTGATTGTCAACTTGACACTACTGGGTCCTCAAATAGCACAGAACCAATTTTGAAAATGTCAGTACATTCTTTTTATCTTTTGAAAATATTTGAATATAATTAAGAGAAATGATGAAAAATGAATGAAGATGGTAATATAGAATTCCTTGATCACTTCCCTATTATGAGATGTACAATATATACTTGAAGAGTTACTATTATCAATCAGTTGGCTTTTCTACTTTTTGGTCATTCAAAAAGTACTTCTAGGGATATTATTTTCTGTGATTATACTTGGATACTTAGACAAATTGATAAAAAATAACTGCTTTCATGACTATGTAAAAATGTTTGATAGTATATCCAGTTAACAAATAAATTATTCATACCCTTACCAAGTTTTTTTAAGTATGTGAAAAATAGATTTGTCCCGATTTATGTTTTTTGAGAATGTGACATATTAAAGCTTACACCTGAAAGTATTCAACAAAGGTCCTAGTTCAACCAGCCTAGCTTTCATTCTCGAGTTCCCCCAAAACACAAAAAACTTCAAATTTACAAGAGGTATATGATTAATTTAGTTGGTAGCTGGATTTAGCGTGAAGGTGACGTTCATTTATCAGTTTCTGGTTTGCTCCTGAGTGTCAGAAAGCGGGAAAAGTTGATTAGCAATCCAGATCTAATGCTGAGAGAGGTAATCATGGTGGAAAGGTCACAGTAAGGTCAATGAGTCGCCGCCGCAGAGGAAGGGGAAGGGGGATTTCAAACCTGGCCTCTCACACTCACTCGCAGGATTCCTGACTCCAATCAAGGAAACATTGAGTGAAAGAGAGAGGCGCGCTCCTAATTAGGATGGGTCGTTATATTCAAAAGATGTTGAATGTCATTTGCAGTATGAAAGCCACTTTTAGAAATGACAGGAAGGTTTCTCATGGATTGTGTTTTAAAGTTACCCTTTGGGGGGGGGGGGTATTATTTTGGAATATGATATTTACAAAGTAACATGACAGCAAATGCCCAAAATTCTATCTTAGGTAGTTCATGATGAAGAAGAAAAATCAAAACGTCCTTTGATGTGATATATTTCATTATTTTGTCTCAGAACTAATGTCCTTCTGTGTCTCAACAGACAATCAACCCATTACCTGCTGGAACCAGGTGGTTCCTATATTAAACCAAAAAGATTATACATATTTGTATAAATTCTCTTTAATATAAGTTGTTAAATGTCCATCAGTTTATGCAGGAAGAAGTAGTAGTAGAAAAAAAAGTAGCATTCATAAAACAAACAAGATGAAAATCCTGTACACAAGTATATCCCCAGGACCAAAACAATAAGATATGCTGGCATGCATACATGCATTGACCATCAGCAAATATGTATCACTGAAAAGGTGTACCAGCAGACATGCTTTTCCATTACATGATACATCTATTATTGTGTGAGGACACTCCCTTGCAGTTGCATTCCTCTGTATCTCTTGAAATACCTCGCTGCTCTCCTATTGGTCAATTCCCTTTAATGGGAGATCATTAGAGGGGCGCATCCCCGGCCTGCCCCCCAAGGGTGCAAGGACACAATCACCATCCCCCTCTCACAATCAATAATCCATTGTGAGATTAAAGATTAACAAACTGTTGATCTGCAAGACTGTTGATCAGTGGAGAGTATTTATTCAGTGTGTTTTATAAAAGCGTTGCTGGTCTTGGCACTCTGCCAACATTTGTAAAGAGGAAACCGGTCCCTGTTGCATAAGACTTGTTACCAATAAAAAGTTCAAATAGCTATATTAAGCTACTGAAATCATGAAATTTGATTGGCTTAAAGAGCTAATTTGTCATAGAAATTTAGCATTTGTTATAGAGAACAGGTTTTATGAAACAGGGCCGTGGTAATATATTGTGTGGGTTATGTAATGGTGTAACTTTATTCCTGACCTAGAGTCTCTAAAACAAAATTTATAGAAGATTGTCCTTCAATTTAATATATTTTTATTTAATAAGATTATGTTTACCGTATGTTTACACAGCTTGCTTAGGTGTGTTTTTGTAACATATTTTTGGAAACATTAGTCTTAAACTTCCCGATTAAAAAATACACAGTGTGAAATAATATTGATGGGAGTGGAATGGTAATAAATATATTTAAAAAATAAAATTGTGCATATGAAAAAAATAAAGAAGTCATGTATTCTCTCCATTTTCATTGAAATATTTCTTGTCAGTTTTCATAATGTATTTTTTCTACGTTTCTGATGTCACTCAAATCGGTTCTTAATAAAAAAGGATACACAACATGTTCTGAATTATTGCTAATATGTGAAATTCACCATTCTTTTTTTTGTTGTTTAAAGGCCCACTGCACTACTTGTAGCTACTTGCGCCCTCTATATAACAAACAATGCCTAATCGGTGACCATTGGTCCCCCATGATCCTCTTTTTCTTATGTTAACTGAGAGCTGAGTTGATGAGATAACCACCTGTCCAGTGACCTTGCAGGGCAGTCTAATTCCTCCTGTAAACTACGGCAGATAAGCTTTAATGTCTAGCCTTTTCATCTTCTATTCTGTATTCATTTTACATCAATTTCCTGTACATGATTATATATTTATTGGTCGATAAATGTTCTCTTTCAGATGATGATAACTAAAAATTTGTTTTCTTCATATTTGTCTTTTCTGTCTCTCATAGGTATGGTATTGGATCTGTTGAAAGTGACAACTTGAAATGCATGGAGACATCAAGAAAAACAACATTGAATGGACATATTGGAAACTTTACCAGGACTGACATGTAGTCTATATATGGATGGATCGAATTGTAGCAGACTTTTTCAACAGACAGCATGGAAGCATGCCAACAGTTCAAGAAAATGTCTGAAAACCGTTTTGAAACTGTTTTTTTATGATCTTCTGAGACTGAGATACATGAATATTCATCATCAAGATTTATGCGCATATTTGAACTCCTCCTTTGGACACAAAAGATAGGTGTAGCCAATTTGAGGAGTAGGATCATTAGACAGAACAACTTGGATGGGATTGGAGCGAAGATGATTTAAGAAAAGAACAATGTGTGGATGGCTTCATATGACTCTATGAATTTAATTGCATGGATGAACAAAAGCTAAAAATGCTATTATCATTAAAAAAAATAAATCCAAAGACATCTCTGGTGTACAGTGTACAGTCATACATGTAAATACCTTGTACAGAGTCCGGAGGACAGAGAGACTGTCGCTCTGTTTAATAGTTTGCTGTGAACTTATGTAGATCCCCAAAGGTGCTGAAGATGTGTTTGTGAACCACTCTTTCTCCTGACACCACGCACAAGGTGATGCGACAGGCTGACATCGATTGGCTGCTGATAAACTCCTCATCTCATGAATTTCACTTGTTGCACCTACATGTATATTTCACAGACACCATAAGTTGTATCTAGCAGCATTCCAAGGGTTGACGTTGTCAAGTTTATAACTTCTTAACTCCTTCATCACTGGGACTAAAATCTGGAATTCAGATAATCTCTTACGTAAAGGGAGAAATAGAAAAATATTGTACGAAAATACACCAACAGCATGGTGGCCTGTACTTCAACAGAAGAAGAAGAAGAAGAAAGGAACAGTTTTCTACTTGAACATGATCTATGACAACTAGGAAAAACAAACAATTATCATTAACATTATGAAAGAGATGAGAAATCAAAACCCTGTACATTTGAACACCAGGCATAGCTGTGTGAGGACGAGCTTCAAAGAAATATTGCAGTATACATTTCATAAAATCCTAGCTATATACAAAGATAGTGGGCTAAACAATACTTCTTTGGGTGCAAAGGAGAGCGCTCGTTAAGCATCGGGCAGATCTAACTGTGATCTTGGAAGTTTTAAATCATTGATGCACAAGCAGGAGAAATCTATGGCTGGCCAGATGGAATGGAAATGGAACAGTGTGGTGTAGGGAGTGGACAAGAGAATAGATACAGATGGAGGATCGTGGCAGTTTCCATCACCTAGTGGAAGCTCATGACTGAGAATCTTGAGAGAATGTTTTAACAAAAAGGATGACCATCAGCCTCAGTTCATCTAAAGTTAGAAGCAGGGTGACGTGGAAACACCAAAGGAAGATGGAAGTCAGAAAGAGGATGATTGGAAACTGAGGCCCATCGAGAGACAGCTACCAGAGTGACTCAGGAACATCAAAGAAAGATGGAAGTCAGAGAGAAGAGAGAATAGGGTATCAGAGGACCAGGATTTGCAGGAGATGAAGAATGGATGCTGTTTCCATGGAAACGAGATGAAGAGGGTGAAGATGGAGGTCCACAAGTCCACATAAAGCTTCACACAATTCTGAGGTGAGCAATTCAATTATGCAGTTGTAGAGGTGTGGTGGTGTAGTGGTTCATTTACTTGACTCTCAATCCAAGGGTTGAGGGTTCAAATCCCATCCCGGCACTTAACATCCTTTGGCAAGACATGTCATTATTATACCCCACGCGCCAATCTGACGAATTATATCTGCCATTAACTAGAACTATACTTGCTAAACCCATATTTATCTCCATCATCATTATTATCATTGTTGTTGTTGTTGTTGTTGTTTTAATTATTAAGAGCCAGAAAGGTGTTAACTCATGCCGTTTTGATGGTACCGGTATACCTTTTGTTTCTTTTGTAACACCTAGAAAAGAATCTGATTGTTTGCTTTATGAATGCAGATATTACATTCTATCAATGTTCTATTCCCTGTGGGCATTGCATCATGTTTCTGTCCATTGAAAATAAGTTGAGCATCATTGTCTGGATTTTAAAACTAAAATAAGTCCTTTTCTTGATGGAAGTGAGTTTTGTTAATCCATTGAAATCTACCACTGTATGGTTTATTCAGTCAGATCAAAGTTGTCGCCTTTGTGTAATTTAAAATCATGAACTGTTTTTACTGCGAGCATTTTGTTGAATTTGGGTCTTCCGGTCTAGATCGATGAATAGGTGGGGATTTCATAAGCCACTCATTAACTCCAAAATAAACCATTTCCTGCTGTGCTTGATTGGATAGTGAAGACCCCTTGAATTATTTTAATTGTAAGTTGTTTTACAGATAAAAGGTAACTGTAATGAGCTGTCATGTCAAAAAATAAAAAGTCACTGATTGAGAAAAAGATATAAAAAACGACTAATTCCTTCATTGACTTATTTAATGCTAGTTTAATACATCAATGTAGTATTTTCCACCTAGAGTGTATACTTGGGTGATCAGTGACAATAATAATAAAATTCTATAATGGAATTCTAAAAAATCTTCTTTTTTTTTTTTTTCATCTTCCACTAGCATAGGCATAGGCAAAAGGGGTAAAGAGCAGTGCTCCTAATTCAGCCTCATTTATTTCTTTTCTTGAATTTGTCAGACATTTAAGAGTTTGCCCATTACAATGTAATCAACCCTGTTACTTGTTTTTCATTAGTGGCACCTTCCCCCCACCCCGGTCATGATATATGCTGGTTAATACCATGGCTTCTCAATAAGGACTTATACAATTTACAGAAGTATTAAAGAACCAAAATGTGTCTTTAGTGGCTGTTCCGTCATATAATTCACATACATGTTTGTTTTGTTTTTGTTTGCTTTTTATGGGGGGGGGGGGGGGTTAATGTGCAATTTTCTATAATTAAAATACTAGACTATGTTAATTATCACTGCACTGTACTTCTCTGTGGTACCCTCTGAGTATGATTCAATAGATCTTGGGGCTTTTCATTCTGCTATTATTTCCATCATGCTAGCTGTTGAAAGTTTGTTTGCAGCTCAACAAGATTTAGATCTGTCTATCATAAGCTAGTCAACGAAGAGATTGGATTACTTTGCTATTTCTAGGCATATTGCTTGTTGTCTAATTCCCAAATCCATGTCAAAGGAAGAAAGGATTTGTACGAGAGACTTAAGTGCCTAAGTACAACTTATTCCAACTTCCTTTTGAAAAATGTTGTTTTGCGCTTTCGGAAGACCTGTCAAAAGAAGCAGCAAGCTTGTTTTTTCCTTCAAGAACTGAGCGAGCAGAGGAACAAGTTGGCATGTTAAAGATTTGGAGGGTTTTGAGGATTGTTTTATTAACTTTATTACGTCTTGTTTGTCTAAACTCATTTCCTTCTTAAATTCTCTAACTCTTTCATATATCCCTGATCCCTCTTTCTTTAATTTCTCCTTCCCTTCTTTTTTTTTTTTTGGAGGGGGGGGGGGGGGGTCTAGCCACCTTTAATTCACTTATCTACCTTCTCACAACCTCTCACAGATGTGAATTGCATATCGTAGCTACATAATAAAGATAATACAAGTATTTCTAATAATTTGATATGTATTTGATATTAGTCCATTCAAAATCAAATAGATTATCTTATGGTAAGTAAACTATTCAGAACCTTTGAAATATTCAACTATGCAACCTCCCACAAAGTAAGAGAAGAGAAATAAGCCTTCTTATAGTTTTTATCAAATTTGTATGAATTTGAACATTGTAATAAACCAAGAAAGCCTCAGTCTGAAGAGCACAATTTATCTCTAGTGATAGCTGCAGAAGATATTGCAGATATCATTTTGTTTAGACAGTTTATACCACTGGATTGGAAAGGATGATTCACTGTACATGTACCTGTCTTGTCCGTCAGAAACGAGGCAAGTTTTTGACGCATTTCTGGCTCACCTTGATATGACCTTCATCTTTGATGGACATGGACCGTCATGTATTGAAATGGGGGGACCAAATTATTTTAAGCAGTCTTATGATATTCTGGCCAGTGGCCAACTAAACCTGTCATTCTCCAAAAATATTTTGATGTAATCTGCTATATTTTACTTGGCCCAAACGCCCCAAATTAGGAAAGCATAAACATGAGGAATGTGAAATTATAGTAGGGCAACATAATCTATAGATAGATGTTGCAAACTATGACTCTGTTCTCAAAATGTAAACCCCCCCCCCCCCCATCAGCATTTCTTTCAAAGTATTCATAATTCAAATTTTAATTCATGTTTATCACATTTGCTCACAGCCAAAAAAGTGTCACTATTTTTTTCTTTTTCAATAAAGTCCCGATCAAGCAATTTGACATTTACCTCTCATTTTATGTCATCTATATGAAAAGGTATGTAAAGAATATTAGTGACCAAACCTGAAAATATCTTCCCCCCCCCCCCCCCTTTCCCCCCTAAAAAAAAAAAATTACAATTATGAATAGGTCACTGATTATTTCAACCTTTTTTGGTTCTCAACAAACAAACAACATACCCTCTGTTTAGAGCCAGAAGGGCATTAACCTATATTGTAAAATAATGTGACCTACATGTAGCACCCATCTAGCTCTCAATGGACAACATTAGAGTTACAATCTGGCGATCCTGCATTTTCAGTCAATTAACTAAGTGTAAATTACTTGCATATGTCATATTAAAGAGAGGAAGCGGGATGAAAAAAACAAATCACTCAATATCTGGTCATCAATTTTATTCAAAGTCCACAGCAAAAGATGTTTTCTCAAGTTAAAAACTTCTCACTGAATCGGAATGCTTTTTAAAATGGATATGAAATTTTTGAAAATCATTTTGAGAGAGTCTTTTCTTTTAAGTATAACATGATAAAGTAACCAATATTACCTCTCAAATAATAGGAATCAAATAGGTTTTACTACAGTATTCAGTGGTGGGTTTGCCAAGTATGAGCTTTTGTGTTTTCTGTTACTTGTCGTTTTTGGAAGGGCTCCCTCTCAAGGGCAGAGATGAATAACTGTAGGACATAATAGTACATGGAGAGTTGGATTTAAAAATGTTAGGTTGTTATGTTAAAGATGAAGTTGAGTTCTGGTCATGCGATTGCATTGTGAAAGAAACGGTGTGGAACCGATCAGAAAAGGTTGATCATCTAGCATATAAGAATTTGTGTGTATTGCAAGGTTCTGGAATCATCAAAATGATAAGAAATTTGGCCAAGTCTTGGTAAAGTTACAAACACTGTACACAGAAAGATGTATATGGGACTACACGAACACGTGGCGTAAAAAGCCGCCCCCCCCCCCCCCCCCCCCCGATGTTTACGATGTTACATGCATATTTAGAATATGAAGGCATTTGAAGAGCCATGCTTTTCAGGGAACATGTCTTATCTGATGTTCTTCCACACTTGCATAATAAGAATGAGTAATGCTCACAAATTATTTTTCACCTCTTCCCAGAACTCAACCTTCTCTTTAAGTTGTAGTGGAGATACAATGTTGATAACAATTTGAAGCAGTAACTATAGTTAGTTCAGCTCATAGGCAGACATAACTATATACAAAGAGATTGATGGATGGATTGATAGATAAATAGAAAGATATATAGATGGGTAGGAAGGTAGGTTAGTAGATAGACAGACAGACAGGTAGATAGATATATAGAAAGACAGACAGACAGACAGGTAGGTAGGTAGGTAGGTATGTAGGTAGGTAGGAAGGTACATGTAGATGGATAGGTAAATAGATAGATAGATACACAAGATCATGATTACCAGTACATATGGTACAGAGAGTCATTTTCTGATGGGAGTCAGTGAAATGTACTTTGGAAATAAGAAACCTAAAAAATGGTCAGAAACAAAAATATACTATATATAGATAAGGAGGAGGAAATAGAAAGAGCATTGGTCTTTTGGTCTAGCAAACTGAAAAAAATAGTCTAAAAATATGACTATGATAATACAAAATATTAAGCTTCACAGGGCTTCCTTTGCAGGTACTAAATGCTATGGTTCACAATACCCAAAACAGAGTAAAAATACTTCATCAACTAACTGAGGAGGTTGGGTTTTAGGGTTGCAACATTTTATGTTAATTAGATATTAACTTTCATGTACATGTATTAGAGATATTCTACACCACTTGCTAACACAATTACTTTTTATTTATTTACTTTCTCACACAAATACACTCTTTCTCTCTCTCTTTCTCTCTATCTCCGCCTCCCTCTTCCCCTTTCTCTCTCTTTCTCTCTATATCTCCCCCTCCCTCTTTCTCTCTCACTCTCTCTCTCTCTCTCTCTCTCTCTCTTTCTCTCTCTCAATCTCTAAAACAATAGATCAATCATCTGTTGTATCATTTATTGATTTTCTTGAATTGTATTGTATTATTCATGTATTGTATTACTCATGTATTTGTTGATTTCACAATTCCTGTTGTATCATTCATGGATTTTCTTAAATTGTAGAATTGTCTTCCATTTCAAATATTCACCCGCTCCTGTCTCTACCCTAATAACCCCCCTCCCTCCCCCTCCCCCTCCCCCACCCCACTCTTTAGCTTCAAACCTCATCTTACTTTGACACCTACACCTACATGTACTTCCTTGTCGTTAGCAAAAGCAGTTCCTTGAAGATGACAATGAGCCGCAGAGACTTTCAACTGTTCTTTAATTACTTGTGAATCTCGGTCATTCAATTTTTCTGCCTGTGAGACAATTAACAAGGAAATATATACACCCAAGCTACAGGTTACTCTATAGGCGAGATATTCTTGGGACAAACCCTCTCACACTTAAGGACACAATTGTGTACAGAAACATTTCATAAAGAAAAAAATTACATCTTTAAAAGCAGAAGAGGATTCTATGACACTTGATTAATGTTGTGTAATAAGGCCTAAAAAAAACATGTATTGCCCTTTGCGAACGACCCAACAACAGTTGGCTTTAGAAAGAAAAAAAAAATAATTAGCCGTCTTTTTAAGAAGAAAAAATGTATTTATGCATTCAAAACTGAGAAATATCAGCCAAAAGAGGGAGTTTAAAAAAAAAGTAAAACAAAATAACAAAAAATCTGACCGACCAACCCGTGTTTTTGCACCTAAAGGGCAATACAACATCTTTTTTTTGTATAGACATAATGTGTTTTAAAGAAGGCCTATTTGGTAGGATATTGCTTAATGTCCACAATTTTCAGTTTACTACTACCCGGTACACAACATTTAAACAGCAAGTTATCCAAATGGTTCTCAAGTTCTCATAATATTAAAAAATGCCCTAAAAGCTATGTTGCTCTGTAACATGTTTTATGTGACATTTACACAAGAAAAAAATGAATTACTACATCTGATAGGTCAGAAGGAAGTTAACTCATCTAGTCTTACGTTGCGTTAACACCCTCCAAATTTTGTGCAGCTATCTTATAAACAGATATAGTTTTACATCTAAATTGAGGAAAGAAAAACAAATTGAAATGTACATCTTATTTTCTTAATTTTGTTTATTGTATAATATAGATAGACAATTTGAAAACGAACAAGCATTTCCTTCATATCTAATTTCATGACGTTATTATCCTGAATTCATCAGAATTTGATACTGAAACTTTATTTCCTTTTCTGAATATGTGTACGTCACTAAAGTGCTGCTTATAGATTCTGATTTCATGCCTCCATACGTTGTCTTGTATTAGGATTAGCAGTTTTGGCATGTAAACAGTCAAAGAATAAATCTTCTCAATAACGCTTGATTTTAGAATATATGGATTGAATTATCCCAAAGTAGATTTTGTTTTCTTCTAAGTAATAAAGCTACACACCTTTTGGATAAAATTTCACTCAATTGGGGTGTCACTTGTAAAGCTTACCGGTATATCACATACTGCCAGTAAAAATTTGATACTATAGGATTAATCAGTGGTCAGAATATATAAATAACGACATTAAATAAACCCTTTTAACTTCTGAACCATCATGTGATGTCTACATATACTTGGGATTTGGGAAGTTAAGCTTGTTTAAAGATTACATTTCTTTAATATAATAACAATTTTTAAGTGCCATTTTAAGCACCCACGAGGCATATCACATTCAGCCTTTTAAACAAATAATATCAAAGGCTGTAACTATTGACTTTTATGTCTGACACTAGTCATATAGTTGAAGTGCCATCTTAAACACCCAAGATGCATATCACATTCAGCCTTTTTAACAAATAATATAACAAGCTGTACCTATTGACTTTTATGTCCGACTAGTCATATAGCTAATTGCATGAGGGTCAGATCTTCTTATATAACTTTCAAGTGTAAGATATATAATCATATTTCTATTTCACTCATGTAAAACTTAGCAACTTGAATTCTAACAAAGGATATCCTACAGAAACGCAAAAAGGTGCGTTTTGTATGTGACATACAGCCAGAATCACGTTTCTGAGAGGTCGATAAACGCAAAGCTGTTTTGAACGTCACATACAAATAGGACCACACAGGTGTTGTGTACAAGCATGTGTGTGAATTTGACCTCCGAGAAACTGTCTGCTTCCCGGGTCAAAACAGCTGGGCAGACACAAGGCCTTTATTTTGAATCGTGAAGAGTAGATAAACGCGACATCCCGCAAATCACGATCGTATAGTGGGGTTCGATAGTGGGGTACGATATGTACATATCTAGTGGCAAGCCTAGATAAACGCGCTCAAAGTCCTGTCACTTAGCTAATTAACCTTGCAGTATGATATTACCTGACCTATCAACTCATCAGGATCGCAAAGAAACCAACTCAAGGGAAGGTCAGTAGCCTATCATATTGCCCAATTTAACGACTATTAACGTCTTTTGATTACTTAACGAGTCATTGTCACGTCAAGACATTTCTAAAGATAATGGACAGGGCTATTAAAATTACCTTGAAATTGATTTCTTGAAAGTGTTTGCAACAATTTTCCTCTTGCAATAGCTACTTGCTGCCTTGTCAAGACTTTATCTGTTTAGATTCAGAAGGGCATTAGAAAGTGTTTTTTTAAGTTAAAAGTATAAATGTTAATGTTCTACTGGATATCAGCAGCCAATGCTTCCTTATAATATGATAATTAGCAAGAATTGAGTTTAAAATAAACTTAACTGATTACTTAGTTAATCTCCATAATATTTGCTTGGTATTATTTTCTGGGAAATCACTTAAATTGATCTATTTAGGACATGAAATCAATAGGTTATCTCTTATATGCTACGGTCACAAAGGTTCGTACGAACGATAGTTTTGTTCGAATCTCCCTGTTTTTCCATTGTCTTCTCAAATTTCCATTGTCTGAAAATCGTTTGTACGGCGTTCGTAGCAGTTCGTAATGGCATTTGTGACCGAGGCTTTATATTTAAAAAAAAAGCTGAGATAGATATTGTCAATCACTCTCTTTGTATCACATTTCAGGATGTACGCTTTGTTTGTGACGATAGTCGATTGACATAGTTGATTGATATGCTGACATGACATTATATGCAGAATTTAGAAACACATACATCATTCCACCTACCCGCATTGAGTTAGACATCACGCAAGCATACATGTATACAAGGCCGCTCAGCGTTAACATATATCTGAAAATACTTTTGCAAAGTTATGACGCTTTGTTCAATCTAACTTTATGATGCATTTGATAGCTTCTTATCAAGATGTTATATGGAAACCCTTGACCTAAGGTAAGATAATCTATTGGCAATGACTTTATTGGCATATATTTAGGAGCCATAAAGTATACCTTATAGGCAAGGAACAAGTGAAAATGGACTTTGGGGTTATTTCGTATCATTTAAGTGGGACTACCTGACCTATTTAGCTATGACATTTGTATGGTTTGTTGAATATGTTTTTGCTGTCTTTGTCAACCTTTTGTTTTTTGTTTGTTCAGTTTTGTGTATGTATGTGTCTGCATGTTCTTTTAATATGCAATAAAATAAGGAAATATTGGAGAAGGGAGTGTAAGAACACCTTTTTTTTAAAGTGTGTGTTTGTGAGCACTGTTCCAACATACACTTACATGAAAGAACATATTGCTGATATTTTTTTTCTCGATATGTGACAATTAAATTTAAGTAATGACTGATAATTCTTCTCTAATATTTACTCTCAGTTATAAGCATGATAAGAAAGGGATGAAAATGTTAAAAATTGCAAGATAACAAAATATGAAAGAATGTAGACAGCATTGGAATGTGTATGTTTTCAATATTGACTCTAATTCAGGAAGATTTGCATTTCGAGGGGTGAAAGCAGGGTACAAGGGATTAGATTGGTGGAAGGGCGGGAGAAGGGAGGGGGAGACAGTGATATTCCTTACAAATTCTCAAAGATTTCAAACTTGACCCTCCTTGGAACAGTTCCTGGTTGTCATAAAACTTGTTTGCAATAAGAAGTTGAAGTGATTGTTATAAGCTATTGAAATCATAGCTGTTGATTGGCTGTAAAAAAATATGTTAAAGAATTGGGATAGTTGTTATCGATAACATGTTTTTCTGAAATAAATTCCTGGGCCCATATTTGTGAAACCTCACTTAGCCTAGTTGTCAGGTAAATATGTACTATAGCCTGTGTAAGTAGTTGTCAACTAACTAAGTCGTGTATATGGGCCTTGGTGGAGAGTCCTGAATCTTATGATCATAGTATTATCAGGACCAACACAAAGATATAAACAAAAGAAAGAAAAAACAAAAACCATAAGATATGAGGACAATATTTAAACGCTGACACAATTTGACATTACTTATTACCTCAAAGGGTACAGTCTTTATAAATGGGATTCAGGATTGCAGGGACAGCTTTTAACGGCTGACACAATTTCACATGACTTACTACCCCAAAAGTTACACTCTTTATAAAGGGGGAGCAGGGACAGTATTTAACAGCTGACACAATTTGACATGATTTACTACCTCAAAAGTTACAGTCTTTATAAAGGGGATGCGGGGATTGCAGGGACAGTATTTAACAGCTGACACAATTTGATGTGACTTACTACCTCAAAAGTTACAGTCTTTATAAAGGGGATGCAGGACAGTATTTAACAGCTGACATTATTTGCAACAACTCACTTTCTGATAATTGGGGACATCCCCTTTTCATCAGACAACCTGAAGGCCAATAGCCATCGGACCTAGCACAGCATTATCATGACAGTTCTTTTCCGGGGATGCTAAACATGATGACATGGGCCGGTGGGGGGGGGGGGGTATCCCTGTGCCCCTTATTTACCCCCTTCTTTACACAGAGAGGGGCAGAGTCGACCCCCTCATTTACACCTCTGAGCCACTAAAAACAGGGGAATAGTGAGAAGGGGACAAGTGGGATTAATGTTTCTTACTGTACCCCCTCCCCTGTCAACCATTTTTTGTGTCCTTTGAATAAACTGTAAATGAATAGTTTAATAGAGAAAGAAATTTAAAAAAAATAGTCTCTTTACTCCGTGGGGAGCATTTCTCGTCTTTACTTTGACGATTCTTGCAGACGGTGATCTAAAATTGTGTTAATTGCTGCATGAGGCAGTGTGCATATGCAGAAGGTTTGACAAAGGTTTTGAAAAAGAAATATTTGGTGTATTATGAATATATATGTGCTTTTCTATTTCTAGAAATGTTGAAACTTATTTCAAGTAATTTTTCTTTTGGCAGAAACATTCCCCTGTCGATTACTTTCGCGGTTATCGTGCTGCCAAGAAACGTTTGGGACTGATTTTTTTGTCGTTTCATTTTAGGCATTGCGTTGTAGCTCAAAATAGCGAGACATTTCGCAAAGGAAACTCCGTGACGTGAGCGTCGATTCGGCTCCCCCTCTACCTTGACTCATGGCAGGAAGGTTCATGCACGTTCCCATACAGCTTGTCACATGGGGGTTAAAAAGTAGGGGGAGGGGGGAAGTGCTCAAAGTCCTGACACTAAAAGTTTGTTCCCCTTCATACTTTCACGTGACTCTGGCAGCGGGACGTTTATAAGGCTGTGACTAAAAAGTTAGTGATTCATTTGGGCCGTTCACTCACTCTTTGGTGCAGCTAGGCAGTTTTGAGTTGTGACTCCATATCATCTAGAGTTTGTGATTTAGCAAAAACTGCATATTCAATAACTTATTGGTGAGGGAATTTCACCTAAGTTCTTCATCATCTACATAAAAACACCTTTTGTTTGATCTTCTGCCTTTTATGAGGACTCTAGTGTCAATGGACTATAAAGCGTTCGGGTCATTTGGTCCACTGGGAATTCAAAATATTATCATCTATTGTATTTTCCAGCGAACTGGGGGTAAAATTATCCACCTATAACCAACGTCCGTCGGTGCGTGACTTCACAACAAAGCAAATTTTCATTTTTAACCCGCTATATTTTTGGCTCATTCTTTGTAAGGGGCGATGAGTGTACAACGGTGAGGTCTGCGTTGCAGCTGCTGAATAGCATTAACCATTATTTTCAAAGTTGGCGGTGTATCGCTATAGTAATTGGGCAGCAGAGCACTTTGGGTTTATTTCCCCAAAAGACACAAAAGCGACTGGAGTGATATGATTGTAATTTGTGCAACTTGGCATATTGGCAATAGTGTGGATTGCTTGAGCCAAGTTTATGAATGTTTTGATACATGACTGAACTTTTTAAAAGTGCCATTTTCAAGAAGAGCCTTTAACATTTAAAAAGAAAGCCCTCCAATTGTTCTGTGTACAAACAAACTACCATAAAAAGGTGTCACTTTGAATTGGGATGGACATTAGCGAGGATTAGCAAGGATTAGCCAATGAAGTGACTAATTCTTTTTCAGTTGAGGATTTGATGTGAGAACAAAAGTTGTAGTGCATTGAACCTGAATTTCAAATAAATCTTGTGTTGATTAGGATGTAAAGAACATTCTTGGTGGAATCTACCAGTAGGTGAAGACATTCCATTCATTCCTTCATGACTGTTACATGCAAATGAGCACCTCTCCAAGGACATAGTCAACAGGTGTTATATGTCTGTCAGTCAGTCTGCATTGCTCACACACACACACAGACAGGCAGTCACACTTGGAGAATCATCAAGAGCGGAAATCAAATAGAAATTTGTATTCTTCTGGGGAACCACTTCCTATGCATATCTAACCCTGATGTGATTGATCTTTTGCCCCCCTAAATAGTTAGGACTGGAATTGCTACTTCCATGTTTAGGGGAAAATTGACTTATTTCAAGAGTAGTGAGAACCCACTTGTATGAACTTTGCTCTTTTGGTAGTAATTTGGGGGAGTACTGTGGGGAGCTCTGTCTGTATGTTGTGAGCTGTGTTTGTACTCTGCTTAGAGCCTGCGTTCTGATTGGTTGAAACTAGTAGCTTGTGGTAATCTGAAACCAGTGTTTTCTTGAACTAGCTGGTGGTTTTCAGGCACACATACATACCGTATATATACACACAGCAATCTTTTGTATACACTGTGACCCTAATTCTGCTCCCTGCTCTTTACTCCATAAAGTTTATCTGTGAGTCAAGCGGTAGTTTATAGTCCACTCACAGACATGAGTGGTAAAGACTGGAAAGAGAGAGAAGCAAATGGTGAGTTAGCAGGCAGTGGCACGGCCAGCCTTTCCGATTCTCTCGATGGCGTTGTTTCCCATCCCAACATGAAAGGTCCGATAAAGCGCAGACATTCTGTGCACAACTTTGCGCGTCAACTAAGTTTGCGAAGGAAACAGAAACTTCAGAGACTCGTGAGCAAGAATGGAGAATGCAATGTGGTTTACACTCATGTGCCTTCAAGGTGGTCTGACTTCTTCACTGATATGTTCACAACACTTGTTGATTTGAAATGGAGGTGGTTACTCCTAATATTCACGCTGGCATACGTGCTGGGATGGATGGGTTTTACCTTCGTTTGGTACGCGCTGATCTGGTTTCACGGGGATCTTGGTTACCAGGACAAAATGGCAGCCAATGTCACAGAATACGAAGACTGGGAACCATGTGTTTATAATGTGCAAAACTTCATTGGTGCTTTTCTGTTCTCTGTGGAAACGCAGACGACGATAGGTTACGGTTATCGCGGAACGAGTGAAGCATGTTGGGCAGGAGGGGCCATCGTCGTGGTCCAGTCCGTCTTTAGTTGCCTGGTAGATGCCGTCTTCATCGGTATGGTTTTCGCAAAAATAGCACGACCAAAGAAACGTGCCGCAACAATTAAGTTTAGCCACAATGCAGTCATCGCCGAGCGAGACGGCAAGTTGTGCTTGATGTTCAGAATAGGAGATATTCGCCGGTCGCATATTTACGAAGCTCATATCAGGGGGCAACTTATCGGACCTAAAGTTACGGACGAGGGCGAGTGCATACCTCTTCATACATACAACATGGATTTCAGTAACAATACCGGGGAGGATAGAATCTTCCTGGTGTGGCCTATCGTTATTTGCCATGTGATAGATGAAAGGAGCCCCCTGTATAGCATCTCGGCGGCTGATCTCCTGGAAAACAACTTTGAGGTGATCGTATGCATGGAGGGTGTTTTAGAACAAACCGGTCTTGTCATGCAAGCCCGAACATCATATTTGCCTTCCGAGATCCTATGGGGACAACGCTTCAGTAGCAACCTCATCAGCATCAACAACAACGAACAATTCAAAGTGGACTACACCGACTTCAACTCCACGTATGCTGTCCAGAGCATGCCTAGCTGCAGTGCGGCAGACTTAGAGCGCATGAGGTCAGCAGACACGGACTTATTAAACAATTCCAAAGTGAAGTCATCATCGCCGTCTGTTAAGTCTTCCCCCAAGAAAAGTGTCTTCCGATACAGCTTGCCTAAATCACCAAACAGTGCCTTCAACGGAAACGGGAGCATCCGATTTGCGGATGATCTGGAAAACGGAGAGAAAAACGGGGAGAAAATGCACATGTCCAATACTAAGGCCAGTATGGCTTCTGTAGAGTCGCTGCCCAATGGCAATGGACATGTTACAACAAACGGAAACGGGATGAAGAGATCCCCCTCTAGAGAGTCTCCAGTTTAGGTGAGATTTGTTCCCATGTTCAGTGTTTATTCATCTTAGCATCGACAAAGGTATTTTTATATGTTTGGTTGAATTCTGCTTTCAAAGTCATCTATGCTGCTAAAGATTTCTGTTTTAGACGGTTTTTTATCACTTTGTTCTCTATTATTTCAAACTTTGTCTGAAGTTTTTATGTGTTAAATTGAGCTAAGTCCTTTAAGTCACAAAAGAGGCAGGATTATCAATCCATAAAAAAGACCCAATAGAAAGAGGGCAAGAAATATTTTTCACGTATTATAGAGGTTATTATAACCATGCTTAGAACTAAGGTTCTAAAACAGCTTGTACCGGAAAACATCAAGTAATGTTTTAAATTTATATCAAGTTAAAAATTAGTTAATGAACTGAAGTGAATGCTATTTATTTTCATGGAATCAAACAAAATAGACATCATGCAGGCATTTAGACAGAAAGAAATAGAGAGAGGAGAGAGAGAGAGAGAGAGAGAGAAATAGAGAGAGGAGAGAGAGAGAGAGAGAGAGAGAAAGAAAGAAAGAAAAGAGAAATAGAGGGAGGAGAGAGAGAGAGTGAATAATGTTATTTGCCCCATGAAAGAGTACTGTAAATTATGATAGTGAAAATAAGGAACGAAAGGAACAAAACAGACAAATTACTATGATTCAGCTACTAATTTTTCATTTCATATTCAGGCCTTTTTTATTCAGCATTTGTTTAATGCTGAATTGTATTCCTTAATCATACACCAACCTGTGTGGCTTATATCAAAAATATTTTAGGAAATCATTTTTCCATTCACAACCTACCGATGTGCAAATTGCTTGTGCATTGTTTGAGTATACACATCCATGAAAATAGTGTAATACAGAAAATTTCAGAGAATATTTAATGCACTCTATACACTAGCAGTATTTTTCACTTTCCAGCAGATCTGATCTGTGCTGAGGTAAATCATAACAAAAGGTTATTATACTAGAATGGGGTTCCAACGTTACAAGAGCTCATTTTATTTCTGATTTCGTTTCAACCTTGACTTTATACTCGTATCCTTTGTGTCTTCAGTTCTATTTCTCATGATCTGAATATTGTGCAGAGGAAATCACAACTAGGAAATATTTTATAAAATTCTCATGAATCATGGAAAAAACATTGAGCTTTTTAAGGTTTTTTGTCCAGTTCAGTATTCAGTTTCTAGTGAACTTTTCTCCGTCTCACCAGGAATTATCAAGTAGGCCTATAAATGTAGATGGTGTATGTATTTTTACATTCATTTTTTGTTTAAATCTAGCAGAACAAATATATAAGGCATTATATATAAAATTCAAGGTGGTAGAAAAGATAGTTTTCTTTCTTGAAAACACCTTTTGAGATAAGAACACATCTAGTAAAGATTTTTTATTCTGGTATCTGGAATGCTCTCAAACAGCAAAACCTGCTTAGCGACCATCTGTACAGAAAGACCACCTTTCTATAAAGACTGCATCTATCCTTTCCCTTGGAATGTGTTTCCCCACTTGAAAT
Source organism: Strongylocentrotus droebachiensis (assembly GCA_035222895.1). Classification (NCBI taxonomy): domain Eukaryota; kingdom Metazoa; phylum Echinodermata; class Echinoidea; order Camarodonta; family Strongylocentrotidae; genus Strongylocentrotus; species Strongylocentrotus droebachiensis. The sequence goes on along the minus strand of JAVYIG010000128.1, from coordinate 173,397 downwards.
GTGTATTAAAGGAACTTGTACATGTACATAAAGACCACTTTTTTTGTATCCCTTGACTTGAGTATATAGTCTTGAAAAACTCTTATGCATGTTTCACTGAATTAGAGAGAAAGAAAAAAATCCTGTTTAGTTTACCTCTGTTCAATCCTAAATCGCTTTGAAATCTAAGAGCTTGTATTTTCAGTTATCTAGCCAGAAGGGATCAGATTAAGTACTTCAATGTCTAATCTGATATACCTGACGTGTCAGAAATTACCCGTACAAATAGGCTCTAGTATATTCAAGGGGTTTCAATGATCAGGGTGTTATATCATGGTTATATCGAATGAGCTTCTAATGTTTCCGGACACCTGACTTTAGATTTTAGGACATTCATTACAGTATAAATAGCAAGTCCATTTATAATCGCGCACTTATCCACCCCTGGGGATGCTTAAGGCAGCCTCTCATTCAAGGAGTATTTTCCTACTAATTTGGTACCCATTTGATGCACCTGGGTGGAGAGTGGCAAATATAGATTGATATCTGGAAAAGGATATTAATGCCGTGGCAGGACTCGAATCGTGAACCATGTGATCCATAGTCTGGTGACATGTTTGCTAATTGCTGGACAGCAACACCTTCTTGATACAGCTGTTTAAATTTCAGTGGGAATGATGAATCCTGATTCAGCTTTTTAGAGTAAGCAAAAAAAAAAAAAAAAAGGTCCAATTTCACATAAAAGTATATTTCTCTCAAAAGATGCTGTGTATTATTTAGTGATAATTTCACCAAATGCCTATACTATTCATAATACACAGAAAAAGAAAGAAATACATAATTGGCCTAACAAATTAATACAGAATTGAAGCCATGGTCCTTTAGAAAATTAATCTTTCCATTATTTTTTTTAAATTGATAATCTTTGTTTTTTTATAGGTCATTCCTTCAGCTGTCAATATATCTATAAGTTTTTAATAAATATTTAAGTATTTAACAAAACACATTTCAACTTCTTTCCTCAATATTTAAGATATGAAATTTTGGGCTGCTTTTGATAAGGCTACTAGACTAGTATCTATTGATTTGATTAGTGTGTAGACTCCACACTATTTTTACAGGTGGTATGCATGAACATTTATATGGTCTGTCTGTATGCTTGGGAGCTAAAACTTTGCAAACTTTATGGGTCACAAGTAATGAATTTTAGGCCTTTGTGCACTGGGCTCTTGTTTAGGTAAAGTTATGTTATCGCTGTCAGTGTCAGATAGTTGGTAATCATCTTGATTTTGTATTTAGGTCTTCACCATCTGCTTGATTAATTTAATATTTATTTGGTCTTATAATCTTACCTTCTAAGAATCACCAATATAACTACCTCTTCTTCGGTCATGATATGTCCTGCTTCTTCCTTATTTCCCCTTTTTCCTTTTCCTTCTTCTTTTGTCTGTTTTACTTCTCCTTGTCGTTTTGTGGTTGTTTGGTAATATTGTCTTGTATTTTCCAAGTCTTCGTGGGCAAAATTTTAAACAATTTTTTTATTTTCTGGGGGATCCACAAACTACCACAAGCACTGCTTTTAAAGGAATCCCCCCATTTCCTCAGAAATTAAGAATTTCTTGTAATAATGTTATTATGTGCAAAGTGTATTTGTATAGTTACCATGAAAAGTGACTTATTTATGAAAAAGATGTAATACCGTACCTTTGTTCATCTTTCTGTTGGAAATGAAATAGACATGAAATGAATTGAATAGTTAGTATTTACTCTTAAGGTTTCAGTTGCATTTCGGGAAATCAGTGAAATGATTCATATTCACTTGTGTCTTTTGTGTCAAATCCTTTGGGGGAGGGAATAGCCTTCATGTCTGTTTGTTTGCTGAGTCATGTGCCAAAAGAGATCTGAGAATAATCCACCTTTTGTTTGGGGAAATTTGATATTCTGCAAATTGGTGGTTGGTGGAGAAAAGAAAAAGATGACCAAAATTACGAGAGCTTTACTAATCCAGAAAAGAGATTAAATTCCAAGCACATTGTTTGAAATTCTCTGATCATCCCCCCCCCCTTTTATGCCCCATGTAATTTTCAAAATAATCCTTATGAAGTGACTGATATTATAAGTAAACTGCAGTAAAATGTTGGTTTTTGAACATTCAACAAGTTTTTCTCGAAGTGAGGTTTCATTTTCTACAGATTTTGAAATTTCATGGCTACAACTGTATACCCCCCCCCCTTCCTGCCTTTTTTCTTCTTTTTAAAAATTTACATTTAAGCATCTTCAAGGTTAAAAATAAACAATTTTTTCACCGCTTTAATTCTGGCTTCATCTTATGTCGACTGATTAGGAATATTCTGGTATGTACTGAGAGTGTAGATTTCTGAGATTTGTTTGAAGGTAGTCTGTTTCCTGGTTGTTGCTCTTGGTTTCTGTTATACATACATCATCCTGTCCTGTAACTGCATAAGGTATCAAACTTGATTAATAATAACATGCTATATTTCAAAGCAGTTCCTTAACTTAATGACTTACTGAAAGTGGTGAATATTATTATTCAGAGTTTAATAGGGCAATATTTAACTTAACATGATGACCCATAGGCTTAGTACAGAAACAATTCATTTCCTGTATGTAATGGGTTGAAATAGAGAAAGGATAAGTTGTATTTAAAAGTTTTCCTGAATATCATGAAAAGCTTGCCTCAGTTGCAGAGATGCCAACCGTTACGGTTTCGCCGTATTTGTTACGGTTTTAATGCTCTTGTTACGGCGTTACGGTAAACAATCAAAAGGTTACGGGGAAACGATAAACAAAAGTACATTATAGTGAATGCCGCCTTATCACATAGCCTCCGTACACAGCGCTGCATGTCGCACGCATTTACGAACTCATAAGTTCACTGAATTTGACTACACTGGATAGACACTTTCGCGCACATGGTCCGTCTGCCGCCATCTTGTTTAATTCAGAAACAACACGGCCGCTACGTATGCTACGTGCGGTCGTGCCTTTTGGGGGGGAGCATGGGGGTAGATGATCGTGCGCGCGGCGCCCGCAATACCCATTCATAGTATAGTAGCGAAGACTTCGGTGATTCAGCGGGCGCATTTCAAGTGCTGCATACGGTGTGTTGTTGTTCATGAACGCCGGGCCTAGCGGCCTGGGCGCGGCTGGTGTGTCTGTGGTACTGGTGAGTGTACGTGTGCGTGTGTAGGATACGAGTTCTGCTATTTGACTGTGGATTCGAATTTGCCATTCGACGCGTGAACGAGGTGTTTTCTTCCTGAATATTATCATGGATTCACTCAAAAGAGCGAGTACCCGAGGAGGAGATCCTTTGACTGGAAATAGTTTAAAAAAAACGTTATATGCACATCTTTATTTTGGACTTAAAAATGGTAGGTTCGAAATGCAGTAAGAGTGATTGGGTGTTTGTGTATGTTTTGCGCGAAAATTATGCCTCAGTGTCTTGCGTTACGGGAAGACCCCCATTTGTTACGGACAAATATGGTAAATGTTACTGACAGCCATCCTATAGGGTTGGCATCTCTGCAGTTGGAAAACAGAAATGCCCTGTAAGCAGTTTCCTTTGTTAGTTATGTCCCTTTCCCTGTTATTGAATCATACTCATTTTTCATGTCAGCATGAAATGAAACATGACAAGATTACGATGTTGAATTGACACGTTACATTCAGATGCTCCTGAATGTTATGAAAAGCTTGCTGCAGTGGCCGGAAAACAGAAATGCACTGTAAGCAGTTTATTATTTCTTTGTTATGTCCTTGTTTTCAAATCATAGTCAATTTTCATGTCAAGATGAAATACCGGTAATGGAATGAAACATGATAATATTCACTGTTGTCTACATGACACATTTAAGTTTCTGTGTGTTTGTGAAAAGCTTGCCGAACTGGGAAAACAGTAATGCCGTGCACGCAATTTCTTTGTTAGTTACGGTATGTCCTTGTTTACGAATCATAGCCATTTTTCAAGTCGAGATCATGGAATGAAACATGATATTTCACTGTTGAATTTACAGGTAGGTGTTACATTCAAGTTTTCCTGAACAATGTGAAAATCTTGCCTCAATTGGAAAAGAGTAAAGCCTTGCACGCAATTTTCTTTGTTAGTTACAGTATGTCCCTGTTTTCAAATCATAGTCATTTTTCATGTCAACATGACATAATGGAATGAAACATGATGATATTCCACTGTTTTATTTACATGACACATTTAAGTTTTCGTTTATATTGTGAAAAGCTTGCCTCAGTAGGAAAACATTAATGCATTATAAGGAATTTGCTTTGTTACAAAATTGTTAGAAATGTCTACTAATAGTGAAACATGACGATATTTCAAGAATTCATCATTCTTGCGTGACATGTTCTATTAACCTTTGCTTGTTAAGTTGCTGAACTCGAGAGCTCGTTAAGAATTAACAATAGCATTGCTCGTTGTTGTGTACATGTGTTTGCATTTTAAGGGGATATTTCATCATTCATGTTGCTCACGTTTTTCTTGGCTCATAGGGATTTACTTATCAGTTCAATTGATAAGTTAAGATTGCTTATATGTACCGGTACGTATCAGTTTCATTTTCAAATCAGTCAACCACAGGTATTTTTCCCCATTTTGTTTTGGGTTAATAATTAAGTTCATAGAATCATAGGATTCTTCACCTGAACTTATGGTCAACCTGTTTTTTGATAATGATATGGTATGAGAGACAGGAGCTGAGAATAGAGTACAGTGACTTGTATGGTCAGTATTTCTTGGTAAGGTGACCTGACATTTGACCTAGTGACAAATGCTCCAGGCTTTTTTGTCAGATATACAACGTCAGGGTTAGGGTTGCAATTGGTTTTATGTTGGGTTTAGGGTTAGGTGTAGTGTTTGGTCTAAGATGAAAGGAATTGGATTAGTGTACGATATTTATTAAGGAGCCATTGTTGATGTAGACCATGTGATAGAATCATTCTAATAAACCTTTTATTTATATTTTTGTGAAATAATAAATAGCTATTTGAACATTTTTAGTAAATAGTTATTTTTTTAATCAAAGTTACCATTTTTAAGTTGAATCTACTTTCAAATGAAGTGAAATCCACTCTGTACAATTTGGTTTGAATTACTCATTCGAGAGTGGATTGCACAATTTGCACTATTGTTGTCTTTTAATATAATGTGAATTTTCTCTCCAAAACAGAGAAATCTCTAACAATTATGACATCCCCAAAGAGTGCCTGTCCATTACCTTAGATTGAGATAGCACAATTTAGGCTGCCGTCCAAATTAATCACTACCCATTGTCCGAATTAGACCACTACCCAGGGTCGAGTTTAGTTTGCAGGCACATACCCTGGTCAGTCATAAAAGAGAGTCTGCACTATAAGACTACCATAGGCCATGTACTATAGCTGCTCCTGACACAACCAGTACATGTAGGTAGCTGGGCTAGGCTTCTCTCAAGGCACAGTGATTTTTTTGATAAAGTGTCAAATTAGGGTCTGTGCTTGCAGACTAGGTCGAGTCTGTGTTTATGTCAGCCATTATAAGACCAGTTCTTTTCCTCTTCATGTGCTTATTCTCTCACAGTTTACTTAAATCCCAAACTAAATAGCTCAAAGCCTCCGCCATGTTTACCTCTTTAAAAAACAAACACAGCTATTCTTCTACATTTCTTCCACACCATAGAGCTTTAAGTGTGAGCTGAAGAGCATATTATCAATGAATTTAAGTAGCATAACTTGATTTCAAAATACCTGTGGTGTAGGAAAACATCATGGAAGGTTTTAGGCTTGATGGTATTTGTTATTGTTAGAGCCCCAGCTAGAATCTCAGTTAATGCAATTCAGCTAAATCTTACACTAAATCTAAATCTTTGGCCAACATGCATGCATTGTCTGTACCACTGATAAAGTGATATATAAAGTCAAGATAAGTTTTTGACTCGAACAAACATGAGAAAATCAATTTCAAATATCAATTGCAAATATCTTCTGAATCATCTTTTTTCCTCGTTTCCATTCCTAGAACTGCGAAACTTTAGCTGTCATTACTGTGATCATGTTTTTGTTTTTAAATACCTTGTTGAGTTGTACTGTGACTGTTGTATCAGTTCTGAATTCAAGACACTTTAGACTTTTTTAAACTGAATCTGTTGAGAAACTGAAAGGCATTAAATCGTATACATTTACATAGAGATAACACCCTTCTGGCTCTCAACAGATGATTATCAGTTTGGAGCATTTAATCCAATATCAAATCATCCTTTCAGAGCTAGAAGGGCATTAGCTAGCTCTGTATTAAAGGTAAAGACCAGTATTGGTAACGCCCCAATTTCAAAAAATGAAATGGAAGCTCTCATTACCAATCATGTGAAAGAATATGTTTTGACTAATACATGAAGATAAAAAAATTGCCGGGAAACCGCCTACTAATTCATAGATCTATATTTGGTAAATTTGTTTCTCTCATGGTCGTGTGAGAGATATAGGGTAGTCCCGTATACATCTTTCTGTGTATAGTGCTTGTAACTTTACGAAGAATGGGCCAAATTTCTTATCATTTTGATGATTCCAGAACCTTGCAGATGCTAGATGCTAGATGATCAACCTTTTCTGATCGATTCCACAACGTTTCTTTCACAATGCAATCGCATGACCATTACTGGTCTTTACCTTTAAAGTATAGGAGTTTAATGCCCTTCTTGCTTCAAAAAGACTAAATGAGTCCTAATTTTTTTCTTTGACTTCTGGTAATTGGCAGAATTTTTGTTTTTCTTTCACAAAGTCGAAACAAAATGTATACTAAACCTTTATGACTATAAATAACTAATACCTGCCATATGACTTTGGTAGTAATTAGAAAATCTGTATTATAAAAGGAGCAGAGTCATCGTGACTTATGTGTTCCACCACGTGGTCTCTCTGTGCAAATGTGTGCCAATGAGAGCCTGCCTTTCAGTTATGGTTATTTCCAGCAAGTTTGTGCTACATGTAGTTAAAGATAAATTTGAGTTCTGGTAAAAAAAATATTAAAAAATTCTCACAGAATCTCACAAAACTTACACTGAATGTTCAAGATTACAAATAAATGTCATGTGCCAAACAATTTTGGATGAAAATGTATGGTACTGGCTGAATAATGAGCATAGAAAGATAAGGAATTCAAAGTAGTACTATATAGCCCGACACCATTTGTGTTGTCCCATATACATCTTTCTGTGTACAGTGATTGTTACTTTACCAAGACTGGGCCAAATTTAGGATGATTTTATTGACTCCAGAACCTTGCAGTGCACACCAATACTTACATGCTATATGATCAACTTTTTCTGATCCATTCCACACCTTTTCTTTCACAATGCAATCACATTACCAGAACTCACCTTTATCTTTAAATTATTTAAGGGGTCAAACAACCCCTCTGAACTCCATATTATATGACACCATTCATGAAATTATAAGCTGGTATTTCTTGAAATTCTTCTCCTTACCGGAACTCAAACTCTTGTGTAACATTCTGTTTTGGGTGTGATCATTTTTTTGCTGGTATATATATATACAATGTAGTACTTCTCACTCTTTCTCTTCAGTGTAGTTTTGTCCGTATTCTGAGGATTACATAGCTAGAACTTCCTGATATAAGTATTCAGTTGATCCTCTTGATATTTGCCTTTGAATTGATTCATATTTTTAATGTGGATTCTTGTAAACTCAGAATCTGATTGTCCTTCCGAAATACTGCAAAATGAATAGAATTTCTTAACACACCAGTGACTATTTGTTGAGAATTTTTTTTATCCCAACATTTCATTATTGATTTACTCGATTGTGGTTAACATCTACCGGTATTGAGTTGAACAAGACACTGTTGCCCATTTTATGAATTTTTAGGTAAATTGTTGCTTACAAATCTTCTGGGGACAGTACTCCTACCTCCCTTGTGAAAAAAAATAATTCAGATTTCCATTATGTAAATTAAACTTGAGGACTTGAGGTGCTACAAAATACATGAACAAGATACTCAAAGACTACATGTATAGAAAGCTGTCGTTAATATATACGATTCTAAGTTGGTGCCATTTCTTTACACCTAGAATAGATTCATGAGGAAATGAAAGTTGACAACTAATTTATGTCCCGAGTCGTGATCTGAATTACCTTTTTTTTAATTGTCTGTACATTGTGGATTTCATTTCAGGTATATAAATGCCCTTTCATTTTGTCTTCTTCTAAAAGACAAAGGCGATCGCACCGTATTTCCTCATTTTTGTGAGTATTTCACTACCATGAAATTCCTTCAAGTAATTTGCAATTTAAAAGCTGTGTTTTTCCGGGTAACTGAACTTAAGGTTAAGCTTCAGGATACGTCGGTACATTAAACATCAGTGAATCTTTGTCTAAAAGTGGACTTTTCAGGATTGAATTTGAAGATTTCCTGATATGTACAGGATTTAAAGTGCCTTATAACAGGACTTGACATATCATGGGTCCTGTATAGCTCCCCCTCAATTGGCTAGACCACATCCCCCCCCCCCCCAAAAAAAAAGAAAAAACAAAACATGATAATAATATTAGAATAAATTTAATAAACAAGAATAATAGAATTAAAGATCCTTAGTCAATTTCAGTGTACCAGTAGACCCCCCCCCCCCCCCTCCCTGTTAAAAAAAAGTTTGTTTTTAGCCCTGGTTTTGATGGGTTTTCTTTTACTGCTGGCCCAGCTTGTAGTTAACCTCGAGCAACAATCGTTGTTTTGGTGCCATGTGAACCCACCTTGCTGTTAGTGGGTCGTTGTTTAAAACCCCAAAGCTTAAACTACAATGGTGATGTACGTGTACGAACGTAGCTACTGGAGCCTTTCAGCTCCCAGCACATACTGGTATACATACAGTAGGGTCCATGCATACACCAAGCATGGACCTTCGTAGTAGGGTCCATGCACCAAGCAAAGGGTTACTGTGCCAGCCAGTGCCAGGGATGGTGAGTTTGAGCATGGTTCGTAGTAGGGTCCATGGTTTGAGAGAGACAGTGATGCTCTTCAAATCAAAGTTCAAAACTTGGATAAAGGCAAATGTCAGGTCATAAATATCTTGTAGAATTCGAAGAAATAAATGCCCTCATGTGAGAAACAAACTTTTTTTTTGAAGTAGTTAATGGCCAGATTTGATAATGGATAGGACATTATATATAGCCAAATTAAAGATCATCAATAGTGAACAAGTTTTACAAAGGAGTTGGAAAATAGGAATTGAATTTATTTTGATTTGTAATTAATATACAGAAGAGAATTTTAATGCATTAATAGCTTTCTAGGCAGTGGTTTAACTGCTTTTGTTGAGCAATGAGTTTTGTGATTGAAGACGCCCTTTATTTTCTTAGTTTTTAACCACTGATTTTACTCTACTAATTTTATTTCTATAACTAGAGGTTTTTTTAATGTTTTGTTTTTGTTTTCTTTACTTTGGTGGTTGGTTTTTTTCTTCCGTTTGTTGTTAAATTTTTTTCTGGTCATTTATTTTCTTCAAAAGTAAATTTCTTTTTTCTATTCCAGATTAATACTGATGATAATGATAATAATATATCTTGTTTACCCAGGGTAGCCTCATCAGTATTGAGTAGTAATACCATTCTGCTTGAGGACCCTGCAATCTAGTAAGTCCATGCTGCAATCATGTTATTACCCTGGCTTTATAATTACTGTAGCATTATACAATTACATTACCCCCTGATACGGCTGATTTGAATAGCATGTCAACTCAAAAACATGATTGAATGTTCGTATGACGTCAAGTCCAAGGGTATCTTGTGAAAATATTGAACTGAGGGGGAGTTTCCTTCTCATTACAACAAGATTTTCACAGCGCTATTGTCCTCTTTTGTTTACATTTCTTTGCTCAAGGTTTGTATCTTGTTACGATTCAAAATATATTAAAAATTGGACAAAAGAGCATTTTTTCCCAAAATTATTAATTTTTACTTTAGAAGAAGGAAAGAATTCTGCAAGATGTGATTTATAAGCTCAGTTGTCACTAGAAAAAAAGAATTCTATTACATTTACAGGTCCTTTTGAAACTTTTGTAAGCTCCATTATATAGAGCTCCATATAAACTATAAAGGACCTCATGACAAATATTTTGTAAATAAAAAGAAAAGTATAGAAATGAATGCCTTCTTTTGATTTGATTTTGTATATTACTTTTAAAAACCTGAGGTAAAGTAGAATTGTTCACCCACAAAATATTCCCAATCACTTTTTGGGGGAGGGGGTGTTATTACAACTTTTTGTCTTGAATACTAGTCCTCTTCACATTTTGGTGTCATCATATTTTACAATGATCCAGAATTGAACTTATTATAACAAATTCTATAACTGTAAATTTAGGGCGTGTTTATGCTTCACTTTTTCTGGCCAGAATCAGGCATCTGTTACGCGTTTAGTTTAAAACACGGTTGCGTCCATGCTCACTTTTGTAGAATCACCGAAAAACGACGATCACGATCACCGATCGTAAACTCACAAAAAGATGCGTTTACAATTTGTAAACGCGTTTAAATGGGGTCAACGCACTGACCTCTAGTGGGTCTACGTAGCATGCACAGTGAAGGTTTGCGAATCCAGCTGGAAGACCAATTAAGGCCACCCAAGGAGAATTGCCAGAAAAGTGAGCATAAACAGTACACCGTGGAACTGCGATTACGATGAGCGTTTACGATGAGCGTTACAAATCGCTCATTCTGCCTTCAAAATTTAAGCTTAAATGCACCCTTAGAGCCTTGAACCTCATTGCATTAACTTCTGTCTACTAATTCTTCTCTATTCTTTCACAAATTGTAAATTCAATTATTATTTTGTTGACCTTATACTCTTCAGAATATTTTAGAACCTGTTTTGCAACTAAATCTCCTTTGTTTGGTTCTAATTGTGGTTTAATTTTTTTAAATCATATCGTCAGTCTTCCAGAAATGGTGACAACTATTTACAAGTTTACATCAACTTTTTTGAAGAAAAATCAAATTAATTGTTTTCATAGGTCCTTGACCAAATGAATAAAATGTTTCCCTTGAGCAAATCTAACTGAGCTTATTATCTGCTACAATAACCTGAAATTCTAAATAAAATATGCATTCAATTTGACATGTTTGTGTGTAGATTTATTTACTATTGAAATGCAGGTTGTAAATAGGTAATTTTTGTTGTTTTTCCAGGGTAGGAATTTCCAGGGTAGGAATTTGACATGTGTTTTTCCTCTTCTCATTTGAGTGAATTAATTTAAAGGAAGCAAATTTATTGTCCTAATGGCAAATTAATGAATATTAATAAGTCAGAATGAATCGGGAGAGCTGAGGTATTTGTTTCTAGTTCGACTTGTGACTGCCATGGACCAGTGATAGCCTGGTGGTAGAGTCGCTGCCCAGCAAGCAGTGGATAGCAGGTTCAAATCCTGATGGTTCCAAGATTTTGTCTTGACTTTTTTTCAATTACAGATCGATCAATCAATTTTTATTTACCGGGTGTAAGCCACAAATATATTTAAACAAATGAATACACAGTTCTTGAGTGTTATGATTCATAGAGAGCTCTGTAATTCTTTTCCATTGTCAACCTTTTAAGTCTCTCCACTTCATTAAAAAAAAATCCTCATTCTTACCATACAAGGACAATATTAATATACATTCAATATTATATAACATCTGCTTAGTGCATTAAGGACATTAAGTTTTAATCAAAATATAAGGGCTAATGCACGGTTTCCTGCCTCTCAATTAACACATCCCAAATACCATTGTTAATTTTTTTTTTTGACTGCCATTTACACCACTGGAGAAACCCATAAAAAATGATGACGTTTGCTCATTCTGATTTTGGGGTGAGTAGTTCCATGCTCGACTTGTCGCTACCCTGCATACGATTGCACTGAAGCGAGGCACTATGCAACTACCGATGCATTGAAACACTGCAATGTGAACAAAATTGATGATTTTCGCTTGCAGGGTAAATGCATCTATTATTGCTGCTGCCTGTTGCCGCTAGGCATGTCCTAAGAAGTCTTTTGTCTCAATTTTTGTGAAAAAATACACTATTCCGATTTCCAGACACAAGAGAATTACTGACGTTGGAAATATTGTACAATGCAGAGATACTTGAGTGGTTTAATGTCTACTGTGACTCAATGCCATGCTGTAGTGTGGGTTGGAATGGATTTATGGCTGACTAGTTTGAAATGAGCCCCCCCCCCCTCCCTGAATTATTGTTTTGGTTACATACTGGTATATGTCTCAGTTTTCTTTACAATTTTTATATTTCTTTCTCATACTCTTTCCCTTCTCCTTTTGTTACCCTTTTGACCTGCCCTCCATATTTCCTCTTTCTTTTCTTTACTTTGGCTAATTTTTGTCTTCTTTCTTCCGTGAAATAGCTCACAATTAACCCAAAATCAAAGCTGTTTTTTTTTATTGAAATACATTTGTAGGCAAAACATTGCTCCTCCCTCCCTCCATCTCAAGAATTTGTTTAATCATAAGAAAATTGTACACCATTCTGTTAATTGGTCCTATAGAGCTCAAGCTTTGGAGTACAGCTATCACTTATTTGTAATTCGTAAGTGCTTTCTATTTTATTCTAAACTTTGTGGATTCTTAATTCTTATTAGAAGTGCCTAAAAGTGTTTAGATGCAATTTTTGCACATGCTCGTTTAAAGAGGTCTTAAGTCCCCAGGTACAGTATGTCACTGTTTTATTGGTGTTGTGTAAGTTAAACGTTTTATTTCAAGGCACTGAAAGGTCATTATACCACTGCCGATATCCAGAGCAATTGTGCTAAACTTTTCTTATCTCTCTCTGCCAATATTGGGAGAGAAATAGAAGCAAGATATCCATATCTTGTAATAAAGGAGTTCAAAGTTTGTTGATAAGGGATAGATAAGAAACAATCTACCTAGGCCAATTACTAAGCCACCAAAGTCACTAGGTTACACAATGTGTAGTTGTGTAACTTGTAAACAAACTACAAAGTCTTCAATTTGAAGTCCTTTTGGAGTCTTCCACATGTCATTTTCTCATGGTTTGTAGCCATCATGGTAGTGCTGTGTTTGTATTAGGTCCATCATCCATGGTATAATACTAAATGTTTCACATGCTGATGTTGATGGCCTACATTAAAACAAATCAGATTATTAAGTCCTTTTGCTGGTAGCACTTTATCAAATTAATGAATATCATTGATCTTTATGAATTAGTGGAGTTTTAAGATTCAAATGCACTATAGATATTCATGCATATATTATATTTCATTTTATTTTATTTATTTATCCAAATTTGTTTTTAATATAATCTTCAATACAAACATAAAATGGCATATCTGTGGTAGGAGGATCATAAAAAGCACAAAAATGGCTGGTTAAAATGATATATTTATATATAAGTTCCTACACATGAAATGTAGCTTTTTTCTTGAAATCTATGGATTAAATTATATTTTACGAGAATCATAATTCTAGTGTAATTGAACTACAGTATAACTTTTATTAAAAAACAGAAATGGCTAAAAACAAAATAATTACCTCCTTACTACTAATATCATTGTCCAATTAAGACCTGTATAAAGTAAATTCATTATTATATTTTTTTTTGGCTTTTCATCTTCGAAACACTTTGTCAACTGTCTCATTTTATCTACAGGCGTTATTGTTCTTGACTTGGTATATGAATGTTTTAGATTTCAATAAGCGTGCAAGAAACAAAAAATACACAATACATCATGTCAAAGCATTTCAATTTAAATTGGCCATTGCTGTGGTCAACTGCCAATTTGAGTATTTCCTCTCGCACTCGGTTGACGTTGATGTAATCTACAAACCTCCATTGTTGATACTTCTTGCCAACTCCTTCTGCGCCTAATCCATGCTAGGGGGGGGGGGGGTCTAAGATTTGTGGATATCCTGACCTGATATTTTTCTTTGGTATTGCATTTTGTTTGAAATTCTCTCCGCTGAAAAATAGTTCATATTTTTAGGCCATTTACTCATTCATAAAGTATAAGTAGATAAAGTGTATTCATTGATATTACCATGTAAGCTTTTCACTTGTACTTTGTGTATTATAAACTTATTAATCATGTTTCTCATTAATTTCTTAAACCATTGTCCTGGCTTTTGGTTTTACCCGTCAGTCTAATATGATATGGATACAAAATGCCGAGTAATGCCACTTTGAGTTCAGGTCATATCAATATTTGATCTCAAATGTATTACATGTATTTGCAAACAGACCCTCTTTTGAGACTGATAACAACAAAGAAAAGATTTTAAAGTATGACAATGGGAGACAAAGAGTTAAAAAATAGTAAAAAACCAAGGGCTCTTCCAACTTATAATGTCTATTTGTCTTATTCAGTTCATCTTCAAAATCCAGAGCGAAAATTTCCATTGTTCAAAGTTTTTTTCTTTGTGTCTTGAAATTAGGTATCATCTAAAGTCAAATAAAGGGAGTGGCATGGAGTGGGGAAAATATCGGGAAGAGTGTTGGATTTGGAGCTACTTTAAATAGTTATACACTGTACTAGCATAGAATACAAACAATTTCCATGGTGGTACCAGGGTACATGTATGTGAGTTCCCTAGTGGTACATGTATTTGTATTCCAAGGGGCAGACTGTTCTCGAGTCTGCCTCCAGAAGTTGGAAGAGATAACAATAGAATATAATATTGTTATGAAATCTGATTGTAGTCACGTGTTAGTCTGGAGTTTGTCAAAATCTAGGGCACTTTTTTGCATGTATGTTATCTTCCTTTTAAGAGATGTTTACTTTAATGATAAGCAATCCATGCATAGTAATATTACATTTATACATGTATATACATTTGGGGGTTATGGTTTGTTTATGTTTGTGTCATTGTGTAGGTATTCTTTTGACTTTTTTTTATAAATCATTTGGTAACTGAAAAAAGGAATGAAATCTCATTATTCAAGTCAGAGACAAGTGTTCCCCCTCCCCTCCTCCCCCCTCTCTCTCTCTCTCTCTCTCCTTTGTTTTCAGGGAAAGGGGGGGGGAGGGGTATTCTGTCATACATAACTTTGTCATGTGATGATCAACATTAGATAAAGATAATGTGCAAATATTTATCCAGTGGTAATGAAATGGTTAACAATTGGATCATACCTTGTTGGTTGTTTTAACGACAATGATCGATAATGGGAGACACATTCCACTGGCTCACATTTTGACCAATGTCACATTGAATTTAGATGTGCCTTCAGAATGTTGTAATAACCCATTGAACACCAAACCCAAGTTTATTAACTCTGGAATAAACCTTTCGAAATACCATGCTAAATAAAGATTTAAATGTCTTGAAGATATTACAAGTGTAGAAAAGATAATCTGTGTGACAAATCTAAATGAATTCCAGCCCACCATTCCAATGCTAGTTCAAGGGTATTTGGAACAAACCTCGGAAAGTACCTGGTATTACAAATTGTATTCTCATTGCATTATATCATTGAATGAAGTGAAAATTTGTCACACATAATTAACCAAGGTCTTTCTCTTTTCTCTTTTGTATCACAGAAATGGGCCTCCATTATTCTGCATGTATCTTTCTGCCAAGCAAGCCAGCCCTAGTGTGTGAGAAAGCCAAAACGTCTATTATGCATGTTCAGCTAAAAAGCAAGAAAGCAAATCAGCAAAATAGCAGCAAAATGCAACAGGATCCTTCTGCCTGGTGAAAAAAAAAAATGACAAAAATATAAATATGTTAATAAGATTAAAATAATAATATATGAATAGCCTTTCTATGAATGCATGGTGCCCAAGTATGGTTAAGAATGATGCTTAAATTTTTTTCTTTTTCTTTCAAATATGATGTTTATATGAAACTTAATGAATGTATCATGTTAATGCCTTATGAAATTTAGTTTTTATATTGAGTGTTTTTTCTTGTCCAGTTGATTAAGTAGAGTAAAGCTTTTGCCAGAAGTTGGAATCAAAGTTGTAGACTATAATTGTGCTCTCTCTCAATGAATGTGATTCACTTTTTATATGGCACAGTGACAAGTAGTTTCAGAACAATACCAATTGTATGAGATGTAATAATGGAGTGTGTTATACCTATGAAATGTGGGAACATTTGCAAAGTCCTTTCACATAATTGCAAATCAAAATATTTTTTCTGCTGGCGAAACAGTACGATATTTAGAAATCATTCAAAGAGAAGGATCTTTCATGTCTGTGACCGCATTATGTTATTGATAAGACACAATTCAAGATGCAAAAAAAAAATCAAAAGGCATGATAAAGTAAACAAGTATCCTGTCGGCCGAGAGCTAGACGATCATTAACTCTGCGTAGTTGTGCATGAGGGAATGCCATCCAAGCTCTAAGCAGTTGGTGTGTCATAATGTTATGCTAAACAACCATACATTAGATGGTTGATTTCATTTTCTTTACTGTTTAAGACTTTCAGTCCTCACTTTTTAAAGCTTTGTGTATACATTCCAATCTAAATTCCAAGAGACTTTGAAGTTGATTTTGGTCATATACCATTCTTCAACACTTTTGTTCACAACAACAACACACCTTCAAAGAATTTCAGAAAGTTTCAATATTTGATTTTGCAATTGATCATATCTCCTAGTGCGCAGTATTATCAAATTCATTGTTGGAATATTCAATTTTTTTCTCTACCTTTGATTCTGGTTTACTTTGGTATCGGCCTTGTTCAACTGCCAGCGTGTCTTGGCATATCATCATCACTTTGATGTTGTATATTTGTAATCCAGCCATCCAGGGTTTCTTGTTCTGGTGATCATTATTACGGTATACATGCACAATTTAGTGATATTTGTTTTTCAATGTACTGGTGAATTGTTGATGATTTCGGTATTTTTCAGTATTCTTCATTTCTGACACACAGTAATTTGGTTTTTTACCTTCAGGGTATGAAATACATGAAATTTGTATATCAATATTGAGTCAACATGGTATTTTGTTGTATGACAAAGACAACACATGTACATGTATATTGTTACATCAGAGAAAAGTAACTTCATTGTAATACCGGTATAAGCATAGCACATTTTGCTACACATCACTTTGCTAATGTAATAATAACTCCAGAGTCCAGAGATGAATTATAACTATTTTGTAATGCGGGATGATTTAGTTGGATTAATTATCAATTTATTATTAATTATACATTTTTCAAATAAATTATGATATCAAAGGGGGTGGGAATGAGTGTTTTGAGTACTAATACCAACGCATACTCTATGTACTAACTTACATCAGTGCTCTTTATAGCTGTAGTTAGTGTGGAAATATCATTAGTACTTGAAGAAAATATGGAAATGAAATCAAACTGGATTTTTGATTTGGCTTTTCATTTTTAGAAACTCCATACCCAAGAATATTTCGACTTTGAGTAATAGTTGCATAGTTCCAGCCCATTTGTGATTTATTGTAGAGAATTTGAAACAAGTGGAATTTTTCCATAAAAAGTTTCATTGTCTCGGGACCGCTTTAAGTTCACACACTTTAAGAAAGATTTCATTATTTCGTCTTTTATTACAAAAAGACTGATTTTTACCCATGTGGAATTGCTCATTATTTGGAGTAGTTTGAGAGAAATGTCAGTATGCAATGATATTTATGCCTTCTGTAAGTTCTGTTAAACTGAAACTATTATGTAACAGTAATTGTATATATCTAAAGCAATAACATATATATGCATGGTTATCAAGAAAGCATTATCCATTATAAAATACATTGTATATATTTCATACCAAACAATATATTATCATGCCTTTATTGAAAAAATATTGCATATGTTATTTACCTTTTCTTAGACTGCACTAGTGTGGGAAACATTCAATACATGGTCTTTGCATCATCATTTGTATTTAGATGAGGATCACATTAGAATCCATTAAAATGGAAATAAATGTATCTGGATATTTCAGGGTTTTTTCTACCAATGTAATAGCACTTTTTTCTTCTAAAGAGAGAGGACAGGTCAAAATGTGATTTACAGTGTAATGTATTGTATACGGTTCTTTCTCTTTATAACTTTCATTATCATTCCCTTGTGAAAGTTGTTAAGGAATTGCATTCCAAATTTTTCATTCACTTTGATGATCTGATGTCAGATGATCCTAAGCAAACAATTCAAAACAAAGACTTATTTTGTTTTATGTTGCTTGCACCAATTGAACGATAAATGAACCTTAATTCTTACCCAAATTTTCAAACATCTAAAAAGTTGCTGAGCTTGGTTTGCTAAAACTCTTGAACAAATCAATTCCAAACCATTCAAACAATCAGTATTCAGAGTGCCTAACCTCAAACGGTGTGTGTTATTTGAGTGTCTTCATTATAAATCAAACAGTAAATATACTACGGATACAAACTTACAAAGTAACAACAAATCATACTCTGACAAAACTGGTATACAGTAAGAATTCACTATGTCGATGGGCAATTAAATATTTATCGGTTGGATTAGTATATATTACTAAGGAATTATACCTATGTCTAAATAATATGATCACAGAGACTTTGGGAAAATCATCCTCAGGCAATTCCAGTAGCCTTGTCTGTCTCCCATTGAAATGTACAATCAAAACAATGATGTGTATTACATAATAGGCCTGTCTTCACTATCTCGAGATTGCCAAATATCCAGCTATTTGCGTCTTCATCAGACCGAAGTAGCAATTAGAAGGATATTTGGTCAGGATTGTCATCCCAAGATATCTTGGGATAGTTTGCAAAATATCCCACTATTTGGCAAAATATCCAGCTATTTGTCCTGTGCGTCTTCACTAGACCGAAGATTCGCAATACACGCTAAAGCTGAGCAAAATATCTTGAGCTAATTTCTCAAGGTCGAGTTTCGAGGTCGAATCTCGAGCTGATGAAGACGTGATTTGTTACTAAAGGGCCTATCTCACTGAGCGGCGAATGCTTGCGAACGTAGCGAATTTGGGGTTTCGCCAGAGTTTGTAAAATGTTGTTAAAGGTTGCAAGAAAGATCGCAAACAGTTTTCTTTGTTTTAAACAGTTTTTCTTGTCGCAAAGAAATTTTGAACATGTTCAAAATTTCTTAGCGAATTTATTTTTCCGCAAACAGTTGCAGGCGTTTGCAAAACAGTCGTTAGCGTTTGCAAAACAGTCGTAAGCCTTTGCAAACGGTTGTTAAACGGTTTTTCTCTTTGTTTTCGTCAGTTCTCTGTGTTTCGCCAAAGCTAGCGACCACGTTACCATATGGTTCCTTTATAAAATCGACCCATTGAGTACCAGTAGTTAGGAAAAGGTCTCAAACGTTCACAAATAGTGGCAAAGGATTGGCAAATAGTTGCTAATCTTCGCAAAAGTTGTCGCTAACATTTGTTTACAGTCGCTAATAGTCGCCAACTGCCTTTCGCAAACACTTTCGGAGACATTCGCTCAAATGTTGCTAATTGTCGCTAAACGTCACTTAATGTCGCTGATTTTCGCCAACATTCGTCAGAAAAGTTGGCGAATCCAAATTCGCAACGTTCGCAAGCATTCGCCGCTCAGTGAGATAGGCCCTTAAGGGATTATTTCCAAAATAACAAATAGCAGGCTATTTGGCAATCTCGAGATGATGAAAACGCGCCTAATCTGAATATGGTTTCTGTGGGATAAACCATAATGTATTGACATAACCTTGAGTTGATATCTCTAGTCTTTGTAATGGTGTTATAATCTGACCAAATAACTTTGATACGTTTTTACAATTTCGAACTAAATAAAATACCTCGATGTGTTCTACAGGTAGTCACATACTCGTGTAACATATTTGGAATCTTAACTATGGTGTGTGGATTTCAGTATTCAGACATACTTGTACACAGAAATTGTTGATTTCAACTCTCAGCATTTTACCTTGTAAATTTCAAGTTCTTTCATCTTGTATTCATCATCATTCTCTTCTCTCAAATATGCCATTATTTTGTTATTCTTTTGTGTATCCACGAAAGGTAATTATATTCATATGTAGATTATATTAACATGGGGGGGGGGGGGGGGAGGGGAGATGATTTTTCCTTGATTTTGAAGCTATGATTGTTTTGTAGAGAGGTTAAGTTGACATGATAAACAGTTTTAAAAGTCAGTTTCTGAAAGGGTTGTATTTTCTTCAAATCTGTTGATATATAAGCTTTCATATTGTTTGTAATGACCCGTTTGGAGCTATAGGGACTTTAAATTTTTGTTAAAAGCATGAGTTAATGCCCTTCTGGTTCCAAACAGTTGATATGTTCCATTTTGAACTTTTTGTAATGGATACAAAGGCGTAATTCACTATTTTGATGTCTTCCCAATGAAATTATCGCAGCTTTTTCCAGGTATTTTCTCCAGGTATTTTTTCCAGTGTTTTTTCATTCCATTTATATATCTTCCATTTTCAATACTCTGCCTACTTTATATATAGTCATTTCTCTTTCTTAAGAATTTTATATATAACATTCCTGTGTATATCACCTGTATATTGAAACCCTTTTCAACTGATGTATTCTATTTCTATTCATGGTGGAATGCTTGTATTCTATTTTTCATGAGGAATATTCACAAAAATGTGCAAATTGAAAATACTGCTGTGTATGACTATGTTGGGTGAATATCTAAAATCATGTTTTTTAAATCTTTGATATTCTCTTTTCAATCATGTTTTCAATCACTTTTTTAAAGGATGATTTCATCAGTTGGTGGCAATATTACAAATCAACAACAACAAAAGCTTCCACTGTACTATATTTCAAATAAAAATCTCCTTTTGATCTAATTTAAAGTGAAATTGTGGAACAAATGTTAGTGAAAGTTGTAAATTAATGTAAAACTACAATATGCAAGGGGCGTTTTTGCCTGCAAATTATATTATACGTTAACCTAAAACTTGCCAGGTTCTTTAGTTCTTTACACGAGTTTAATGTTGACCATTCTAAAATTTTGTTAATGATATGTAAACTGACATTATACTGTCGTTTGGCTTGTTTAGTTCAATTTATTTCGGCTTGGTTTCTTAGTTTAGTAATCCTGTAACATTATGAAACAAAGTTATCATGAGAAAAATCACCAAAGAATACGTAAATGATTTAAGTGTAATAATTCTGTCACTTGGTTTATGGATTGTTTAATTTGAAATGGTAGAAACCTAAATCAAGTTTTCAGAATTGAATGTATGCTGTGTACACTGTAAAATATTTACAGCCTAAATTCTAAGAACTGAAAGGCTTTTAAAATTATTCAAATGATAATGATGCCAATTTTTTGTTGTAGTTCATACTTATATTTTTTTTTCATTACTATATTTTTTCTTCAAAACGCATCTAAGAGTATTTGTCATTGATTATGTTCTATTATGTGTAAAATTGCATATAGTCATTTCTTTATGTATGTAAAGGGACAAATTTTGTAAATAAAAATAAGCTTGTCAGATTGCAGTGATGTACACAATAAAAGGCTGTGGTGAGATTATAAAGTAAAATTGTCACTTTTTTGTTAACGTCTTCTCTGGGTGACTGTGTTAGTTATAAACGAATATTGACAATGGCTTGAATGAGTGAGATGAAGTTTGATGTGTAAATAATAATCTTTGGGAAATATAGCTGAGGAGGATTAGAGGGAAGGGAAAAGAGGTAGAGAATGAAGGGGGAAGGAAAGATTAAGAGGTAATAAGATTGAAGAGTAAGTCGGAAAACGTGAAAATAAAGGGATCAATGGTTTTGTTTTTGTTTTTAATTCATGATTTTATACAGACCAATGAGAGATTGCAAATTTCACATGAATTTAGGGAACAAAGTTAAAAGCTGAAGACAGAGGAAGGGGGTTAAAAAAAGAGACGTGGAGACATGAAAAAAAAGAGATGAAAAATAGATGGGGAAAGGAGAAGAAAACAGCAAAGAGGAGATATGGAGACAGAGAGGAAATGATAGCTGGTGACTTGATAAAAGGAGAGATGGAAAGATATATTATATACAGAGTAAGGGCGATAATTCGTCGCTGTTTTCATGAAGTGACGGTACTGAAAAAGAATTGCATTCACTTGGCGTGACGATTTTCCTCACTACCGTCACTTCGTGAAAATAGGGACGAATTATTGTGTAAAGACAGAAATGGAATAGTGGAAAAAAAGGAGAGAAAAATAGGAATATTAAAGGGGAAGTCCACCCTGAAATTAAGTTAGTTTTAATAGGAGTAGAAAAATGAGAGAAACAAGTCAGTGAAAGTTTGAGCAAATTCCGATTAAAAATAAGGAAGTTAGGATTTTTTAAGTTGTGATCAATCAAACACAAATTGGCAACTCTATGACGTAAAATGCGAGCTCAACTTCCATTTGCTTAGTACTAAAAAAATCTAAAATTTTCATTTTCCCTCAAGAAAAATTTCAACCATACATGCACCCTAAATATAATAATTGCAAATATGTTTCTATACTCCCCCTGCAAGGAACAAATATATATTCCGTCATCAATAACGAAGAAAACATGATTTTATGGAATATTATGCACAAAGCAAATGAAGGAGAGCTTGTATAATAAGTCACAGAGTTGCCAATTTGTATTTGATTGATCACAACTTCAATAATTCATAACTTTCTTATTTTCATTCAGAATTTGCTCAAACTTTCACTCACCTGATTTTCTTATTATTCTGCCTCTATCGAAACAAACTTATTTTGGGGGTGGACTTTCCCTTTAAGAATTTTCAGTGGACGAGAATGATATTTCCCAAACTACAGTACACGATATGAATATATTATTCAGCAAAATGACGAGAGGTGGCGCTCTTCCTGAATAATTTCAGACCAAATCTATTTTGAGCAAACCCAGAGAGAGGAACCCAAACACTGTATAATAAATGTTTCACTTTTCCCCATTTCTTTCACCAACGTACAAAACCCGTTATTGATACCTTCCTTGAACAAATCAGTTATATTTATTGAGCATTTTAAAACAGATTGAGAGGAAGACAAAAAAAGAAAAAAGAAGAAGAAGGAAGTAGATTCGAACTAGATGGAAAATTTCGTCAAGGTGTATACCATAACCTTTCATGCAGGTTGCAAAGAGGGCGCTCTTCCTAAATCGTGAAGCTGCATCGTTGGCTCCTCATATTTTGAACGGCAGATAGTTGAAAACCATTTCAGTATTGCTCATTGATTACGAGTATAGCCCTAAAAAAGCGGGAGCTAGGGGAGCATGAGGTAGATGCCCCAAGCACCCTCCCCCTCGTATCAAAAAGAAAATTAAGAGAGGAAGAACGGAGAGGGAGGGGCGGGGGGCGGGGCATTACAAGAAAACGATTCAACTGGCTTCAAAACCCCCCTTTCCGGTCGTTTCACTTTGCTCCCTTATTAAGTGAACCATTACCCTTCCCCATTACCCTCATGCCCCTTCATGAGTTGTAGACACTAGCTATGCCTATGGATAATTAAATCGAAGGGAGTGAAGACGTCTCGGTGACACCACCACCACGAAGAAAAAAGAATGAAAAATTACCGGATCGGTGAATACTCAGTGGGAGTTTAAAGGTATTACAAAGTTTTGGTATAGGGTCATGAATTTGGTTCAAATGAACATATTGGAAGCATACCGATCCTACAATATTTAGTGATCGTTGTCGCGGTTGTGAATCGAGTCTAAAGTTATGAAATTGTAAATAATAAACACTTTATGTTGATTAGCTCCCTCTCAAGGTCAAGATATTAATTAAGCTATTAAACAATATTTCTTGACTAAAATCGACCAATTAGCTATTCCCGTTTGGAAATTATGTATCACAACTACATCTTCTGAGATGTTCATGGTCGCAGCCACCACTGTACAGCCGTAGGCGCTATTTGAAATTTATCAAAATTTACCGGGAGCACCGGTAAATATTTTTATCCAATTTTTCTCGAAAGCAGAAGTGTTTTAGAGGCTAAAATTTCTAGTGCTTATAATACATCCACAGGGGCATCCAAATATATCAAAATTGTAAAGAATCACTATCCACCCAATTTTCAAAATTTCCCAAAACTTTGTAATACCTTTAATCAAAAATCTTTCAAATAACTTTTTTAAAAGAGGAAATTACAGTGTTAGACAAAGCATTTGAATGAATTTGCATTACAATAAATATCGATTAAGGTGTAGGGGGTATCGGAACAAAATTAATGAGCGTAGAAATAGCGATGGGCCTGTCGGGCACAGTGCCTCTCCCCTCTTTTCACGAAAATTAATGACTGTAACGATATGGTTTATATCCTCCCAAAACTTTGTTGATCAACTTGTATGACTCTTAAGATTGATCAATACAGTTTTGAGAAGATATATACCACTGCATTGTCAAAAGAGGTAAGACAAAATTCCTATTTGGGGGGCAACACCGCAACAGTGTATATAGGCCTACATTTCTTTGATTCTATGCAGAATGTCGTGTAAAATAACTTTGTGCTTTGTCAAGATTTAGACATGCTTATCAAACGTGAAATTCAGAGAAAAGAAATTGTTGAGAGTGATAAACCTCGGGTCAGGGCCGTGGAGGGGGGGGGGGGGTACCGTTTTCCAAGTTTTGAGTAACTAGTTCTCAAGGAAATTACTTCAAATTTCCTCCATACACTTTTCTCGCTGATTGATATTTTTTTCTTTTCACCCAACCCGTTTCTAGCAGGAGAATAATAATAAGCACACTTCGCTCGCTCAATAAAAGACGAGGAATAGGGAAG
This sequence comes from Strongylocentrotus droebachiensis, assembly GCA_035222895.1. NCBI lineage: Eukaryota > Metazoa > Echinodermata > Echinoidea > Camarodonta > Strongylocentrotidae > Strongylocentrotus > Strongylocentrotus droebachiensis. The sequence continues at coordinate 148,689 of JAVYIG010000128.1, read as the reverse complement.
GGAAAAAAGTGGGCAATTAATATGGAAAGAGAACCAAGATCAGGTCCTTAAACTAAAGAAATGGAAAATGGTAGGTGCGTAGAGTTTAATATAGAAGATCAGAAGTTTGAGGGGAAAACAAAGTGGAAAATGGAAGGGAGGGGGTGATGTAATGGGGGTAAAATGGAAATACATCTGCGGAGATAAACAACAGAAACGGGAGGGGAAGAAGTCTGCTAAAAAAGATAAGCAACGATCGAGAAACTAGATGAAGACGAAGAACGGAAAGAAATAAGGGTAACCGTGTGCTGGAGAAGCAGTGTCATAGACTTGCCGAATACTTCCCCATTGCAGGAATTAAAAGAAGAAACAAAAAACAGCAAAATTGTATTTTGTTTGCTCGTCATATTCCGTCATAGTTTAGTACGTAAACAATACAGGAAAATTGAGGACAAGTCCGTTGAATGAATGGATATAAGTTTTGGGAGAGTCCATTATTTGATGGTCCGTGCGAGATCAACGTGAGGGACATTCTACATTTTCCCAAAACATTTGTTACACTTATACTACCAAAAATATCTATCATGGAATCAATTACACAATTCAAATTTCAATCACTGAATAAAAGTTACAATTACGGTGTTTTGGTATTCGTTAAACAAAGAATGGGTGCAGTTAATAAAACACTCAAACCTATAAATAATGAATCAAGTCGCATCGCGCCAATAAATCAAAGGCGCGGGCTTTGTGTATACATGTGTTGTGTATACATCACGCGGCGTAGTATTATAGTATAGTAGGTACCGGTACTTTCTACACACACACATTGACATGATGTGTACTATATGACGAGCAGCACGAAATCCTGGCAGAGAAGTACACATTGATCGCCAGAATATCCGTTCTATTTCTTCCAGGATTTTGATATTATATTGGAATTATACACAAGACAGTTATAGAATATTGTAAGTATTAAAATTACGCTATTTCTGTATTTGTATGATTGTTTTTGCGAGAAGAGAAGTTAAATGTTTAGTCATCATAAACACAAATGCAGCTTCGCCGTTGCTGACGGGGTAGCGATCTACCGGCGTGGCGCTGTGTAGTAACTAGTATCCATTCGTGTGAAAGTGAAACCATTCATAATTTGCTTTGTTTAGACACCGCCCAATCTAGTGTGATCACCACGTGTACAGTAAAGAGCCCATGGAAAATACCGCTCTATATTTGGACAATGAAAGTGTATTTTGGCCTTTTTGTTCAGAGGTCTTTACTTTACTGAAAAGATGATATTTCTTGTCTATACTGTCTGTATACAGTACTTCACACTCAATGGAGATGAGGCATAATGAGTCATGCTAACTCAAGATATTGTTCTACTTCTTGTTCTAGTGACTAGTCTAGATCATAGAATGATAAATGTCTCTAGATGATAATCCATCTGGATTCTGGATCATACTGTACGTATTAAATTTTGATCAGTCATCATGGTCATTCAAACGTCTTCATTGGCCAGGTTCTGAAAATTTCCATTAACACTGTAGGTCTTCAACCCCAATCATGAGTCATGACAATGCAATGGTTAGGGGAATAGTAAATAATCTTCAGTTCAAAGTTCAACTTCAAGTAGGCTACAGACAGTACACTACAGAGTACAGTACAACTTAGACATTTTAAAGATTATCCGGGGGTTAAAAGGGGGAGGGGCACTTCCTTTTTAAAGACCCCTTCAGAAGTTTTTTTTTAAATGAAATAGATGAGTTATATAATATGTGTAAAGCTTATATCAGCCATAGATTATTTACAATACTATCAAGAAATGCTATAATTTGTGTCTGTCCGAGGAGTAACATCTTTCTGAAAACTCAAAAATCTGAAGCTTTAAAAATCGGAAGTTATCGACCTAAAAACTAGCTCGACTTGACTTGAAAATCGAGTTGATGACATCCTATGTGGAGTACACATATTCACAATGACTTTGCATAAATTAAGCACAGCTCATCGTCTCAACTATATAAAGGTGAGCCGTTCGGGTCCACATGTTATGCCCTCACAAATACTACGGCAAATTCGACCTTGAATTGGTGTTTTAAAAATAAATAATGAACCGTTCTTGTATAGCGCACATCACATTATGATACAATGTCCTACAGTATGTGCTTCCAGAAATAATGACTTTGGACATTATTACCCTGGCTTTAGGAGTAATAATAATGGGTACAAACAGGGTTTTTTCAAATGCCAAATGATTATCATTTAATTAATAATACAGATCAAATCAAACAAACTAGATCCTATGGGCATGGCCTATCATCTTATATTATAGAATACCGTATTGTAATGTACATGTATTCTACATTGTACATTCCCCCCCTCCCCCCCCCCCCCCTGATTTTTGCTGATAATTTTCTTGCTCGGCTCCATAAATGAGAAATCTGGGCTAATTTGATGGTTTTATAAGATCTCCACCTTATTCTCTTTAATTCTAAAAGATGAGAGATTGTTGTGATTACAGTATGGCTTGTTGGGAATACGTTTCTCTGTGTTTCAGCCAAGAAATCAAATATGCATTGAACAAAAAAGCAAAGCAAAAAAAAAAACCAGACCATTCATTCATTACGAGGATACCAAATACTTTGCATATATTTGTATGTTCTTTGTTGCTGTTATGAGTTCATGTTCATGATTTTGTTATAATTTTTTTTTTTTTTTTTTTTTTTTTTGGGGGGGGGGGGGGAGGGTGTAAACTATTGTTCCTTATTATGTTTAACAGGGCCTCATGGAAGACCACCATTATTGGTGATAATGTGTCACCCTGTCTGACTATCAGAAATAATCAATCAATTAAATCACACATGGCTGAATGATGCATCATAGACGTAACCCATCACCTGGGATACACAGCTTGAATTCTCTCCAAAATTTCCCCCAAACTGTCTGAATTTGATTATGAGGCTGCTGAGGCACGCTCCACCACCGTGGCACCGTGTGTGAGCCAAGAATTAGTCATCTAATGGGAAGAGTAATGGGGATGAAGCCATGCGAGTCGAGTAGGGTCATGGCATCCTTTGTTCGCTGGCTCGTGGGTGGCAACTGGCAGACCCCACCAAATCCAAGTTCATTGTGTTACACCAGGGAGGTGTTTCACAAAGATCCTAAGCTGAACTTATCTCTAAGTTGGACTTACCAATTATGGAAAGCTGTTAGCATCTATGAAAATATTTTGTAAAATTTATATAAAACGTCGATTTAAATCATTCATATTTTCTATTATCAAGGAGATTTCATGTTCTCGATGTGAAATTTATGAAAAATCTAAAATACTTGAATTTTTTATCTTGAATATATTTTATTTTAAGACTACAAATGGCTCTCCATAGTGTTTAAGTCCAACTTAGAGTTAAGGGCTACTTACGATCTTTGTGAAACACCCCCCAGTATTGGTAGAGCTGCATTGTTTGAATTTTAGATAAGGGTGATTGAGCATAAAAACATAAAGACATGTGAGTGTACTTGGCCACCATCCATGTTTTATGTCATCATAAACAATGACTGTATGTGCATGCCAAGCCATACATGTATACAGTAGACATGTTCATCAAAATGAACCCCCAAACCATTGACGTAATACTCACCCTATCTGTTTTGTTATTTTCACTGGATCAATTATTGACAATAAAGTTCAAATTCCAAGGTCAAAATTCATGAATACAGTATGAACGATTCTGTCAAATTACATGCAAGGGCCTACAAGTGCACATTTAGAAATATATTCATTTTGTACTTGTAAAACTAAAAGGTACATTAAAGAACCTTGAGGCTATACATGTACATGTGAATTTGAACAAAATAGGGAAATATACAATGTATATATATTTACTTGTGTAAATCATTGGTCTGTATAAATAATGAAGCGGCAGTCTAGCAGTAGTTCTATAGAAAATGTACAGTATTCTATAAAGTATAAATGAGATCACCCTGATCTGTACATGTACTTAGTCAAAGGCTTTTCAGAGCTCAAACCTTTGTCAAAAGTTACTGTATGGAAGACAAGAAAGCCTTGATGCTTATTCATTGTACATGTATTTGCACTTTGCTCCTCTATTTGTACTGTTCTGTAAAGTATTCCTGGCAGGGGTCAGTTTCTCTCCCATTTATTACCCAGTGTTTTTTAGTACACGAGGCTTACAAATACGGTTTACATCTGCACATGCATTGAGGTGTTGTTGTTGATACCACTGTTCCGTACAGTATTACCCTTGATGGATAAACCATGAAGTTGATAGGCTTGTGGTATAGGATAAATCTCTCTCCAGCACCCCCTGCCTTTGTCTCTTTCTGTCTCTTTCTCTCTCTCTCTCTCTCTCTCTTCCTTCTCTCCCTCTCAGTCTCTCGGGATGCAAGAGGCATTGTTCCCATTATAAATTGAAAACAAACTATTAATTCTTGATCAGCATCAAAATGCAAGTTTTAGTTTTAGCATGGACAGGTCCATGGTTTTAACCTCAGTTGGAAATCATATACGCGGTAGTGAACAAACTTAAAGATAAACTTGAGTTCTGGTAAAAAAAGAAAATGAATTCTCACAGAATTAAACAAAACTTACACTGAATGTTCAAGATTACACATAAATGTCATTTACCAAATACTGGCTGAGTAATGAGCATAGAACGATAAGGAAATCAAGGTTGGTAGCCCCGACACCATTTGTGTAGTCCCATATACATCTTTCTGTGTACAGTGCTTGTTACTTTACCAAGACTGGACCACATTTATTATGATTCCGATGACGCCAGAACCTTGCAGTACACAACAGTACTTACATGCTACATGGTCAACTTTTTCTGATCCATTCCACACCTTTTCTTTCACAATGCAATCGCATGACCAGAACTGAACTTTAACTTTAAGTGCAGTAACATGTACATGTATCCAAGTGAAGCACTTTCCAATAAACACTTTCATTATCATTATCATTAACATTTTCCAACTTAACTTTCATGAACATTATTGTTATTATTATTGCTATCATTGTATTAATTTTTATTTTTGTTTTTTTATAGCTTGTTTAGTTTTTATATTTCGAAAAGTTTTAGGGTACATGTACAATGTATGAAGGTTTGCATGGTGGTATGAATAATCACGGAAGAGGTTTACGGTACACCATGTGTAAAGTCCTCGAGGGACTGAGGAAAGTAGATAGAAAATAGAAGAACCGCCGCACGCCCAGCGAACACTCACTCCTGAAGACGGACAGTCAACCTGTCCGAAACGTCGAGTCTACTCTCCTGCTCCTGCTCTGCAATTCTACTCGCCTACTCAACTCTCCAACTCAATCCAGTCTTCTACTCAAACCTCTCATCTTGCCCAAACTTTCTGGTTTACAGTCCTTTTCAGGACTAAACTCACTTCCGAAAGATACTCTTCCTTCCAACCTCCACTTTCTCGCCTTCCATCTCACTTCTATTTTCTATCTACTTTCCTCAGTCCCTCGAGGACTTTACACATGGTGTACCGTAAACCTCTTCCGTGATTATGTACAATGTAGTTGAAAGGAGGAGAAATAGGGATTTCCCCCAACTTTTTGATTTATTTCTAAATTTTAGCTCCATGCCCTCCATCCACCTTTATCATCCAGTAGATTGGTCATGTACCCAGGCAAAGTCTAGAATCATTGATTTTCCCCTGTAGTCCCAGACTGTCTAGGTAATGAGCCTCAAAATATTGATTATCAATGTTCATCATTTGACACGGGCTGGTGATGAGTGCTATAAAATTAATTCCTAAATTAGCAATCATTGTTTCATCAATTACAGTGTAACTGTCATATACACTGGATGCAGAGATATTGTGAGCCTGTTGGCAACTGTCCAAAAGTTATGGTTTTATTGGCACTTTGTTGTGAGGCTTGCATTTGTTCAAGATGTTTCGTACTTTCGTTACCTTAGGAGCTGCAAAACAAAGGATTTTATTTACATGTACCTGTACTGTAGCTGATTCTTTCAATTAAGTGCAGTCCTTTGTAGTTTTGGTTTAGTCTTAGAAGCAAGTATTAGGCTCGCATCATATTTCATTTATTTTACTTTTCATTATGAAACCATGAGCTAGAAAACAAAAGATTTTATAATATACATGTACATGTAGCTTGTGCTTTCAATTAATTTCAATTCTTTGTAGTTATTGAGTACACTACGGTGTATTTTTTTTTAAAGATAATACTTTGTTACATGTAATCATGCTTTTGATTGGAATTTGAGAGTGTATTTAATGCAGAACCTAGAAAATCCTAAGAACTAAAATTGAACTTCTAGAGTGATGTTTTTAATAGTGTACAGTTGAAATGTAAAAGTGCAAAATCAATTACAATTTAAAGGGGATTAATCTCTGGGAAAATGTTGACAATTTAAAAGCAATCTTTAGGCGAGGCGTCAAAAATATCGATACCAGCAGGCTGCCGCCTCACGTATTGGCGCATCGAGGCTGCAATTACGGACGAAGCCTGGCTGGGGCAATTATTTTTCACTTATTAACCCAGCCGGCTTGCGCCAGGCTGGGATCTGAGGCTCGGTTTCCATTCGAAAGGCGGCAGCCGGCGCATGCTTTTGAATGCCATTTCCTACTGCCAGCGGTAGCCGGCTGAGCTAATTTAAAAAATGCAGCCAGGACGCACAAGTGCAGTTAGCTGCCGCTGGCTGGTATATTTATTTTTGACGCCTCGCCTTAGGCAAACTCATTTTTTATTTTGTTTTTTGCAAGAAGCCCCCCCCCCCCCTCCCCCCTCTCAAAAGTGGCACATGAGAACCAAGAAAAGACAGCCCCCTCAATCACCGCCCCACCCCCCCCCCCCCCCCCCACCCCCTCCCCCCAAAATATTCAAAATTTCAGTTATTTAAAGGTCTTTTGTCATTTCAATTTATGTTTAACTTTATGAAGAAAAAAAAATCATTTATAAATAGAGTCTGTGTATGGGCATTTTCAATGTCTATCTGGTAAATGTTGGTTAGATCAGCAGCATGTACATGTAATGGCAGCATATAAATAAGCTTTCAAACTTGTATATTGTACATCATAATAAAGCAAGAGATTGGGGACTGACTGAAACCTACTTCACAGCTACATCAGGTCAGTAAGGATTAGCCTTGAGTCTTAACAGATTAATTATCCCAATCAGGGAGATTATATGCTTTAACTTAATCCCCTTCCAGAATCAACCCAGTTAGGTAATCCCATTGAGCTTTGGTCAGATTTGTTGCCATGCCTTGGACACCATACATTGTTCACTTGAATAAGTTGATGTTGTTGTTGTTTGTGTAAATTTGTTTTTTGCTTTGGTCTTTGATTTTTTTTCTTCTTCAATAACGTTAGGTTTTCACTACTTCAAATGATTTCTTGCATACCTTCAAGAATCATGGCAAATCTATGAGGAAAAGGAATTTAAGAAGTTGTTCTATTTTCTCAATTTATATAAAAAAACATGTACATGTATTATAGTTATGATAGAAGCCTTCATGTGTAATGTACCTTCATCAGTGACGTCAATATATGTACATGAACATTTTTTGCAAAGAAAATACATTACATGTGCAGTACATGTGCAAGAACAAAGACAATACAAATCATATGGAAATGAAAGAAAACTAAACTAAACTAAAACAATTAATTGAACAATAACTTTGGCAAGAAGCCTTCCGTCTCAGTATCACTGGTTGTAAACATGAAATACATTGTCACTTTGTATAAAAGTGGTATGTTCTTTATTTTTGCACAAGAAACCAGTATAGAAATCACAATTATGTTACCATTCTCTGTCGTGTAAGGTGATGAATTAAGATAAGGACTAGAGATCACTATTTAAACAAAAATACTTAGTAGAGTGTACACTTGAAAATAAAGTTTGTTTAATTGTAAAAACAATGTAGAGGAGCAGGCCTGTGGAGAAGATGTCTAGTCTCCAGAATACATGAAGCTTGTGCTTCTTGTTGAAGATTGTGGTAGGGTCTGTGATTAAGAGCCATCTTCTCCCCGAGCATTAACAATCAAAATTTCAATCAATTATTCTTCCTTCATGATATGCACCCAGTCGATATCCCTTCAATTACGCTGAGGCTAAAAATAACTGACAATAACTGACTATAGCACCAAGAAGACAATTATCTTTTGTGGACTTTACATAAATATCGTTAGATATTGATAAGTCCTTGGGGACCATTTTGATGCCGTTTGTTACGCCACACTTTTCGGATCATTGGAATTTTTAAAGTGATGTAATTATAAATCAATAAAATGGTTTGATATCTTTATATGTCTGACCAATTGTATAATCAGTATATTCATGCATACCGGTACATGAAAACAAGAAAATACAGAGCATCTGCAAACATTTCCAGTATTTCCATCATATCCAGTTTTGATTTAATTGTCATGCATTTGATAATAATGAAACTGGATAATTTTATAACGCTCAAGGATCTTCAATATTACCCTTGTTCTGCTAGACTACCAATGTCTGTGCTGACAGCATTCAAGGAATTCTTTCCTACTAGTGACCATCAAACACCTACACAATAGGCGCGTCCTCACTATCTCGAGATTGCCAAATATCCAGCTATTTGAACTATTCTGATCGCAAACTATCCAGCTAATTTGCGTCTTCATCAGACCGAAGTAGCAATTAGTGGGATATTTGGTCGGGATTGTCATATCTTGGGATAGTTTGCAAAATATCCAGCTATTTGTTTACAGGTGCGTCTTCACCAGACCGAAGACTCGCAATATGCGCTAATGCTGAGCAAAATATCACAAGCTAATCTCTCAAGGTCGAGTTTCAAGTTTCGGGGTCGAATCTCGAGCTAATGAAGACGCGATTTGTAACTTCGGGATTATTTCCCAAATCAGAAATAGCGGGCTATTTGGCAATCTCGAGATGATGAGGATGCGCCTAATGTAGTGGAGTGTGGCAAATGTAGATTAATGTCTTGCCAAAGGTCACCAGTACTGCATCAGCAATTCAGCATTTCATTCCATGCTTAGATTATATCATAGGAAAATCTTCTAGACAAATGTTTGATATCTACAGTACATGTAAAATATTCTTAGCTTAGGTGTTAAAATGCTGTCAGGGTGTGCAGTAGGTTGAAACTGAAAAAGTTGTTACTTGTAAAGTGACCTAAAAATAGTTATTTTATCTGCACAGTGTAGGGGCTTGCCCACAAGGAACACTGGAACAGTACAGCAAAAAGTGTTTTTGACATTTGATCTTGGCTTACCGATGCATACATGCCAACTGTTCAGATTAAAGAGGAACATTCCTCTTTTTGGACGAAGATAATTATCATTTTAATGCAGGTGTTCCTCTTCCTGTACAAATTTGTCTGTAGTATTGAATAGGAGAGTTAGGATTGTTCCTCTTTTTTTTGAAAATAGCATAATTTGTACAGATTTCTGATTTTCAAATGTTGGCATGTATGCCGATGTCTAATGGGCTATGAGAGCAGACCACAACAACATTACAAATTTTTCTTTCAAAATATATCCTACTAGCTATGATCAATATAATTGTAACTTGTATCACTACAACAACAACAACCCCCCCCCCCCCCCCAAAAAAAAAAAAAAAAAAAAAAAATCCTCTAAAAAAACCCAGGTCAAGGAAGATTTGCTTCTTAAAATTGTAAATGTATAGACTATAGCAGGGCTTGATGCTACATTAACAGGCGCCCATTCATAGGTTCATGTACATGTTCAATGTTAGCCTAAACCCCCAAACTTTGAAAAAAGAATTACATGTACATAGGACTCATGCATACATCATAATCTAAAAAGTTAAATCTGAACCCCCTACATGTACCAAAAAAGTTGGTGTGGATCCCTGACTAGAGAGTGAAAAATTTTGTCAATCGGTGTCATTTAAAGTGCATAAATTCACTCAACTCCACAGCAAAGTGTAGTTTGGGCATTCAAGTTGTCTTTGGAATACAGCTTGTTATTTTAAGTTTGTAAGACTGATCGTCTCCTCAGTTTACTAGAGTTCACAAAGATGCAACAATGAAACTTCATATTTGTGAAAGTTTTATACACTAATGATCGTTTTGTCGGGAAGGCCCACCGCCTTCTCGTGCTCACGATGTTAACAACTTCATGCGCTCATCTCCAAATATGTAGATAAATGGACCCCATGCTGGTGTTTCATTTCACAAAACAGGACGCCCCGCATCTTTTTCACACTCCACTTATTATCCTACTCACCGATTTCCCACCTTGTCGCCTTATTAAGCTGCTCTAATTCATTATTCATAGACACAGACAAAGAAGTGGTTAAGACGTAGCCTCGGAGCTAGGTCCTTTGGTTCAAGCAGACCCGCTATTTTGCCTTGGATCTTGGACAAAGGTGAAAAATCAATAAAGTCTTTTTGCCGCTACCAGCCTATTATTTGAGTAGGAAGTAGTTATTTTTATAAAATGTTTATTTACTCAGTGTACCCTAAATAGAGCTTCTTTAGAATGCTTTATTTATTATTTACATGTAAATGTTAAAAATAGAATGTGAAGTACATGTAGGCAAAGTTTGTTGACTCATAACTTGACTGTAGATGAAAACTGTTCAGTTTATGACATCAACAACTAAATAATATGATATTTCAACTTTATTTTCCACAATAAAAAGATCTACAAAACTGTAGTTGTAAGTATAAATGAATAATTTTTTTATTTTATAATAATTTATTCCCCAAGTTCAATAAAGAGGTTCATGATTTGCATTATCTGATTTTGGCCTCGGGCATCTTGCATAAAAAAACATTCTGATTAAATCGCAACTCAAAATATAAAATGCTTTAAAGGCACACTGTCCTACTTGAAGCTACTTGCTCCCTCTTTATAGAAAACTTCCCCAATCGGTGCCTGTTGGTCCCCCATGATCCTCTTTTTCTTATGTTAAATGAGAGCTGAGTTAATGAGATAGCCACATGTCACACTGACCTCGCTGGCTCGCTGGGCGGTCTAATCCCTTCTGGTTGAAGTAGTAACGCCTCCCTTTAAACTACAGGTGATAAATATTGGGAGCAAGCTTGCAAAGTTGTACTGATCATAATTTTTATATTTAAGATTTGATAATTTGATTTCCTTTACAATATTCTCTTTAAAATTATTTTTGTTTTCCTGATAATTTCACTTTCTGATAATTTTAATGGATAATGAAATGTGCTATTTGTTTATTTATTTATTATTTTATTTTCCAAAAATGTTGTTGATATACAGTACATGTGTACAGCAATACCGATGATAATTGTGATCATACTTACATGTATCACTGCTTCAAAGTTAAAGACAGAACAACCTTCTTCAAAAACTTTGAGAGCTCTGATATTTCATGTCGTAATACCGGTACTCTTATAATGTTTTATGTTTCATGTTTTACTGAACTTTGTGGTTGTGGTTGTTTGTTGTTTTGTAATATTGTCTTGTGTTTTCCAAGTCTTTGTAGGCAAAATTTGACTCAATTATATTTTTTTTGGGGGGGGGGGGATTTCTGGGGGATTCCTCAGAAATTAAGAATTTCTTGTAATAATTTTATCATGTGCAAAGTGTATTTGTATATTTGTATAGTTTCCAGAAAAAAATGAATTACACATGTATGTCTGAAAAAAAAAAGTAATACCTTTGTGTATCTTTCTGTTGGAAATGAAATAAATATGAATTGAATTGAATTGAATTGAAAGAAGAACTCATCTGCTTGTTTCATAACGTCATTATTTGTGAGATTGATTATTTGTTACATAACACTACCCAATCAGGGTGTGTGGGATATTTGCCCAAGTAATTACTTTTCAAAGGTTACGTGTGAATGAATCGTTCTTGTCAGCGATCTCAGTCTAGATTGACTTGTTTAATAAGTAGCACTATTGCAGAGGCCAGACAGGGATGTCATTAATTGAGTAAGGTTGGAAAATGGACATACTGTAACATGTACAAATTAAGTGATTGTCAGAACTGGAGATGACTTCGTGCAGCATGGAGTGTTTGTAACAATTTGATGTATCTGTTAGGAGCATGTGTGCGAGGAGTTAAACTCATTCACATCAGGCAGGTGCACATTGTTGAAATATCTAATGATCTGAATTTTAATTGATGCTCTTTAGTTAGTTGAGGAACACACATTGGAGAGAGCAAATGTGTTCCACTATGTCAGTACATGAAATATTGTTTTGACTTGATACATGTACATGTACATGTACATGTACATGTACATGTATTTTCAGGTATCGGTTCATTTTCATCATTTGCTGCTGTTATTTGTTTTATTGTTACCAAACAGGGCCTCATGGAAGACCACCAAATTGGTGATATGTGCCACCCTGTATAGATATCAGAAGTAAATAGATAAATTATGTTGATTAGTTTGAAAACCAAGGGGGATTAATTGGTTCTTTTATTCTTTCCGTTTCAGGTTTCTTCTGAAGCGTGAGCGTTGAGAGAGGTCTCATCATGTCTCGTCCTGCCGGCGAGACGGACCTTTACGAGCCGCTGGGGCTGATGGAACCTCCAAGGATGGAGGCGGAGATGGACCGACGCGTCAGCAATACCAGCCTCTCTTCGGAGAGTGCCTACAGCAGCAATGGGAACGGACCTCCCATTCCCACGCACCACAATCGCAAGGATTCTGTCCGCTCCTACAAACTGCGCAGGAAACTGAAGCGCAGGAAACAGATGCAGAGGTTAGTGGGTAAGGACGGGGTATGCAATGTGGTTCACACGCGAGTGGCGAGGTTACGCTTCATTGAGGACCTGTTCACAACCTTCGTTGATTTGAGATGGAGATGGAACTTGATGGTGTTCACCTTTGCGTACGTCGTCGGGTGGTTCTTGTTTGGACTTGTTTGGTTTGTCATCGCCGCGGCGCATGGTGACCTCAACGCCTCAAGTCGCAACTTAACAGACTGGGAACCGTGTGTGTACAACATGGAAACGTTCACAGGAGCATTCCTCTTCTCATTGGAAACCCAGACAACAATCGGGTATGGCTTCAGAAGTGTGACTGAAGAGTGCCCACATGCAGTATTACTAGTTGTTATACAGTCCGTCATCAGTTGCCTAATTGATGCAGTGTTTATCGGTTGTATCTTCGCTAAAATTGCTCGTCCAAAGAAACGAGCCGCCACGCTCAAGTTCAGTCGGAAAGCCGCCATTGCCCAAAGAGACGGTAAACTATGCTTCATGTTCAGGGTAGGGGACATTCGAAACAGCCATTTGTTTGAGGCTCACTTGCGAGTTTACATGATCAAACCCAAAGTCACCAAAGAAGGAGAGATTATACCACTGTGTCATCACAACATGGACCTGGGGTATGACACTGGGGAAGACCGGATATTCTTGGTCTGGCCCATCATTGTATCACACACGATAGACCAAGACAGTCCACTCTATGAGTACTCCTGCAACTCTATAGACACCGCTGACTTTGAGATCGTGGTTATCCTTGAAGGTATCGTTGAACAAACAGGGTTGACCACTCAGGCTCGTACCTCCTACATGCCTGGAGAGATCCAGTGGGGCTCCCGCTTCTGCAGCTCTGTTCTGTGCCTACGCAGCGAGTTCGACAAGCAGTACGACATTGACTACTCCAAGTTTGAGGAAACATACATTGTGCCAGGCCACCCACGGAAGAGTGCCAAAGAGCTGGATGAAATCGAGCAAAAGGAAGAGGAAACGACGGAGAACCAGTTGGCTCAGCTGAAGGACCTCATCACCAATGTGATCGATGAGCAGAAGCTCCAGAGATGGAATCCTAGGATGACGGAAGAAGTCTTCGCCCGTCGCTTCAAGCAGTTCGCACGCGGGGACTGCAACGGCCGAAGCCGGAGCACTGAACATCTCACTCTGAAATGGAAACCTCCAGATGTTGGAAGACTTGTTTCTATCGAGTCTCAGGGTTCCCACGAGGGTTCACAGGAGATGCATCCTCTGCGGTCTTGTGATTCCCAGACCACGGAGGAACTCTCAATGACCAGTCATCCAAGCCCTCTACCAGAAGAAGCCCTCAAAGAGATGCCAGATGAGATCAAGAGGAAAGAGTCAAATGTATAGCAGTACTACTGATAAAATGGTAAGATCCCTGTACAATATTGCAGTGCAGAATATGTGTGTTCATAGAGATATATTTGTGTATATAAATAAGTATCAATAAACATTGTACAAGTTGCTTTCATTATAAGTATGAGGTAATTTTCGACTGTGCAAGAAAAAGGTATTCAATCAATGTATTAAAGAGAGCAATGAAGTGATTTCTGATCTTTTTGTGCTGTTGTCAAGTCTGTCGATCACAAAGCTCAGAACAGTTAACCAATAATCTAGCTTCTGTTGGAAGATTTATGCAAGTGGAAAGTTCTAAACCTAGTTTTCTAGTCCTAAATGTGTAATAAATTTTGGACAAAATGCTGTGTGATGTATCTTCAGTTTGCTTAAACTGTCTTCCATGGGGAAAGAGACTTTTACCCAAGTTACCCGATGTTCAATTAGCTTGTTTTGCGGCAGCCATTTAAGAATCACACCAGACCGATAAAAAGGGATACTATCTCGTAACCTGTCTCACATTTCCATATGATTTGTGTCCGCCGTCCGAAAATACTCCTCATATCTGTGTCATGTGATCATGCCGTAAAAGTGAGCATAAACGAAAGGCAGTCTCGTTTACGGGATGCTATTTATGTTGTAATGAGGCTGCATGGCGAGCAAGCCATATCAAGAGAGATAGTTGCGGTAATTAGGAGTGACAGCTTTGGATTGCGATAGGGTGCTGAGAGGCTTAGGGCAAGGTGTGGACCAATGGCCATTGCCAATTTAAAGTTGAGGGATGACTTTTCCATCATTTAAAGTGATTGGCTTGTCCCAGTTAGTCTGGTTTATTGTATTCGGTGTACTGTAGGAATAGGATTGACCCAGATAAACAGATAGTATAGTCTAGTTCTGCTGACTCGCCCCCTCCTCCCCCTTCCCCCTTTCCCCTTCCCCCTCCCCCTCCCCCTCCCCCCTCCCCCTCCCCCCTCCCCCTCCCCCCTTCCCCCTTCCCTCTTCCCCCTCCCCCCTCCCCCCCTTCACCCCCTCCCCCCCTTCCCCCCTCCCCCTTCCCTTCTTCCCCTTCCCCCTTCCCTTCTTCCCCTTCCCTTCTTCCCCTCTCTATCTTTGGTTGAAATTGATTTCATTATTCCATAAAAGCTAGGAAACAGTTTATTATTTTTGAAACCGTGAACATTTACACATGTATTTGAATGTGAGTACTTCAATGTGCGAACATCAGAAAAATAGAGGGCCGTTGTTTACAGTGTTTTGCAGTTTCTAACTTTTTGGAGTATGGCCTGTTAATTTTTCCGTGCATACTTTCTGTACATACATGTACAATGTACCTTGCCATAAGAATACATTGGAGATTTCTACATACTACAATATGAAAAGTATTAAACTTAACAGTGTATAAATGAAGGCATCAGATGCACAGAAGTTTCATGGAATGACTACATGTACTTGTATGAATAGGACTAATGCTTTATTTCTTGATAGGGGAACAAACATCAACTTTACAGACTATGCATTCAATCTTTTAAGTTATTTCTGAATAAATTATTCAGTTTGTTGCAAGTATTCTGAACATAAAGGTACAATGTAATAATCTGTTCATACATGAAACAAAACTAATTAACTGAAACATGAGAATTTCAATAATGTAGAACATGATCTGCTGTACTTGACAAATTATCTTCTGTAACATCACCACTACTCACACGGTACATGTATACATTTTACATGGGGACAGTACTTTATAGCAATAACACTGCACTGTTAGTCTTGCTACTACCTGTATATGTCGGTTATGAGATGGACAAAATATGGTTTGAATTCAAATCAACTAAATGTTCTCCAATTGGTGCCTTGTGTAAGTCTGTATTGTATTTCATTCACCCTGTGTTACTTTCTTTATTTTCTAAAAATTGTTGGTATTCAAACTTACAGAAAATTTTGTTTTTTATTATAATATTTCATCAGTTTTGTTTTATGATGATAATCTTAATTCAAATGCATGCCAATCAATTAGCTAACCTATGTGGGAGTGTGTTAAATCTGCACATGAGCTGATACAGGTGTTGGTCATATTTGTATCAAATGTTGAAGTCCAAAATACTTGAATTAATTCTCATGATCCCTTAACAATCCTATGCAGTGCATTGATAAATGTACATGTATGTGTACGTGTATACTTTTTACAAATTATTTTGTTAATGGAAAGCAAAATCTATTCATGAAGCACCCTCATTACTTTGAGAGTAATTGTTGTAAAAGGTCCAGAATGAGATTTTTAATCTTAATTTCTATTTAACTTGACATACATGTACATTGTAACTATGTTTTTGTGTAGATTATAATCTAGAAGATAATTAATGGCATATTATCAGATAAAATTAAAAAAATATGTTAGTGAAGCCTGTTATGTATGCATTATAAATAATAACAACCTACTCTTATCAATCTTTATTTAGTTCACATGTTATTACTTAATATTTCCATGAATTCAAATGTTGTGTAATCCATTCCATGTAGACAACACATGAACCGGTATGTCCTGAGCATCGATGCTCAATATTTTCTGCATGTGTTAACTGCAGTAAACAAGAACCAGCCCCCCCCCCCCAAAAAAAAAGGATTACTCAATTTTGTTTTTCCTGTACGTACTGTACAACCAAATGATCAGCACTTGTTTTGATTACAGATTAACATTATTGATTGAATTCATCATTAAATATATTGAAATTGAATTAATTTGTGTTTTTCCATCAGTCTTTTGCCATTGTGTTTAAAAAATACATTTTATGAAGTTATAAATTAGTGTTCATTCATGCATGTTTGTTAATTCTGTTTTGTTAAATTTTTATTTTTGCATGCTTTGTTTGACAGAAAAATGTTTTCTGTAGGTAGTGTCAATGTTTTCAGACAACTATAAAGAGTTGGATGTGGAAACCTTGAAAGTTGATGGCTTGATGCTCCAATTATTAAACATGAATTGATTATACAGGTAGTCTCACATAGGTGAGCTCACGTAGTGGTCAATCCAAAAACAAAACAAAAAATGCCACCAGTGTACTCCACGTTTTTTATACCTCGCTCAGACCAAGTCAATTCCAAGCGTTACAGAATTACAATTATAAAGAAATTTCTTTTTTTTACAATATCAGAGACATTATTTTGATAAAAATCTACAAATTAAAGATATGATACAAACAAGTTATAAACCCAAACAAGGGGTTATTTTCACCACATGTGGGTGTCCTATCAAATTTTCATCAAATTTATGAAATATTAAATATTATACATGTATACTTTCTATTAGAATGACATACAATGTACAATGTACGTTGTTCATGTAAAAGTTTTATTTTTGTTCATTCAATAACAAAGTTACATGTATTTGAAATACAATAGTTTACAAATTTGATGAATCCTAGATAGGAAGGTCAGCTATTAAGAAAATACCTCATCTTAGTTTAAGTTTTTATAATATATCATTAATTTGTCTATTTTTAAAAGGATTTCTATTGAATTCTTTTACTTGTTTTAAATGGAAAATTCTCTGAGAATGTAATTCTGTAACGCGTGGAATTTACCAACACCAAAACAACTCCAAATTGACCAATTCATGGCCATTCGGGGGTAATGTAATGTGGTCTGTTGTCGGTCTCATGGGTATGACTTTGGTTTTATAAAGCAGGCTCAAACATTTTTATATCATTTACATTTTGTTGATGAGGGTTTGAGCTGAAATCTTTCAAATTTCGTGGCCTGGGAATAAACATAAAAACACTCTAAAAGAATGCCTACTGTGCACTGAAGCATTGCTTTTCAAATTACTAAATTCTTTCAATGATATCTACATGTGCATGTATGTATTTCCAGAAAAAAATATGAGAGTTATACTGTAGCTGGAAATTATTGATACTACCTATGTTAGTAGAAATACAATTTCTAGCTAAATATCATTTGCTTGTATATATTGACAAAATATGGTTATTTCCCATGAATGTGATGATTATTTTGTATAAAAAAAATGAAGTTTTGATCAAAATAAATCTTTCTTTTGAACTGAACCTGAATTCCATTTCTCCTCTAACTCATTTGTTGTGTTGTATAATATTATTATTTTCTTTTTTTTATAGACCTGTACAGTTGATCATCTTACATTCTTTGATTGCATTTCCGACCAAGCACCAAGACAAATACACTCTCAAATACATTTTGCAAATACTGTATTGAAGTTTAAAACAGAAGTATAGATAGAGATGAAAGATAATCTGTTTGAAATACAAAATCGAAGTGTAGCGGTGAATAGATAAATACTCAAGCTTTTCCTTGTGCACTCATCAGAGTAAATCGCAAGAATGAACAGAAAGCCGAAATGGGATATACTGTACATGTGCTGTACATATAAATGGAAGCTGATGGACTGCTCTGTTTCTTTAGGTTCCATTTATAATCTGATCTCTCATATAAAAACTGGATGATAGGATTATGTTTGAGAGCTTTTTGCAGTTGAACTGTACCCTTAGCTACATATATTTCGATGTTGACAGCTGTTGACAGATGTTTATTGCAAAGGACATTTGAGAAATGAATAATGGTCTTGAGCGGGATGTAAGGGACTATCACATGAACTTAAAAGATTTTGTGATGACAAGAAATATGTTAATCATGTGTGATGTAACATTGTATTCTACTAAAGTGAAGGTGTGCAAATTCAAAAATTTTGGCATTGCCATTCTATTAAATGACATAGAATTGTAACATTTTCAAAAAGCTATCATGTACAATCTCAAGCCTGGAAAAATTGATCGTATGCCAACACCGACAGGAAAACAACTTCTTACATAAAAGAGAGCCTTAATTCAGAGACAAAAGAATTAGTCACCTTAGATCTGTACCATTCAAAAGTTTCTGTAATCTTCCTTCTAAAACCTTCTTTTACCTTGTCGACTATTGATTGGGCATTGACTATTGGGTAAGATCTATTCATGTGTCCGAAGGTGATACACTTCAGTGATGACATCTCTATTATGAATGAGGGAAGGGATTAGCCTAGGGTTCAGGTCAGTTTGCTGGCATTTGTCTTTTCAGTCGTAGTTTGGATCATTGTGTCTGAATTAAGACTATGCTGACTGCATAGTGCACTTTTAATAGGCTCTGTATAACACACCATGTTGTTATTTTAGTTATTAAACAAGTATCATTCAGTAGTGAATATTTCCCAAAAAATCTATTCATATTTAAACAAAAAACCTGTTCTACGCTCCATTAATTGACAAGGGTTTGTGCCTGCAACATATTAAAGGGATCATTTAACAATGTTAAATCTGAGATGCATGGCCCTACGTGTTATCAGTGTCTGTGATATGGTTTAGTATTGAGGCCCTAAAAAATTGTGCCTCAAAATGATCATGAAGTGCCTCAAAAATTAAAATCTTTGAGTGACCGGTTTTTCAATACCGTAATTAACGATGTATTAACCGCACCTTTTTGCCACCAAAAAAAATTCAAAGTCGGGGGTGCGGCTTATACACGGTACACCGTTTTTTTTTTTTTTTTTTTAAGTTTTGATTTATGCCCCTCCACCTGGCGCTATGCCTGGCAATGTCTCCCAGCTCAGTAATCGGTGTGTTGACTCACCACTCGGAAACTAGAACAACACTCAAATTTTTCTGTCATCTTGGTTTGAAAGTAATCTTTCTGATAGATCTTAATATGTACCGGTACTCATTTTTCCCGATAGACTGTAATGTTATAAAAACCGTTAGGAAACCAAATTCTGAAATTTCTAATTTCAATCCTAGATATGTTGATAATCAGACAGGTGATTGGCTTGTAAAAGTCATGGGATTCATGTATGACCTAAAGGTTTATAATTATGATTGCAGCATGAGCTAAATCCAGAATTGTTTTTTTAGAATCTGAGGCAAAGTTACCCAATCCCTTTAAAAGCCTATAGAGGCTTGATGGGTTGATGTTCCCAATAATTTACAAGTATGAAGTTATAACATTGATATTGCAGCAGAGAAAAAAAAAAGATAATACAAATCTGTTTTATTAGGCTATTGAATTGAAAATTAAATTAAAAACGACCGATAAATGATGATGACCTATTGATAAGAAGATAACATGAATAATTTAAGCTTTGTTTTGAATGAAACAAAATTTCTCTTAACGAGGGGGATAAGGAATTCCATACAACACATTCAAAATGGCAAATTGTTTTTTTTTAGATGACTGATTGTTAATTTCTATTCATGAAATTTTATTATGCTACAAGTATTATGATTATGAACTTGGGGGTTTTAAAAAAACATGTTCATAATTTATAATCATTTCAACAAAAAATATTTCATGGATTTTAATTTGACAGAAAGCAATGAATATTTTTTCATTATAATTATATACAAAACAAATTGATGGATCCATTTTATATCCAGGGACAGTTATGAGGCAATAGTAAAAACTTTGAATGAAATATAAAACAGTTCCCAGTGACCATGAGCTAGACTACACACAAGAGATGACAAATTAGAGGACATGAAATTGATAGACTAAACCACTTAGTTTTTTGTTGTTGGATGTATTGTTTTATTTAATTTCTTTGACATTGTTTTAAGCATAGCATGTTTCCCTCTTTGCTTTCCAATGAGAATTCCCAATTTTTTTGAAATAGGATATCTTTCATTTTTGGTCTGTCTTGCTGTAGCTTCTTGAAAAGAAAAGAAATCTCTCTTTTTATAATGGGGTAGTCAATAAACAAACAAAAATTTACAGTTTGTTTTAAATCTTTTTTTTCCCTTCACCCTTCTCTTTATTGCCTATCTGTCTCTCTGCCTGTCTATAATGTGCTTTTCTTGGAACTCTTTATCTCTGTTTGTTTCTTTGTCCCCCTTCTCTCTCTCTCTTACCCTCTCTCTCTCTCTCTCTCTTACCCTCTCTCTCTCTCTCTCTCTCTCTCTCTTGCTTGCTTGCTCTCTTTGAATATCTATCTGTATCTTTCATTTTTCTCATTCAAAACTCTCTTTCTCTGTCTCCTACATGTAATAGTATGTAAATTCAGGTAGATATTTGGAATAGACAAGATCTTAAATTTCTCCTCTCTATTGCTCATTGCATAATATTCCATTCCTTCTTCATTTAGTATCCCTTATAGCATTCTTCCAATCCAGCTACAGTGTTTATGTGTGCACTAGTATACTGCATGCACATGAATGTAAGGTGAATGTTGTATTCTGAAGCGTCTTTGAGAACGTTGTAGAAGCTCTCACATAATGTAAGAAACAAGCATCATTGGAATTGTAATCATGGGGGAAGAAAAAGGGACTCAACTTTTGAAAAGATCGCTGTATACACACCCTTACTCTGTAGCTACCATTATGTAGATTGAATTGTACATCCATGTAGTTTATTCTACATAATGCAAAATCTAACAAATGTTGCAAAATTGAATTCTAGTCTTATTTCATTTAATATCCAGACAAAAAGGGGAGAAAGACTTGACTACCTTATTGTACACATCCTTCCAAATTCTGCTATGCCGCTACATGTACATGTAGGTCTAATTACATTGTATTTTACTACAAAATGCAAGCTTTTACAATTTTGGCATGTTTGAATTCTATTGTTTCTGTAAAATGAGCCTAAAAGGCAACAAAAAAGAGTCTTGTTTCAATAAATATCCAGACAAAAAGAGGAAAAAAGGGGACACAACTTTTGAACAAAATTCTGTACACACACTTCATAACTACAAGAATGTAGATTTTATACTAGTTAGGAAATGCTATCTTGTATCCTTGTTGCAATAAATATCCAGACAAGAAGGGGAGAAAGGGGGACTCTACTTTTGAACTGAATTCTGTACACACACTTACCATTTACCGGTAGCTATTTAGATTTATTCTACGAAATGCAATCTTGTATAATTTTGGCATGATGAATTCTATTGTTGTGGTCTAATGTACCGTATAAGAGTCTTATTTCTATAGAAACACAAACAAAAAGGGGAGAAAATGGACCCCACTTATGAACTGATTTCTGTACACACCCATGTACTATGCAGTTGTGTAGGTTAATTTTGCATTATATTTTACTGTAGAAAGCAACCTTGCACATTTTTGGCATGATTGGATTCTATTGTAATAAAAGTTAGCTGACAATGCAACAAATAAGTCATATGTCATTTTTTTAAAGCCTGACAAATAAGCTAGACCTTGTACAGAATTTTTTTTATGGACTTTATAGTTTGCTGTGTAATTGTACTATTACAAAGAAAGACTTCTCAAGCATTATATTGTACTAGCTCTAGGCCATTATTTGCTTTTCTACTGTCTATGGTTTTTTTTCCTTCAAGAGATTATACAGGTTAATTTTGCATTATATTTTACTGTATAAAGCAACCTTGCACAATTTATGCATGATTGGATTATATTGTTGTGATAAAAGTTAGCTGACAATGCAACAAATACATGTAAGTCATATTTCAATTTTAAAAAGCCTGACAAATAAGCTAGACCTTGTATAATTTTTTTTTTGTATGGACTTTATAGTTGGCTGTGTAATTGTACTATTACAAAGAAAGACTTCTCAAGCATTACTAGCTCTAGGCCATTATTTGCTTTTCTACTGGCTATGGGTATTTTTTCCTTGAGATTATACAGTGCGTCCCAGAAAAAAGAAACTGAGAATTATTGATGTTTTATCATAACTTAATCACAATTATAATTAATAAATGACACATATTTGTAAAGCCTGGCATGACCTGACAAAAGAGAGAGAGGGGGGGGGGGAGGTTGTCAGGCATTACAACATGAGGGGGGGGGGGCAGTTCCCCCTCTGCATGACAAGCAAAAAATGAATAAAATGGGAAATCCAGACCTCCTTTACACCCTTTGCAATGATACGTCATCAGATCAATGGTCATTTGAAGCAAGAGTGAGGAAGATAATTAGGGATTTAGTCGTGTAGTCAGGCTTATCCTCCACAAATACCTCTCTTTGTTTCCTAAATCCCCCTTTACCCTACCCATTCTCTATCCAGTTCAAAGAAATGGTGAAGGAACGAAAGGGCCAGTAGTATAATGGAAAATTAGGTCATGGTAAAACCAGGGAGTATCCCAACTCCCTGGTAAAACATATAATTTGAATTTGTCATCTCAGGTACCAACTCATTGCCTATGTGAACGAGGTGGTCCCTGTACTAAGCATATGGGAATGAAAGAATTAAGTAGTCAATAGATTAACATGTGTGGTGTCACTATTAAAGCAAGACTCTCTGGGATATTAAAGTTCTTGATTATTCTGAATGTGTTTTTAAATTTTGTATGTTTTCTTTTCATAGGAAGGCAGATGTAGCATAAAAACTCTTCATCTGATTTCTGTTGCGAGATGTATTAGAATTTAGAAAGTGCCATTATATCCTATGGTATGAGAGTTTTCTAGAATTATTTTGATGGTTGGCAGACATGTCAGAATTACTAAAGCCCAATGGGATTCTTCAAGCATCACAGAAATAGCAAAATACACTTTAAATGATGCCATTCACCACTTTGATATAATGATAGATTTATTTTAAAAATGTTGTTTGCTTCTAGCAGATTGTAAAGACAGGGAATATGAAAACAAAGGAATATGAACTGGGTTTACCTACATCTCTACTGAAGGAAAAAGAAATGCTACAGCTTTTGGGATTTTGACCTTGGGATTTGCTACATGTTCTAAATCAAAGAGATTTGTTGAAAACTATCCCTTCTACGTACATGTACTTGTTCCACTTCAGTACGGCCCGTTGCACGATAAGCCCTACAGACCTCAATATAGGGGAAAAAAAAAATCTTCATTTGCATTGGTCGGTGGTTGGCCCCAATGGGACCTAACCTACATGCAGCTACCCTTTGTTTTTTGTATTGTCATGGTAAACATAACAGCATTTAAGCAAGGAATCCATGGGCTCAGTCTAGACTGACATGAAGTGATCATAACACGGATCATTAAGCTTGCTTAAATACATAAGAGCTGCTCAGAAAGAGTTGCTCTTTTAGTCACTTTGAATTAGGGACACATATTATTGGGAAAGGAAGGGCACTTAACAGAAGAAAAGAATAGGAGCAATTGTCAAAGAAAAAAGGGCAATTATCCGAGGTAAAATGGGGGAACTTGGGAGAATGGAAAAGGGTAATTTGTTGAAGGAAAAGGGGCACTTATCAGATTCTAATATAAGGGGAATATAATGAGAAGGGCCTGCTTGCCTGTTTTTTTTTTATTTTTGTGCTTTTGTTCATAGCAATTTGCATTCCAGTTTTAAATAGCTTTTCCTTTCTCATGAATTATGGAACCTTAATTAATCTAATAACTTTTTGGTATTGAAAACTCCTTGATATAAAACTTGCTCGCTACTTGTCCATTACCTGAATCTTAAATTTTCACCTCTGGAAATATAACAGCTAATTTTGTTTTTGATTAGGCCATGAATTAGCCTGGGACAATTTACAGTTTGAGATGTCTTTTGAGTAATTACTTATATCCCTAAAGTCATAACATGCAAGGCAATAACAGATCTGTAATTCTATTGACATTACAATCTAGGTAAACTGACAACTGAGTAGTGGGGTGAAAATTTGCAAAGCATGGCAATGATTGTGACTCTGCTCTACATGGAATAGTATCACAATGTTTAACCTGCATTAATCAACAACTTCACTTTTGCAAAGAGGAAAAGAAAAAAATGGCAAAATGCAGCAATTTCTCATCAAAAGCTAAGAAAAGGGATTTACAGAAGAATTGTCTACAGTGTACATTGTCACTTTCTCTTTGAAATGAGGAAAATTAAGTTTTTTAAATAGGCAATTTTACTTTCAGAGTCCAAACTAGATGATTTGGGGAAGAATCGCACATTGTGTGATAATCCAAAGTTTGCTTTGTAAAATAATTTTTGAATTTAATAACTTTCACCCTTGATAAATCATATGATACAAATCTTTTTTTACCCTTTCCATTTGAAATAAGCATCGTGTGCAAAATCTTGAAACTGTTATTCAAGAGCGAAATTGAGAAAGCTTTTTTATCGAAAAAAGAATTTTATTTGCTCATTTTCTCTGTCTCCAGAGGAGCCGGCTTTTAAAGGTCAAAGCAATCGATGCAAGTCAATATTCGTCGGCCACCTGTCACCACATGTGTCAAAGTCCATTGTTTTAACTTGATGGGAGAGATGAATGTTAAACATGCATTTTTTCTTCTTCTTGTTCCTGCGGCAG
The DNA here is from genome assembly GCA_035222895.1 of Strongylocentrotus droebachiensis. NCBI lineage: Eukaryota > Metazoa > Echinodermata > Echinoidea > Camarodonta > Strongylocentrotidae > Strongylocentrotus > Strongylocentrotus droebachiensis. The sequence goes on along the minus strand of JAVYIG010000128.1, from coordinate 123,398 downwards.
AAATCATTTGTTACTCATTAACATGGCCTGCAGGCTCTGGAGTGGATGTTAAATATTTGATGAGTTTCTGGTTAATGAACCAGGGCAGGATTGACATGTGGAGGGAATTATCATGACTGTAAGGGTGCGTTCAAGCGACACTTTTTCACCTAGAAACACGGTTTTCAAAGACAATTTTCGTTGGTCGTACAAATAAGCATGTTTAAAAACAAACAGAGATCTCAATAATGATTCTATATAATGTCATTATCGCGGCCTGCTTCCAGTCGATCGTAAACACATTCAGAAGGCATGTGACGAAGTTGACCTATACTTCCTGTGTCAAACTGCACAGTGTGATGAGCAGTGGCTGGGCTTGAAATGACCGAGAATCAGCATGATGAAAAATCGCTTGAATGCTCTCCCGCAGTAACCGTGTTTTTAAAGGCGTTTTGATTTGTGATTAATGTTTGTGATACTAGCTTCAAAAAATTGCTTGAACGCACCCCAAGAACAAATAAAAAAAGACAAGTGCTTGGCAGCTAGGTGGTATAGTCTTGATGCTCATTAGTGCACTGTTGATAAGTTGAATCAGGCAAATTAAAAAGAGAGATTGTCATTGTCAAAGTCACTGATCTTGAAAAGAGGAAATGAGGTCTCTTTGTTGTGAAGGTCTTAAAGTTTCCCATCCCAGATTTTATCTCATTTTGTTTGCTAGCTGTCACTGTGTATTTGAAGAGAAATATGCATGGGTAAAAGCAATTTCTTATTGTAGTTTTGGTATTATTAGTTTTTAAAGTTAACTTACTGTTTATGAATTGATTAGCAATTCTACTGTTGATTGATTTGCCTTGGAATACAATAAAAAGACAGCCATGGATTTCTAAGGAAAAACATCAACACTCAGTCAGGAAAAGAATATTTAGCATTTTGGCATGGTGATGAAAGTAGTTATTCTACTGTTGATTGATTTGCCTTGGAATACAATAAAAAGACAGCCATGGATTTGTAAGGAAAAAAATCAACACTCAGTCAGGAAAAGAATAATGATAATCTTCAGTAAATACAATAATGTTACTGTTTAAAGTGATATTTAAAGGAATAAGATTAAATACTGGTTCCACCCTTAAGAGTATATCTCAGTAACTGTTAGAAACGGTTGTACACAATTAAATTGTAGTAATATGCAGTGGCGGATCCAGGGGGGGTAAAAAGGGGGCACGTGCCCCCCCGGCCAAAAAAAAATGTGTTAAAATCAGCCCTAAATTCGCCCAAAATTTACTGAAAAACAGAGGCGTGCCCCCCCGGCCAATCTCTTTCCCACCGTGTGCCCCCCCGGCAAGAAATTCCTGGATCCGCCCCTGATATGATTGATATGAACATTAACACGTTACAGAATGTTCTTTTCCCTGAGCGGCCCTCTTCACACCTCTTTGGTTGAGATGATCCCCGCTATCTCTCATTATGAGAGGGAGACTCCATTCAGACAACCAGAATTCTTTGTATAGCTAAACAAGAATCATATAGCTATTTAGGTTAAGTAAATACCTTTTTTTCCCAGTGTGAATGTCTTGTAAAGAAACGTATAGTGAAACATCATAAAACGTCGCAAAACATATGTTTGAGCGCTATTTTAAATGAAAACTCTATAAAGAATCAGGGTCTAATTTTAGTCTGAACGTCGTTTTGTATACAAATCTTACAACTGGGCGGTGCTTATTGTGAGCGCGCACTGGTGAGTGTCCAGTTGCCGTATCACTGTCAACCGATGTCTTCAAAATTAGTCCCGTTATACGTTTCTTTATACGGTACAAGGTTGTTATCTAGTGTGTACACCTCTCGCTATAAGATGATTCTCTATACACCGTTTCTAACTACAAGTTTTGAATAAACTTTTCTCTTATCTGAACGGGCTTTTGGAAGAGCTGATAATGTCGGAGACCAATTACAATCGACAGCAGCGTATTCCAGCCATCCCGTTTCAAATGTCACAGAACAGCTCTATATGTCAGACACACCAGGCAGAAAGCTTCTCTCACCGTTAAAGGCGGAATTAACCGCTTATAGATCCAGATGGGAGCAGAATATCAGAGGAACAGATGAGCGACAGTTTCAGGAAAATTGGATATAGAATCAGAAAAATATGATTACTTAACAGTTGAAATCACAAGTAGTGGTGGAAGATATATACACATGTATAGTGTGACCATACATACAGAGTTTTCCTGATTGTTTTGTATCACAATAACTTAAAGAATACCTTTTCAACAAACATTTCCTTGCACAGGGACATGAAAATAATTGTCACCCATAATGTGCTATAACAATGTTTTAGCATGTACAGTTGCATTGGAGAAGGGGGCCATTTTTTATTCCTTTTTTTTTTTAATTTGTGCACACAAAATTAATTTTTCTGTGTATTACACGACACATCTTAGTCTATTTTTCAAAAGTATTCTCAATTATTATGTTTCTCTCTGACTTTTCTCAGCAGACTATGTTTTTGCATTATAAGCACATCAATGCCTCTCTCATTCAAAGATATCATACCTGTATTATGCAGAGCTTGATTCCAAAAGGAGCTAAATCCATATTATATCAAAATGGAGTTATTTGTCTTAAAATAATGATTTCCTACATGGGGACAAAATGCACTACCGTATATCACATTTGAAAATTTCACCAGGAAGTATGAACAAATTTAGGTACAATATCATGTTTCATTCCAAAAGGAGCTAAATCCAAATCGGTTTCATTCCAAAAGGAGCTAAATCCACTTTGGGTACTTCTGAGTAAATCACCTTTTTTTATTTTTCCACTTTCCCTTTAGCAATGTACCTTCATGTTGTTATATATATTAAAGTTGTCGCCCTGGACCAATAATATACATGTATGATAAGAAAAAAAATCTACCAGTTACTTATGACTTTTACTAATTTTTTTAGATTTTGTGGATTTAGCTCCTTTTGGAATGAAACATGGATTTAGCTCCTTTTGGAATGTAACGGATTTAGCTCCTTTTGGAATGAAAATGTGATATGTTGTTTACTTTCTTTTCAAAAGGTTATTTTAGTTGTGATTTCACTATTATTATTTAAAAGCAAAGGTTTGCTACTAAATTTGAATAAACTTCAGTGACTTTATTGAGAAAATATGAAATTTTCCAGGTACAATATCATGTTTCATTCCAAAAGGAGCTAAATCCACAAAATACAAAATTCAAAAAAATTAGTAAAAATCAGGAAAAACTGGTAGATTTTTTCTTATCATATATTATTGGTCCAGGGTGACACCTTTAAAATATATAACAACATTAAGGTCCATGGCTAAAGGGTAAGTGGAGAAATAAAAAAAGGTGATTTACTCAGAAGTACCCAAAGTGGATTTAGCTCCTTTTGGAATGAAACTCTTCATATGTATGAAACTATTTTCAAAGTACCGGTATTCCATGTTCATGATCATAAGGGTTTGATTGTCAGAAGGTTTCATACAAATTTTGACAACATAGAAAAAGATAGAAATAAAACTAACTCTCGATCAACCTGAAAGCAAGACTAACCTATAAAGATGATAAGATGAAATGCCTGCTTCTTTGCATTGTGGGGCACAACATGTGGGAATTAACGCTAGACACAATAGGATTGGATAATTAACAGCCATGTCGAAGCTGTGAAACAAAGGTGAGAGCAGGAATACTCAGAAGTTCATTTTCATCACACCAGCTGGGAGCTTGAAGGGCAATATTAACCCTGTGTACAATGGTATGAGTTAATTAATGCCTTTTTGGTACCAAACAGATGGTATTCATGAAATAATGAATCTGTAGAGAGCCAAGGGCATTGACTGACTTAACTTGTAGTTTGACTATAAAAAGCAGGAACTAACAGATCTTGATCAAGATTTTTACTTAATTAAACGGCTATGATGACCAATGCTCTTCTCACTGTCTGCAGACAAAATGCCAATGCCACAATTTCAAGTTCTCTTTTGGCATGTCTTTTGGTAGCTGTGAACGTGGAAAGCAACCTGCTGGACGTAGTAAAATACATAAAGGCTTAGTTGAAAGTTTTGTTTCACCCAGCCTCTTCTCTCATTAGATACATGGCCCTACGTGTTATCAGCTAGTGTCTGTGATATGGTGTAATATTGAAGCCTTAAAAAAATCTAAAGAGAATTCCATTTTATCTTCGGAAATTTCATGCAGTGACCTATTTTAATGTGTATTTGTCATGAAATTTATCTTTTATAGTGTTATATAGGGATTATCAATTTTTGTTCAATTTTTTTCCTAGACTACCTTCTTTTGCATATGAAGGTATGTCAAGGGATTGCTTTTTAGAGGCAGATAGAATTGATAAGCATCTCGCAGTGGTCTCTTGAGTCTTCTCAAGGGAGGGAAAAAAAATTCACATTATATTTTGACATTTGGCATATCCGCATGTTTTCAAATTGCCACAGATAACAGTCACAATGCTTGGACAATACGATCGCACCCTTTCTTTTTAAGCCTTTTTGACCCACTTTACGGTCTTGCAACATATAAAGAGAATATAGCGAGAATGTTTTGAACCAAATATGGTGCCATCTAGTATCTTCACCGCCATCTATTATCTTCACCGCCATTGATATCAACAAATTTTGTAATCTTTTCTTATTAATGCCCACTCTTGGCACGCAACAAAATAACAAAGGGTCTTTTTTTTCAGTGGCAGATAAATAGTTGATAACCATATATCACCATTTAAAAAAAGAGAACAACAGTAATATTTTGTTTAAAAGTCATAACATGCAAGTCAATAACAGATCTGTCTAGGTAAAATGACAACTGCATGAGCAATGGAGCGAGAAATTGAAAAACATGAAATTGATGAAAATCATTGTGACTCTGCCTTTCATGGAATATTATCACGATCTTTACAACCTGCATTAATCAACACCTTCTGTTTTGCAGAAATAAAAATGTGCTAAATCATGACACTTTTCATCAAAAGTCAAAAGCAAAGATAAGAATATTTGAGGAAGAATTGCACATCTTGGTATTATCACCTTTCAGAGGCAGATAAAAGGATTTGGTAAGCACCAGGCAGAGCCGGGTCTCTCCTCAATAGAAACGCATATTTTGACATCTGGCACATCCGCATGTTTTCAAATAGCCATAGACAACAGTCACAATGGACAATAGTATCACAATAGTATCACACCTGTCTTTTAAGCCTTCGTGACCGATTTAACAGTCTTTTTTCGGTATGAAACTGATCATCTGTACTGTATGTTGCAACATAATTATAAAGAGAATGTTTTGAACCAAACATGGTGCCATCTAGTATCATTGTCATTGACATCAACAAATTTTGTAATCTTTTCTTATTAATGCCCACTCTTGGCACGCAACAAAAAAACAAAGGGTATTTTTTCAGTGGCGGATAAAGAGTTGATAACCATCTATCACCATCGATTACATGAGAATGATGAATATTAATGTTTTTTTAAAGTCATAACATGCAAGTCAATTACAGATCTATCTTTCTGTCTACATTAAGATCAAGGTAAACTGACAACTGCATGAGCAGTGTAGTGAAAAATTTGAAAAACATGAAAACCATTGTGACTCTGCATGGAATATTATCATGATCATACAACCTGCATTAATCAACATCTTCTGTTTTGCAAAGAGGAAGTAAAATGTGCAAAATGCAGCCATTTCTCATCAAAAGCAAAGAAAAGGAAGAATTTAAGGAAGAATTGCCCATCATGGTATTATCAACTTTCAGAGGCAAATAAAAGGATTTGATATTAAGCATGTGACAGGGGTCTCTCCTCAATAGAAACACATATTTTGATATCTGGCACATCCGCATGTTTTCAAATTGCCACAGATGAAAGTCACAATGCAAGGACAATACAACCGGACCCTGTCTGTTAAGCATTTGTGAACCATTTTATTACAATCCTTATTTGGTATTAAACTCATCTGTGCTGCATGTTTGAACATAAAATGAGAATGTTTTGAACCAAACATGACGTGCCAGCTATCATCATTGTCATTGATATCAACAAATGTTGTAATCTTTTCTTATTAATGCCCACTCCTGGCACGCAACAAAATAACAAAGGTTTTTTTTTTAGTGGCAGATAAAGAGTTGATAACCATATATCCTGGTCTTTTTAAAAGAGATCAACATTAATATATATTTTATTAAAGTCATAACATGCAAGTCAATAACAAATCTTTTGTTCTGTCGTAATTTAAATGAAGGTATTTTTTTTAATTAATGCCCACTCTTGGCACGCAACAAAATAACAAAGGGTCTTTTTTCAGTGGCAGATAAAGAGTTGATAACCATATATCCTGGTCTTTTTAAAAGAGATCGAGAGTAATATATATGTTATTAAAGTCATAACATGCAAGTCAATAACAGATCTGTCTTTCTATACATTAAAATCAAGGTGAAATGACAACTGATCAGTGGAGCAAAAATGTGAAAAACATGAGAAGTATTGTGACTCTGCTCTACATGGAATATTATCATGAGCGTAACACCTGCATTAATTAATCAACATTTTCTGTTTTGTAAAGATTGATTGATTGATTTTGTTTTCATTTCATATAACAATTGTTTGCACAATAAAGAACATAGTTGACAAAGTAAGATCAAAATTATGAAATGAAAGCATAGTTTGTTTTTGTAGGTTCCTAATAGGAAGTAAAAATGTGTTTTTTTTCATCAAAAGAAAAGAAAATGAAGATTTAAGGAAGAATTGCACATCATGGTATTATCTGGAGTGTGCTTTCTTAAAAAATTAAAATAGAAAGTTTGATACCATTTAATGAAATTGCTGGTAAAGTAATAATCCTTTCACTATACCCTTATAAGGATATCATAAACCATGAACATTGTCTGCAGGTCAATTAGACTGTAGTCTTGTAATCTTGTTCTTGAGGAAAGTTTTAGAGAACACCCTGGCTCTCAATCCAAGGAGTAAGTTTTGATTGGCAAGGATTCAACATTTCTGAAGGTTATGTTATGGCATTTGAGAGCCAGACAATTATTGCTGTAGTAATATACAGCCCCTGCAGACTCGCAGACTTTAATGTGGTACTCCATTTTCTTTGGTGAGCACCTCTGCTTGGAGAATTTAAAGAGAAAGTTTCATCTGTTGAACTTTGAAGAGCTAATCTAACTTCTTTTAATGGGATCCTTCTCTTTGACCGAGCTACAATTGGGATCTTCTCATTAAATTTGATCAGAACAATGATTTACTGTCGTGAATTAAATTCATCTGCTTGTTCTTGTTCTTCTTCATTGTTCAAAAGTTGCATAGAATATGTTTCAGTGTAAAAAGCACTTTCTGTTTGCAGGAACTCTGTATTGAATTAGCATTGTAAAATTAGAATTAATGTTGTATTTTTTTTACAGAATCTTTTACAAGAGATCTTTTAGAGCTTTCCAGAGTTAAATTGCTCACTGCTCACGTGTAGTTTTATTCTTTCCCTCATATTAGTAATGGGATTAGATCTAGATTATTTTAAAGGATTTTATTCCATTGAAATCCTAGATCACTAGTACATTTTTTGCTATACCTCAGAAGTCAGATAGTTTGTGCTTTTGTTGGTTGACTCCAGTGTGAGAATGAAAGCCTTATGTGATGAATAATTCCCCAGATATATAAGTATAAGAAGAGATCAAATATAAATCTTTCCCACAGTAATATGTCATCTATTGAGAGCCTGAGAGGCATTTACTCGTCCTTTTACAGAGATAATAAGAATATAATGATAATATATAATATTCATAAGACGCCAAATCCATTTGAAATCAAATGCTCAAGGCGCACTAGTGCAAAAGTCAGATAGAACAAACACAAATGAAAGAAAACAATTAATTATACGCCAAATCATACAGATATATTTTTAGATTTTAGAGATGTGTTTCCAAGACAGTTTCCCCAACCAACTCCGCTGATCAGAGCTTTCGAGATACCTCAGAACATCTTGCAGTTTGTTTCCCCTATTCCTGTACCTCAAAGAATATTCAATGTGATTGCCACTTTACGAGCATCATGATGATATTAACAACTAAGCAAGCTAGGTAACCCCGACTGACTGGGATGGGGCCCGGAGGCGAATTTTTTTTCCGTACTCGAGAGAGCAAAAATCCCATGTGCGCATGCGCGTGGACTTATGATTTCTCTGCTACTTCCCATACGAAATGTATGTATTCGCATGTACTGTGCACGATTCGCGTTCTACGAGTAAACGATGGCATAGTAGTCTTCAAACACAGACTCTGATTTGCCAGTTTGACAAATCAATATGCGTATGTGTCGCGATGTGCTTATTCAAGTCTGTGTAGTTGTATGATTCAGACCCAGTAGTGCATATGGAAATACATTGCAACTTGTATAGAATGGTATAGTAGTCTGCAAGCACAGACGCTAATCTGACAGTTTGACAACATACTAGTAGTGTGCTGAGAAGTACTTTATTCAAGTCGCCAACTTGTATAGAATGGTATAGTAGTCTGCAAGCACAGACGCTAATCTGACAGTTTGACAACATACTAGTAGTGTGCTGAGAAGTACTTTATTCAAGTCTGCGTAGATGTATGATTCAGACCCTACTGGTGCGTGCGTTAGAAATGCATCTCAATGTGTAGAGTGTAGTATAGTAGTCTGCAAGGACATAATAATATATTGTGTATTGATGCAGTGGCGGATCCAGGGGGGTAAAAAGGGGGCACGTGCCCCCCCGGCCCCCCAAAAATGTGTTAAAATCAGCCCTAAATTCGCCCAAAATTTACTGAAAAACAGGGGCGTGCCCCCCTGGCCAATCTCTTTCCCACCGTGTGCCCCCCCGGCAAGAAATTCCTGGATCCGCCCCTGTGATGAGTAGTGATTTTATGCAAGTTTGTGTAGTTTAATGATTCCAGACCCCATGGTAGGCCTATGTATTGTGCCACTGCTCTCTCACACTCTTTCTCTCTCTCTCTCTCTCTCTCTCCATATCTCTCTCTCTTTCTCTCTCTCTCTCTCTCTCTAGCCCTCCCTCCAGTATGCTCGCACTCTCTGTATTACTTTTATTTATAATCATGGTCTGCTGAGAGCCAGAAGGATGTTAACTCTTAACACAACGAATGCCCTTCTGGCTCTGAACAAACCCACACACCATGAGGTCATTTATTGGCCTTCTCAAAACCGTCATTCTGTAATAATATTTTTTAACTTTGGTCTAATAACTCCTTTGTCAGTATAATCCATGGTCAAATTAATAATAAAATCGTGATAGAACAAACACACATGATGAAATAAATGATTCAATCATCTTGATTGTGGGCACGAACGGAAAGACAAAGCAATGTTGTCAAACTGTCCGATTAGCGTCTGTGCTTGCAGACTACTATACCATGCTATTCAATTTGGGATGCATTTCTGTAAGCACTAAAATGTCTGAATCATACAACTACTCAGACTTGAATACTAGTACTATTGCTACGCACGATATATGCGTAATTGTTTTGTCAAACTGGCAAATCAGAGTCTGTGTTTGAAGACTACTATGCCATCGTTTACTCGTAGAACGCGAATCGTGCACAGTAGATGCGAATACATGTACATTTCGTATGGGAAGTAGCAGAGAAATCACAAGTCCACGCGCATGCGCACATGGGGTATTTGCCCTCTCGAGTACGGAAAAAAAATTCGCGGGAGAGCAGGGTGAGTTGCTTTGTGTGTGTGGATGCAGTCCTGCAAGATAATACTGTATTCATATTCACGGTAAGGTTTGGAGAGAATCCACAGGGCATTATATTGACTCGATCCACACCGAAATTGCTGCTACCTTGCATGTTTGAAGCTGCTGAAGTACAGCATATTGGCTTTACGAATGAGTTTTCTTACCGTAATTGTGCTTATTGTCCTATACTTTCTCTTTTTCCTCCACCATTCTCTTGTAAAATGTTCAGTCCATCCATCAGAGATAGCTTGATCTGCATCAAGTAATGGGAGTACCATTTTTATTTTGGAGAATCTGCTTCCAGTGTGAACTTGCCTAAAGCCCTCGACCCTCCTCTCGAAGTGGGTCGAGAAGTTTGGACTGTCTGCAGATCAAAGTGATATACACAGCATTCATAGTAGCTGTTTGATGTAGACAGAGTCCAGACTCAACCCTCTTTGACTCTGAGTGTGAAAGGGGGGTAGTCGATGTTGTATTATTCTTTTGTACATATCCAAGGGACCCCTGGCTTGGGGGTGGGGGAGTAGGGGGAGGGGGATAAGTAGCTGTGCGAGCGTGTATCCATGCATTTACTGATAGCTTCCTGGTAATACCTCATTACACAATGTGAAAACAGGACAAGCAAGAAAATGTTGATTTTCAACTCTGCAGAGACTAAGTAGTTGGGTAAATAGCTACAGGTGGGGCGCACAGGGCTACCCCCAATTGAAAGATGCAGAACAACAGGAAAAGAAGGAGAAATGCAAAAAGAGAGGAAAGGAAAGGAAGAGAAAAATGGGAAAATGATGAGAGAGAATAAGAAAAGGAAAGAGAAAAATGGGAAAATGATAAGAGAATATATGATTCTCTTTTTCCCCCTTGTTTTTTTAATGTCATTCAATCGAGGATAGCCTCTGTAGCTATATACCCCACTGCTCACAGTCTCTGCAGAGTTGAAAATCAACATGTTCTTGCTTCTCCTGTTTTCACATTGTGTAATGAAGTAGTACCAGAAAGGAGCTATCAGTAAATGCATGGATACACCCACGCACAGCTACTTAAATCCCCCTCCCATACCCTCACCAGAGCAGAGGCCTTACAATGAATATCATTTTTGAGTGAGATCAGTCCCCCCAAATGATGTTCGTGCCCCACAGTGATGTTCGTGTCTCACAGTTGCTGGTTCACATAACACCACTGTCTGTGAGAATTCAAAGACATTCTTTACTTTGACAATTTGTATTGAATTGTCTTGGATCTTTCTGCTTTTTTTGTTGTCTTTAGTTTTTTGGTGACATTATTAGTTGTGGCTTGTGACCAAAGCAAAGTGCCTGGGAATGTGCAAAATCAAATCAAATCAAATCTCACACCAAAATATGAAATGTGCCCCAATGCCTTCCTTTATCACCTTTCTTTATCACCTTTCTTTATCACCTTTCTCACCTAGGGGCAAAATTGAGGGGTATTATGGGCGAAATGAAAATGTGGGCAAATGGAGTTAACCCTTTGCTTTATATGGGAGTCTGGATGATGCCTGTATCAAGCCAATAGGGTTTATATGATTCAGTAGTCATAGCAAGGGTTCAAGATAAAACAGTTTCATTACAATGGATATACTTCAAGCACTTTTTGACACTTTTAAGAACTGATTGTTTAATGAGCATTTATATGGGTTGAGGAGTGACGTGCTCTTAATTGAAAAATGTGATTTGGTTTTTGTGTATGCTTGTAAAAATTGGATTGATTGGAATTCCACTACAAAGGAGTGGAGAGTGTGCGTTGTAAAAGTACATAATGGAATAAGAATCCAGTGATGGGGTTAATACAAAATACTGTAAGGACTTTCTTTGGTAATGTTTTAACTGGTAAGGCACTTTATAGGAGACATTTATTATTATCATCATAAAATGTTATATTTCTCTTTAATGTCGTAAGATCCAATGCTGCTGCAAGAGCTGTATCATGTATAAACCATGATTGCAAATACTTTCCCAAAAAAATCAACTCAAGGGTGATTTCAATAACCTCTTGTATGCCCCATAGAAATCATTTTCAGATTATGTAATTATACATCATTGTCATGTTCACACATTTCAAAAGGTGGCATACAGAACCATTAAAATTGCCTGAGGTTGATTTTTGAAAAGTAGTCGCAAACGTGTTATAACTATATGGAAACATTGTCACTCCTTGGCCTTTTGTATGCTCAGTTGCCAACACTTGAGTTTTTAGAGTGCATTATTAAATGACAAGATTTTTTGAGGGCACATTCTGTATAATTTATACCACTTTATAAACACCCTGATATCGTCTGCTGAGAGCCAGAAGGGCATTAACTCATGTAACTTTGCATATAGTTAGCAACCTTGTAGCGTTGAGACTATGATGCGTTATCTAAGGCTTGCGTGGGCGATTTATCACCAGCTAATAAAGCCGCTTCAACATTCACAATTATCGACAAATCCTCGATATTAAGTTTCCTGGATGAAGAATAGCAAAGGATACAGGTAAGGGAAGAGGGGGGGGGGGTGTTGAGTAGCTATGCGTGGGTGAGCTTAAGCTAGGTGCTACTTCAATTTCTCCTGTCGAAACAGTTGAGGCAAGAAAATGTTGATTTTCAACTCCGCTGGGTGCATCCGCTGGAGTTCAAAGACATTTTCTATCCTCTTTATTCAAACATATGTCTCACACTTTCTGGCTCCATTGTTTTTTTTGATGAGTCTGGATGTGTTCGTTGGCTAGCCACAAGAAGGTCTTTACTGCCATTGACAAAACATAGATGTTGTTGCTTTCTTGCGGGGAGCCAACTTGTTATTCTCAAGTGATGGTGGCAAAAGTAAAGTGCCTCTGGTATTTGCAAATCAAATGTTCTCCGCAAGCGAGACAAGAAACAAAATGAAATGTGACCCCATGCTTTTGGGTGACTTTTTCAACTTGCAAACAAAACATGAAAATCTTTCATAACAAGTACTTTAACCCACGGAGGACCATTTTCTTTTGTGTGCATTTCCAACTGGAGTTATATGCATTTCCAGGGAGCTGCTTCACAAAGCCATTTTTCAATGACAAATTACAACAACAAAAATCAGTGACAAATCTGCTGATAACCAATCACAAGCTAGGATTGCACTAGCTTACCGGTAAAACTTAAAACTCTTAACAGGTCAGTTGACCATTTTGTCTACCGTATTTGGAAATGGAAGGGCATTATCTCAGTATAAAATTAGATATGATTGAACACCCTTCTGACTATACAAGAACCCATTATTATTATTATTATTTATATACAGGTATTTCAAAGTGTTTTGAGTTTTGGTGATTAGCTTTTCAACATTTTACAGGTAGTTGAGTAATACATGGCCCATGTAATTAAAAAGCAGAGGTGTGAAGTGTGCGACTTTGATTGTAGATGAAGTCGAATTAGATTCTGTGTTAAGCCCCATTTTATTAAAGTGCGTACAGGTGCACCACGTAGTCTATTCACACATCACTTTTATGACAATGTAGATTGTAGAATGTATTTAAAGCCCGTCTGTACTAGTTTGGCCAAGAGAGATTAGACCACCCAGGGTGGTAACTGACAGGTGGCTGTCTCATCAACTCAGGTCTCAATTAACATAAGAAAAAGAGGATCACGGGCGACCAATGGTCACCGATTAGGCATTGTTTTCTATAAAGAGGGAGCAAGTAGCTACAAGTATTACAGTGGGGCTTTAATAGAAGTAATATTTGAAGCTCATATTTTGAATATTATATTACAACATGGAACTTCTATCGTACAGAAAAAAATATATTTCCTTGATTGCTACATTCTAAGTTCAAATCTACCCAAGATATGAACATGCCAAGAATGGAGATGCAGCTGATTTATCGAAGTGCCGGGCTCTTACAAGCTGCATGGGATAAGGGTGTGTTTACATAGGCCATGGTAAATTAATTTAATTCAAATTTACACTTTAATTACCCTCCAGTTTGTAAACTTTTTTTTGCATCAATACAGTGTATTTCTAGTTGGCACTGTATGACATTGTTCACTGTTCACATTCAAAGAAAAGTTAAATATGTTCTCAAACACTTAAATTTATTGAATGAATGTGAACAAAGAATTTGTGGTTACTGGTATAGATTTGCAAAATTTTGTGTGTAATCCTGCACTGAAAGTGCATTTCTTGGCTGGGTAAAAATAATGATGATTATTAATAAATAATTGGAATTAGTGGGGAATTCCACCCTGATATTAAGTTGGTTTTGATAAAAGCAGAAAATTGAGAGGAACAAAGTAGTGAAAGTTTGAGCGAAATCCGATGACAAATAGGAAAGTTATAAACTTTTGATGTCGTCATCAGTGAAACACAAATTGGCACCACTGACTTATCATGCGAGCTCCTCTTCAATTTGCTCTGGACCGAAATTTTTTTAAACTTTCATTTTCTTAGTTATTTATGACAGAATAGATTTGTGACTTATAGGGGTTGTATGAAAACTTTTTGGCCATAATGATATTTAGGGTGAATGTATGAATGAAAATTCTTAATGGAAAATTTAGATTTGTTTGAAGGTTTTTTAGTACTGGGCTTTAGGAGGGGAGCTTGCAAGATAGGTCACAGAGTTGCCAATTTGTGTTTGATTGATTGCACCTTCAAAGATTCATAACTTTCTTATTTTTAATCTCTTTTTGCTCAAACTTTCACTGACCTGTTTCTCTCTTTTTTCTACATCTACCAAAACCAATTTAATACCAGGGTGGACTTCCCCTTTAAGATGCAATCCTTGTGAATGTGTAGAAAGAGTGTACTTCATTTTCTGTCCGCAGGGACAATGTCTGTCTGGGGCTAGTCTCCCTCCGTCTGTTGTTCAGACCCCATTCATGACCGACAAAAATCCCATCTCCATCTGAAAGCACGATCTTGTCACCTTTGGCGACAAAACTGCTATGCGTGCATAATCAGCCAGACCATCAGTGTGCACATTGCGATTGTTTGCTAACCGTTATAACATTGGGGATGCGTCAGTGCCAATGTTTGGATGTTTCGACGACGTTTCGTCATGAATAATGCGCGGAATGTGTCAGCCCCCCTTTTTATCTGTGATAAGTAGGTGTGTATTTCGTATCTTGATACTACGGTTGCCACGGAGCATCCATTACCTTGGTCAGCACATTCTGATGTTAAAGAGAAGCTCGAGTTATGGAATAGCTAAAAATCATTTGCTAGTTACCATATTCTTGTTGTTCTATTGACTCCAGTATTGAAGAATATCATAGGAATATTGCTCGAAAAATATTGCATTTGAAGTGCTCTCATATTTCAAATATGAATAGAAATAGATTACTTTTAAGTAAATTGAGATGCCACATGTTTATGCAGTCCCATTTACTTGTATCTCTGTACCGGTAGAGCACCTCTAGTTATTATTATCATTATCATTATTATTATTATCATTATAGTTATTATGATTATTATCAGTCTATGTTTAATAATCTTGATGATACCAAAACCTCATACAAAACATTTCTTCCTGTTTATGACACATCCAGATGATCAGCATAACTTCTAGCTATTTTATCTGACACTTAGATAATTACATGAAAACACAATACATTATCTGTAATGTCGTCCAATGGGATGTGCATGAAGAGGTAACGAAAATTTAAATTCCAACACACGCCTAATCAGTCGCACCTCGATAGGAGCCCATTCAAGCACTGAACATGTTGGAATGCCTGTCTACATTCAAAATTGACTGTCATGGTGTAAAGGTATAGACCAGTTTTGGAAACGCCCCCCTCTCAAAAAATGAAATGGAAGCTCTTATTACCAATCATGTGAAAGAATATGTTTTGACTACTACGTGATGATACAAATTTTGCCGGGGAAACCGCCTACTAATTGATATATCTGGTAAATTGTTATATCTATCCAGACTGGATAGATATCACATAGTCCCATATACATCTTTCTGTGTACAGTGCTTGTAAATTTACCAAGACTGGGCCAAATTTCTTATAATTTTGATGATTCCAGAACCTTGCAGTATACACCAATACTTATATGCTAGATGATCAACCTTTTTTGATCGATTCCACAACATTTCTTTCTTAATGCAATCGCATGACCAGAACTGGTCTATACCTTTAATTACAAAACTGATGTGATTGTAGGATTTGTAAAGTTACAGGTAGTGCCGAATAGCCTGAAGGGCAGAAAGATATGTTTGAGCTTGCTCAGCCTTCTTTATATTTTTTTTGAGAAATGAGGTTATAATGGAGATAATGTGAGAAGTATTATTCTTGAAGTACTCTCATGTTTTGGAAATTACACCCGAAGGCTAAGTTACTTTTGCCACATGTTTGTGTCGTCCATGGTATCATACACAAGAGTATAGCTTTCTCTCTGTCTCTCTCTCTCTTTCTGTCTCTATATAAAGAAAGAGAAAAAAAACTCTGGTAAAAAAAACATTTACTACAATGCCTATAGATTTCTTGCAAACAAATCTCACTGTTAGAGCAGTTTAGTTCTGTGAATAAATAAAACAAAATATCAAACACTGATGAGTGACTACAAAATTAAAAATCTTGCATAATCATGATATCACAGACAATGCCAAGCATGCCTGTTACAGTGTTTGTGATATCATTCTGCAAGATTTTTAATTTTGTTTGATGGGTCTGAATTTCAAGACAGCATTCTCCACAATATCATAATGATAATAATACACAACATTTATTAGGCGCTTAATACGGTTGTTTCTTAGCGCACCATTGTCTGTCTACATATTACCAACCAAAAGTTATATCAAACACACAAATTATAAATATGTTCTTTATTCAATAAATCATGTATATATGATAATTTTAAAAAAAATGAGATCAAACATGAGATCAAACATAAGATCAAATAAACAAGGAAGAAGATGGTATGTACCTCCTTTGACCGGCTCACAACTGCGCCCGTGTAGAATGCCATTCATGAATTTAAAAGGTGCGTTTTTTATAGCAAGGACTTAAACTGGTCAAGGGAATGAGTATTATAGTAGTAGTAGTAGTAGTAGTAGTATGGTATTTATTCATCAACATATCGCAGCCAATGGCTGAATTGCATGCATGATTTACAGAGATTTTATTTTAAAAATATTTAAAAAAAAACATCATATTTACAGTTCGTTATTTAACAATAATTCAAAGACAAGAACCTCAATTAAACTCATAAAGGGAAGACAGAAATAAAGCAAATATGGAGCAGGGAGATAAGGAAAGAAGAAAAGGAATGTTGAGGGAGAGGGAGTGGAGAGAGAAGGGGAGAAGAGAAGGGAGTGTGAGGGAGAGAGAGAGGGAGCGAGAGAGATAGAGAGAGAGTGAGAGAAGAACAAAGAGAGAGAGAGAGAGAGGAACACAAACACAGAGCTGGTATAATATAAAACAAATTGAAAATGTAATTGAAAATGTAATTGAAAATGTAATTGAAAATAGTTATTTCATCCACATAAGTGGGAAGGAATTGATTTGTAAAAAGTTATTTTGAGGCAAGAGTAAACACATTTCCACAAACACAGAGCTGGTATAATATAAAACAAATTAAAAATGTAATTGAAAAGTTATTTTATCCAAGTTAATGGGAATGCATTTCAGAATGATTGATTTAAATATGCGATGGTAATTTATGCTAAAGAATAGGGGCAATTACTGAAAAAGCTTGATCACCATATTTTGTAACAGAACAAGGTTCAAGGGTATACTGCAAGGTTGATGATGATCGAAGAGGTCAACTAGAAGAACGTAAAGATATCAAATCTGAAATATATATCATGAACAATATTGTTGCATGTATAAGAGTTCTAAAGAGTTCTTTCTCAATATGCATGCATGACCCTCATGACTCGTGATCTATCCTTCTAGTCTTAAATTCTACATTAAGTGTTATACATGATTTGAATTGGTATTTGTATCTTTTTATCAAGGGTTTTATTGATTTATGGTTTTTAAGTGCATAAGCAGGGCAATAGACCATGTGTATATACCTTATAAATTGAAGTCAAATTAGTCAATGATCTGTGAAGCAAAATTTGCACAGTAATATAGTTTGGTTTTGGCAAACAGTGTATAGACTATAAAATGCTGATTGAGGCAGACTTTTAAATATTGCCAAAACAGTTATGGCTATGATTTGTTTACACAGACAGTTTTAAAGCTTCCAAAGAGCTATTGTGCTTTGATATGTTGACCCTATAGTAAAAAAGGTATTACTATATTGAAGTAGTGGATAATACAAAGGAAAGTAAATACTGAGAGGAATTGGCTTTTCCTTTACAGTGCTGCATGTATTAAAGTTGGTTACATAGATATTTTACAGCTTCAGGTACTCCTACATAATGAGATAACTACCTAGACATCAACTGCTCATGGCTGCAGAATTTTATTGAAAAATTGATAGAAATTGTGTTTGCAAAAAAAATTGTGTCTAAAAACTTGTTTATTCAGTCTTTTAACCTTGAACAAAGAAAAATTGCAATTATTTTCTCATTGTGACTACTACATGTATAATATCTATCTAGACAAAAAATTACAATGGCTTTAGAATTTGCTGTAAAATGAGTGGAATTTTGGCCAAAAAGTTGTGTCTGAAAAGTTGCTTATGGTATATGGACTATTTAAAGCATGAAAAAGATTAAAATGCTTCCTTTTGTAACTCCTATACAAGCATAGTAGGCTGGCTAATTTGCAGCAATACAATTAGCAGGGTTTCCATGGTCAGGAAAAAAGCTTGAAAGTCTTTGAAAATGAAGAAAAAACTCCCTCAATGCATGGAAAGTCATGGAAATAGTAAGGAGAGGCAGAGGCCATCACAAACATGGAATCAAATATATATCACTTCAAACAGAAGTTATATACAAGGCAAGTTGAGCTCAAACTGTAGAGTAATTCTCACCGTTCATCAGGGCAAGTGCCTTGATTTAAGGCTACGTACATACAAGAATGGGGCCATGTGATATCAGTTTACGACACTTCATCCCTATGTTTATAGTGGCATACATTTATCAGCTCTATGATGGGGTGGCCATTAATTAGATAAGGCTATCATCTCAGCTCATATTGCATCATAAACAATCATTACATCAATGTCACGTGATGTATACATAGAAGATACAGACCTATTACGTTGCTAATGTGTCCCCCTTGCCACTGTGCCAGTTAATCTGTTCAGATCTACAAGGGCGTTTAATCTTTTATACACTGTGATGAAATACATGTATCTACATGAGTTAATGCCCTTCTAGCTCCAAAAAGACGATTTAATCCGTTTTGTAGATATCTAGGTCAAATGAAAGTATGGTGATTTTTCAAAAATTGTCACTTTATATTAGTTAAGTAGGTTAGCAAATTGGCAAGCTCATGTCTCGGGTGCTCACTTTCATACACCAGAAAGAGACCAATTGATGTCTAGAGCCCTAGACAGAGCAATAAAAGGCCTAAATTACAGAGAAGTATCACTTTTGGTTATATTCACTATTAAACCTGATATTTTGTTTATTTGGTATCTTGATGGTCGAAACATTCTGTATAGAAATTTAACACAGCCTGCATAAATTGAGCCTATCTGTGCAATGGTAATTTTTTCTGAGAACACATCTACAGATGGTGAGTTTCATGTCTTCTACTGATGTATGGCATAGAGAATGGGAATAATTAAAGAAGTGTGACCTATCCCTGATAGTTTCATGTCTTCTACTGATGTATAGCGTAAAGAATGGGAATAATTAAAGAAGTGTGACCTATCCCTGATAGTTTCATGTCTTCTACTGATGTATGGCGTAGAGAATAGGAATAATTAAAGAAGTGTGACCTATCCCTGATAGTTTCATGTCTTCTACTGATGTATGGCGTAGAGAATGGGAATAATTAAAGAAGTGTGACCTATCCCTGATAGTTTCATGTCTTCTACTGATGTATGGCGTAGAGAATGGGAATAATTAAAGAAGTGTGACCTATCCCTGATAGTTTCATGTCTTCTACTGATGTATGGCGTAGAGAATAGAAATAATTAAAGAAGTGTGACCTATCCCTGATGGTTTCATGTCTTCTACTGATGTATGGCGTAGAGAATAGGAATAATTAAAGAAGTGTGACCTATCCCTGATAGTTTCATGTCTTCTACTGATGTATGGCGTAGAGAATGGGAATAACTAGGAAGTGTAATCTATCCCTGATAGTTTCATGTCTTCTACTGATGTATGGCGTAGAGAATGGGAATAATTAAAGAAGTGTGATCTATCCCTGATAGTTTCATGTCTTCTACTGATGTATGGCGTAGAGAATGGGAATAATTAAAGAAGTGTGACCTATCCCTGATAGTTTCATGTCTTCTACTGATGTATGGCGTAGAGAATGGGAATAATTAAAGAAGTGTGACCTATCCCTGATAGTTTCATGTCTTCTACTGATGTATGGCGTAGAGAATGGGAATAATTAAAGAATTGTGACCTATCCCTGATAGTTTCATGTCTTCTACTGATGTATGGCGTAGCAAAATGGGAATAACTAGGAAATGTAAAATATTCATGATAGGTTCATATCTTCTATTGATGTCTAGATTGCCAAAAGATAGACATCTTGAACTTTCCTTGAAATTGTTCATATCATCTGTTGATGTAGGCAGTAGACCAATGTAAATAGTTTGAAAACGGTTTATTAATTTCCTTGAGTTCATATATTTTGTTGATGTATGATGTAGAGAGCATTGATAGCTAGAGACTGTGAATGTTCCCTGATAGTTATTGACGTATGATGTTGAGAAAGTTAATAGCTAGAAAATTTTAACAATCCTTGATAGTTTTTATATCATCTGTTGACGTAAGCTGATGACTTAAGAGGTTATGAATAGTTTGAAACGTTTACCATCCCTGACCTGAGTTGCATTTCTTATATCGATGTATGACGTAGAGAGCATTAATAGGTAGAAAATGTGAACCTTCCCTAATAGATTCACTTTCATACCTTCTATTGATATATGTAGATAACTAAAAAATGTGAACATGCCAATATATATATTTGTTAAAACCTTATGTGGATGTATAACCTTGATCTATGACAATAAATAGTCAAGGTGTGAGCGCTCTAAAATTCTTGTTACATGGGTATTTTAATAGAGAGTAGGAATTTAAAAACAACTATTCGACCAATATTGGCTTTTATTTTATGAAGTGTCGTAGTCGAGTGGCTTAAGCACTTGATTTGAAATTCAAAGGACGTGGTTTGATCCCCGACACGGCACTAATGTCCTTTAGCAAGGCATTAACCTTCATTTGCCACACTCGACCCAGGTGAGGTAAGTGGTTACCTGGCAGAAAGTAATTCCTTGAAATGCTGGAGTGCTGAAATGGCAGCTAGGCTAAAGCCGGGGTAATAATAGAAATGCCTGTTATAAGGATTATTATAACGTGAATAGTTTGAAAATATGAATGGTCCCGAGAGGTTCATATCTTGTGATGATGTATTACTTGGATCTGTGCCAAGTGGATCTCGTATTCAGTCGGATTGGAAAAAAAACGGAAAGAGATTTGTAACATTAGACCCCATGAGGATTTCATTCGCTTGTCTACTTTTCGTGCTAGAGTAGTAGAAAACATTCAAAACCGTTTGTATGCCATCACACAGTATGATTAATTATCAGACATTGTCAGTCACATTGTAGAACACCAGAGAGACATTTGAAAGATAACACCTTATGGAAGAGTGGGAAAGGGTTCTATTATTTTAATGATAAAAGCTAATAGGGTAGAGATCATTTCAAACCACTCAGTTATGAAGTATTATTTCTGTCAAATTGTAACATAGAAAATATGATATTTCCAAACAGGGATTTTATGTTTAAAAGACAATTTTTGTAATTCTGGTTATTCTTGTTTTTCTTTCTGTGTTTGTGTTTTGACCCTTTTCTGAGTAACCACAGTTATTAACAAAATGTTAGTTTTCAGACTCTGTTGTTTGTCTGAGAGAATCTTGTTGATCAAATACAGCTAGATTTATGCCAGTTGTAAGTTGAGCTGAGAGGAAGCAATACATCACACCTATATTACCTTAAACTCTCAGCAGTCAATATACAAAGTTTTCTTTAATAACAAATATCTTTTTCATCGAACAAGCACAAGAACGAAGAAGATTTATGCCAGTATCTAGCTGACCTGAAATGACCCCAACAGGTCATGCTATATACCCGCAGTAGCTAAAATAACCTTAAAATCACATTATCTATCATTCTCAAAGAACACAGCAAGATTTATGCAGGTTGGTTAGCCAGCTTCGAGGAATTAATACGTCACACCTTAAACCCACAGTAGCCGAGATCGTTTCCCGGTTGCGGCCTCTAACGAGATTAGCAATGTGGCCTCTAACAAGATTAGCAATGTGGCAAGTATAAACAGCAAAATATTTGGATAACTTTAATAACAGCATCCATCAGATCGCCAACGAGAATAATTGAATTATGGTTTACGTTTTACGGCTGCAGAGATCTCCGCTGTTAGACCCTGCAGCAATTCTACAAGATTTATCTGTTGTCCTAAGTTCTCATGTTACTCCCTGTTGACCCAAGGCAGGGATTTAAACGTTCTTCCATTAATTGGATTACAATTTAGTGATCAGAGCAGGAGAAGGTCATTATGATATTGCTATCAATTTTTGTTCCCACCCGTGCTCCCTTCCTCGATTTCTTCCCCATTCCCCCCACTCCCCCTCCCCATCAAGAAAAACAGAGTAGTTCATATTTTGAAAATCTTAGCTTGATGTTGAATTGCGGTCATGGACCTGCATTTCAAGAGAAGCTTGTGGTTGAGAATCATTAATTTGGCTGCTTGATGAACCTAATGAATCGCTCTCCCCCAATTTTCGCTACTGACTTTATTGAAATTCTGAAATCTTTGCACGATGGAATTTAATAAAATGGCATTTTGAGAACTTGACTCTTCCAAAATAAGAATAGGATGATGCATGTCTTTACCGGTAAGCATTCAAGGAATTTTGTTCTTAATGGGTACTCACTTCAGCGGGTGGAGAGAGGCGATTAATGTCTTACCAAATGATCTTGGTGATGTGGCGGGATTTTGTGGTCCACAGTCTGGCAACTTATTCATTAGACCGCACTATCTTTCTGTTTTTGAACCATCACAGTTACTGCAGCTATTACTCAGATGTAATCCACTAGTTTCCCTGGGAATGACATTTTAAATAATGTCGAGACAATTTAAGCCGACTAAAATGAGTTAAATTAAAAATATTTCAGTCTTAAGTTTTGAATGGATTAAACAAACACTAACATATGTTCATGAATACCAGATTTTATACAGGAGCACTGTACATTTACATGTAAAGGGAGAAACTAATCCTTTATAAAATGCAATAAAGTACTAGAGAAACACTTTTATCTTTTCACAACAACCATTCTACATGTTGTGGTTTGGCTCAATGCCAGATGCATGAGTAGAAAGGGCAAACATTTCTGCACACAATACATCTGTTTTTTTGTTTCATGACTATATTGCGCTTGATGCTAGAAATAAGCTTTAAAATACTTAAATTGGCAACACAATGAGAGATTTAAAATCATTGTTTTTTCAATTGAAATTGGACATATTTTCGGGACTGCATACGGTAGTCGCCATGTGGGATATATTTTATTTCAACAATGTAGCAATAAAAGAAATATATTACTATTGCCCCCGGCCCCCCCACTCAGGTTTCAAAATGACCGCATGCGTGTTGCCAAAATGTCCGGTAAAGGGGTACTTTTCGTGCAACAAAGTCCGGCCCGAGAAATGTAAAAAAAGGGGGTGTATTTGACTTGCACCCGGAGATTTCTTTAAAAAGGGGGTGTTTTTCTCTCATCTCTTTGTAATTAAAAAAGGGGGTTATAAAATATCTTGAAGTTGAACATAGAAAAATTGATGAAACCCCGCGATCAGATTTCAGAAATTCCTGCTAGTTTTGAAAGCTCATTCAGGATTATTTCATGAGTAAAAACATTGAGTCCCATGCACTCCCTTCCCAGTACGGCGGCAGTACGGACTTCTAAAAATCTGTGTGAGAGAGAGAGAGAGAGAGAGATAACAACAGAACGTATAGTCTGTACGGCGCATCCGCTAGCTGCACCTCAGCATGTATATCGGGCTAGGCTCGGCATCAAGCCGGGGCATGAAGATGGGGTACGTTATGAGGCGTGGGCCCTGCCAAAATTGTCATGATTGCGACGTCTTTGAGCAGGACCCACAGTCTCCTCGTTGTGGATATTGTGGCTGTCTACCTGTGGCTCACAGGGTGGCACGTTCAGGTGAGTAGTTTGATCGCAATAGTAACACTTTCAAACTCATTTTCCAACACCCATGAAAATGAATATGTGGGACTTGGATCTAGACCTATTTAGTTTTGTACTGAAGTGTAGGCTACCCTAATTCACACACAGCTGCGTTACTACTATCGTTTAAAGGGATTGGATCGCCAGTTTCCATGTGCAGAAGGCCATAATTCGCTGACACCAGACTTGGTGGAAATACCATTAATGGGGGTACAAATTTGCAAACAGCAAACCCATAGTCCAGTCAAGAATTACCCCCTAATCTCTCGGAGAGCTCGAGAGTCTTCGGGCAAATCAAAGCATTACATAAGGTCCAATGGTCATAAAACTCAAGGCTAACCCTGGTGATTGACAACACCTGTTATTGGGTAAACACCCGAACGGTGTAGAATTCCCCATGAGAGCCGACTACTCAGTGACTTTAACAATGTAGTCTGAGATGCAAGGCCCTACATGTTATCAGTGTCTGTGATATGGTGTAATATTGAAGCCCTAAAAAGAATTGTGCTTCAAAATGATCAAGAAGAAGAACTTGAAGAAGTGCCAACCAGTAATGACAACTTTATCTGAGATGAGAGGGAGGGGGGGGGGGGGGAGGTGTCTGCATGTCCTGAGATAGGGGGGTACATTGAGCAGTGTTCCGGATTAAGGGGGTACATTGAGCAGTGTTCCGGATTTAGGGGGGTCTCCAAGGCAGGAAAAGCCCGTGAAAAGCCCGCGAAAGGGGGGTTCGGAAATGTTGGCAGTACTCAGATAGGGGGTCTTTTCAAAAAGAGGGTACAAGCATACGCGTACCCTAAATAACACTAAGTGGGGGGGCCGGGCTATTGCCATTTTGAAGAACATTATTTGATCAATTGAGGCCTTAACAAAATTCTGTTCTGAAAGGGTTGATACTCTCATTACATACCCCTGTCAATATTAAACCCCCAATCCAACCCTTAACCAGCAATATCACTGCCATTTTGGGAATGTAATTTCTGTTTAGTCTTCTGGTCTTGTTCTTGTCGATGTGACAGAGATATACCGGTAGAGTAATTTGGCTTTTGGGCTCTCGTTGGTGTCTTGCAGACACTAATCCTTTATAAAAGCAACAAAGTAGTAGAGAAACACTTTAATACTCTTATACCCCTGCCACACAACCAGACCAAACCCAATTCATTTGGGGTAACCTAATTTTTGTTTGGTCATCTGGTCTTGTTCTGGTTGATGTTGCAGAGGTATTTAGAGTTCAATGTTCGTGATTTGGCTTTTGGCTCTCGGTTGTGTCTTGCAGGCAAGTAGATACATGAACTTTGGTCTTGTGTACACAAGAGGCATTGAATGACGTCAATATTGTATTATGTAATGTAGCATTCCACCATCACTGGGATACGGGACAAAGGTTATTCAAATATTTGACCCTCATTAGAATAGGGTAGTGTTCTAGTGTAAATCTAAGAGTTGTTAAAGGGAAATCCAACCTTAGTAGAAAACTTTCGGACAACTTTCCCTATTTGTTTCAACACAGAAAATGTCTGAAGTGTCAATTTTTTTTAAATGTATGACTCTGTTCTTTTGAGAGGACCTAAAATAATATGTTATCCATAATATATTTTGAGTCGCGCACCAAAGGAGAAGCGCTTATGAGAAACATGGAAATTAATGATATATTTTGTACAAGACAAATGGGAGAGCTGTCCGTAAATATCACAATCCACTGACCAAAGTAATCTCATATTCTAAACCTAATGAACTTATTATTGGTAGGATACATTTCAAATTTTCTCCATGCTAATACTCTTTTTTTTCTGATTTCATACAATTTACTTGCTACAAAGGTTGTATTGGCCTGTAAGATAATTTGTCCTTATAGATTGTTTATGAAAGTATGACAAAACTAAGGACAATAAATAAGATGCATTATTGCAAAAAATCGGGGGAGGGGGGAAGAAACCAGAGGAAAAAAGAAATGTATATCACAATGGACAGGATTATTTGTTACTGTAAGGCGGTCTTAATGGAGTTAAAACAGTTTAAATTTCACCTTCAAATCCAAAAGTAACGCAAAAGTCAAGCATAAGTGCATTATACATTCTGGTACCTGTGCGTATACTGAAGTACAGATACAGATAGAAGTGATTGAGTTAAGGGTACCATAAAAGGCATTCTTGTCAGTACAGCGTAATAGCATATTTTCCTACATAGATAGCTATGAGGACAAGCAAACAACATAATTTGCAATTTTCCTTTAAAATGGATCCTTGACGTCAACAGTCTCCTGAACTTGAAAAAGAACTACTGACAAGAATACATAAAAAAGACAATTTATGTTGTTCACGCTTGCTGTTACTGTAATTCAAAGGAGTCAAGGCTGTCACTATGGTAACAATATTCCTAATAGGTAATCATGTTAGTAGATATGATGGCCAAAAAGAGAGAGAGAGAGAGAGAGAGAGAGAGCAGGGGTGGGGGTGTACAACACATGCTCCAGCGACAGTTGCACTAACTAAATCACCAACTTCAAACTTCGCAAAACGTTATACCTAGTCCAGATTCTGTCCGTTTTTACATATTTTGTATTCTTCAATTATCTATATCCTCCTCCCTTACAATGGCATCCCACACAGATCCCAGGACCCCTCAGGTAATCCTGAAACCTACTTGCAGCCTTAAAGGGATCGTTTAACAATGTTAAATCTGAGATACACGGCCCTACGTGTTATCAGTGTCCGTGATATGGTGTAATATTGAAGCCCTAAAAAAAATTGCGCTTCAAAATGATCAAGAAGTGCCTCAAAAAAGTAAAAATCTTTGAGTGACCGGCTTTACCATACTCGTTTTCCCCAATAGACTGTAGTGTTATGAAAACCGTCAGGCGAACGGTTTTCAAAATTTGTAATTCCAATCATAAATATCTTGATAATCAGACAGGCGATCGGCTTGTAAAAGTCATGGGATTCCTGAATGACCTAAAGGTTTAAAATTATCATTGCATCATGAGCTTAATCCAGAATTTTGTTTCAGAGTCTGAGACAAAGTTACCGGATCCCTTTAACCCTATATTCTTTAAGCGTGGAGGAAATGTTAGAGCAGAGAGGAGAGGAGAGGAGAGGAAAGAAGAGAAGAAATGAAAAGAGGAGACAGAAAGAAAGAGAGAGAAGGTGGTTGAGGTTAAGACCGAGATCTCCCAAGGTCATTGAAATTCTGTCAACATCCTGCTTTAATAGTCAACACTTGATTCCCTTGATTGCTCGTATACCAGTGACTTTTTGACCAAGATAGCCGATGATTTATTTCAATTTTCCTGTCCAAGACCCATATACTCTAGACGGTGTTTTGTTTGGTATACTGACGTCAGTGATTGCTCCTTAAAAGAGGGCAAGTCAAGATGCTGACGTGCAGGCTAGCTGGAGTGGGCAATCGGAGGTCAATGTCGATGACATATTTTGCCAGACAACTTTAACGTCTTTCCTTCTCAGTAGCGCCCACAAAAAACTGAATATTCCCATAATTTGTCTGCTTAAGAGCCAGTAGGTCATAGACTTATAACATTATACCCAAAGTTAATGCCCTCCTTGGTCTTAGTATTCTAGTTATATTTCTCTTTTTCTTGAAAAGATGTTGATTCATTATTGTTTTTTGTCTTTGTTTTTGTTTTGTTTCTGTTTTGTCAGTTTCTAATAGCATATTTTGTAAATGAGCATATTGTGTGTGTAGTGTTTTATAGCAAGCAATTATGATTACCCTATTATTGTGTAGATGAGTGCTCCTTTCAGGAAGTCTTTCAAACCATGTACCATTCATTTTATCCTGGTTGAAGAGTTAGATATCTTTTAAGTGGGTGACTCTTGTTCGGAAAATCTAATGTGAAGATCATCTTATTATGTCCTAGTTCGTCACCTAACATCTGCACTTACATGTATGCGCAAGGTTAAAACGGACATTCTTCAACAAGATTTTGGGATTAAAAGGTTTATGTTCCCCCATTATTCAACAATATCTGTGCTTCATAAATCATAATGGCTTTTATAAATTGATATTTTAGTCAAGTACATGCACATGACTTTCATAACAAAAAAGGAAAAGGAAGGATGCATGCAGGCACCCTGTAAATGCTATAAGTACTAGAATAAGTACCACTCACTATTCCCTACTTGAGAATTACCAACTCCAAGGGTCTCGGTTCTGAAGATTGGTCAGTCCGCCTGGCAATAATTGTCTCATGAGGCCATGGTATAGAGCGAAGATTTATTGAATTATCCTCAATGAAGGAATTTTTCCATTTGATGGGGAGTGAGCTATGATGAGCCTGATTGGAGGAAGACTGGTATAAAATAATGGCCAATTCATTATGCTCAGGGATGGATTAATGAGACAAGAGATAGGGTTGCACTCTTCTTGATGGTTCCTCAACCTAAATATCACGTAGGTAGGGGAAATTGGCCCTCTGGTATTTGTGAAGATGAGTTCTAAACGGAATTAAGTCAAGTTTTTACCTTAATTGAAATCATTCTCTTTATAACTCCATATCTTTGAGGCAGAGAAGAGTTATCCCTATAGTTTTTGCAAGATGAATGCTAAAAGGTATGAAGTCAAATTTTGCATGATATGAGAGTATACTCTTAATGACTTATAACTTGATATGCAATACTGTAGGTAGAGATAATTCTTTTAAATTAGCCTTCTATTTGCAATGATGAATTCTAGAAGAATCTAAAAGTCTAAATTTACAATATTTGACATTAGACTAACGTATCGTCTTTGCTGAGAAACAGAAGGGCTTCAAGTTATTCAAAAACTTGTACAAGCTATGCACCAAAAGGGTAACACATATTTAATCATCATTGCCATTCTTGTCTAAAGTTATGTGAGTTAGAATTAAATAAGGCTACGACAGAAGACATGTTACTTTGTGTCCATCAGAGTTTTTCAACTGTGGTGCGGCAAGATATAGCTATTGAAAATGTATTCTGCAATAACATCAACTTCAGGAACTGTAACATAAACAAATGTATATAAATTTGAGTCTTTTGATGAGGAAATAACATTTTAGAGATGAGTTTAGCAGCAAATTTAGAAATTGGATAGTTTCAGGCAGAGAGCTGAGTAAATATCCCAATAATATAATATCAGTGTGTGTTTTTTTTTATATTGAAAAATTAAATTTTCCCCAAATTAAAGAGTCTCTTTTTTCCTCGCTCACTTCACTTCCCCTGCATATTTATAAAACAGTCTGACTACTGGCTACAAAATGCCTGAATATCCTTATATTTGGATATGGAGGTGCCTGAATGTATAATCTTATATCTTATCTGGTGTATATTAATGACAAAATAACACTTTTGCTGTGGTATAAGTGTGTTCTTTTATTTTTGCTCTCTTGATTCGCTTGCTCGCAAAATTTAGTAATTTGGTAGTATATATTCGGGCAAGCAGCATCTGCCCTCATGCCAAATGCTCCTGAATGGCTATGCATACATGTATGAGGGATGGAAACAAAATCTGTGATGAATTCAGGACTGGGGTGATGCAGAACTCTTTAATTTCTAAAAGAAGCCATCACTAAAAAAGGGTACATATACTTGGTGCAAAAATTGCAGGGTTAATTGGTTAAATAGTTGATACCATTTGAAATATCTCCAGATCTCCAATCTGAGTTGGTCATGCTGTTTGCGAATTGTATGTGCCAGAAGTACTTACTAATAAAAGGTAGCTGTTAGATTTGATGTATGACTGATTATTAAAGGGTTGTTCCTTAGGGTTGTTCCTTGACCAGAATAGAACCATAACATCCTGTAAGCATCCATCAGCAGCATTTAGACCTGCCTTAGTAAACAACCAAGGGGTGTTCTCTTTCTCTCGCCACCACCCCCCTCTCTCTCTCTCTCTTTATTCCCCTTATCTCTTTATCTTTGTCCCTTTCTCTAACTCTTCTTCTCTTCTTTACACAATAACTCTTTCACCTTTGCTCTTTCCTCTCTCTCTCTCTCTCTCTCCCTTCCTCTCTATCTATCTCTGTCTCTCTCTCCCTCCCTCTCTCTCTCCCTCTCTCTCTCTCTCTTTCTCTCTCCCTCCCTCCCTCACTTTCTCTTACATACCCACACCCACAACCACATCGTGTCTCCCCTTCTCTCTCATTCACTCAATCTCTTTATCTCTCCCTCTCTAGTAGCTCTCTATCTCTCACTTCTTTCTTCCTCTTTGCATCTCTGTTCCGCAGGTTCTATTTTTCTTTATTCTACCTTATTATATCCTTTACTCCTCTTTTATTCCATTTATTAATCACCTGTGAAACATAGCCATCTGTAATAATCATGTATGGTGTATTTATGTCCAATTACAGAAATTATCATCCATTTTACTCTGTTATCACCATGGGCAGATGAATTATCTGTGAAGACGAACATTACTGAGCATATAACAAGACACACATCTCATCCTCGAGGCAATGAACATGCTGCTTTTCATGGAGATTGGAGGACTTTCAATAACTGAACAAGATTGTGTTATGGTACACCCAAACAAAATAAATGCCACTTAGGAAACATGTAAAAATAGGGTAACAAAGACTCCTCCTGCATTTTGGATTATATCTAACAGGTCCTGATCGACTGCCTCCTTTTTACAATTTTATTAAAAGAATGGGATATGTTTTAAGCAAAGAAAAGTGTCATCTGTATGGAGCCAGGATGGCATTAAATCATTAACACTTTGGTTGCTTTCTTCGCCTCTCTGCATGATCACTCGTTTGCCACAAGTGCAAGTTTGCACAAAAAGAATAAATATGAATTGAGATAGGATTGCATTGTGTACTTAAATTCTAGTCTTGATTAGCTCCATGGCATTCCTTTTAACACTAGTATATAGATTCATCTTAAACTGGAAAAAGTTCAATTATCTTGAGGCCTTTAGTATATAGCTATCCCTTGATGAATACAAAGTGACACTATGAGCTCGTTGGTGTGGCATGTAAAGAGTTACAAGAGAAACAGTGCGCTTCTATAGCTCCAAACTGACAATGTCATTTTAACTCAGCATCCCCACTGAGTATGCATGTATGTGGGTGTGAACATTGCCTCAAACCTCCCAGCGTCTCTCCAAAAATAGACACAACTTGTCAGGTCCCTTTCTAGTTCCTCAGCCTCACATTTATTTTTGGCCCTTTTTGCCATATTTATGTAAGGTTATTCTTGACTCAGGTAGGAGGATGTTTTTTAGATGTTGCAAATTGAAAGCCGGGCACCTTGACCGACCTTAAACTCCCTTCCACAACATAAATATTATTCATGTCCCCGACCTGTAGATTCCCTGAATATGAAATATCTCGCCCTATACAGTCAGGGATGCGGCTGTACTTGCCACAATGCCCTTTTTTCTTAACTCAAGAAGTCGTTTAAATTGGTGTACCGGTAAATCTTCTTAATGATTGATTGTTTTGTTTTTTGTTTGTTTTTATGTTCGTAGCTTTCCTGTTACGATTCCATGAGTCAGTGGGAAGGCCTAAGAGTCATAGTAATTCAATATTTTTTTTTTTACTTCTGGTAAACTTCTTGAAGTGCGGCAGGAGAAGCTGAATCATTTGCTCTTTAATGTCTCATGTCTTGAGTGTATTTTATCATTGGAATGCCAAGTAAATAATAAAGAGCAAGAAGGGAAATGTTTTAAGTTACCCCCTCACTCCTCCTTCTTGCTCTCAACAGATGATATTAAATTAATTATAGAAAATAGGGCCAGCTATACTCCATACTCTATACTCCATACTTGTTCATCTACAGATCAAATCTTTAGGAGAGCCAGAAGTGGTGAACTCTGTCTTGAGCTATATAAGAAAGCACTCTTCCAGCTCTTAGCAGACGATATTACTCTAATTACGGTAAATAGTCTGTGTTACTTAAATGTGTGTACCTTCGAGCTCCCAGCAGACGATATTACCCTAATTATCTTTAATACTTTGTGCTACTTAACTGGAGGTATCCTATCTGCAGAATCCATGGTCAGACTGATCCTCCCATCGATACTGGTCCTATAGAGAGTTAATCCCACTTGTGATTAAAGAAGGCTATTCATCGGATTAGGAAGGGGGAAAGCATTCAATACTTGAAGTAGCAACTTGCTAGCCTTGCCTTAAGACTGCTTTGTATATCTTATACATCAATTGCCATCACCCTCTGTGAAATGTCTTTGAGACTTTCAAAACGAGCCTGTCGTACAAGAATGTAAACAACGTGTTTAAGGATTGAAGGTAATGGTACAAATTCATCTTTATTTGAAACTGGGGAGATGATAAGTGTGAAATGTGTAGCATTTGCAATTTCTATTTCCATTTTAAAAATCATGTTGTCTCCTGTAACCTGACCTTATCCTTTTTTTCTCATCGTTTAGAAAGAAAATGGTTGCAGAGACTTTCTAAAAAACTTGAAGTGATGTCAGTACCTTTTGAAACCAGCACACATTACAATGATTGTTATGAAATCAGGAACATGAACCAAAAATCAATTTTGACCCAGCTAGTTCATTGTGTTTGTTGACTTTGTATATAGATTGAATTTTCATAGTTTCACAATCATTTTTTTTTTTACCTGTGACTGTGTATAGTATATCAGCAACAGGTTTGGCACTATTAGACTACCAGCTCCGGAAAGGTTTGCTTTGGTTTTGAAATGATAGACCTGTTTCTTTCTATTCAATCATTGATTTTTCTCTGCATAGGGGAAGTTGATTTGAGGCTTAATCCTGCAATTGATTTTCAGCCTCTTCACATTCTAATCAAAGATATGAAGCCTGGTCTAGGAATATCACTTGTTCACAAGTTGCAAGTAATTGTTCCGATAGGCACCTGAAACGATTTTAGGAACTTTGAGGGTTGTGTGACAAATGCTTAGGCAACAAATGCTCCACACCAATATCCTACTCTAAACCAAATTTTAACTCTAAAACTGAATCATGTAAAACCTAGCCCTGACCTTCAATATAACTTAAACTCAATTGCAACCCTAAATCTGATTCTATATCTTTGACAAAATATAGCATTGATCAGTTGTTGCCAGAGCATACATTGAAGAATGACTAAAATGGGTTATTTCTTTACTTGCAGTGAGAAAAGAACTATTTCTCAACATAGCTGTTCTTAGCCGTTTTTCAGAGCCTTTTGTGAGATTTTGTGCGCTCAATCTTTCTCATCTCCTATACAAACTTGTTTGTTA
This sequence comes from Strongylocentrotus droebachiensis, assembly GCA_035222895.1. NCBI lineage: Eukaryota > Metazoa > Echinodermata > Echinoidea > Camarodonta > Strongylocentrotidae > Strongylocentrotus > Strongylocentrotus droebachiensis. Next base: position 90,180 of record JAVYIG010000128.1, on the reverse strand, counting down.
TCAGTTTTTCCCCCTTTTTACTGGGTCTGTAGGCGCATTTATACTGTCAAATACCTCATTAAAAAAAATTGTGATGTTTTGCGCTACCGTTTACACTTGTGCTGAAACATATCACCCACTGAAAAGCTCAGTGATGTTTTGGCATGACCTAACATCCCGATGTTTCAGCTGCGAGCGTGTATACTTGCCGAACACGCCCAAAATCACACTTCGGTTTGGAATGTTTCATGCTTGGCATTTTTGCTTGTATGGCGTAGTTGCCTTGGTAACATCACTGAAACATCGCAGCCAGGCTCCGGTTTGACATTTTTTGGTGTGTTTGGATGCAAGTGTAAATGGCCCTTGTGTATGCTATAAGGTGCTTCAATTTATGCACTTCCTGTACCGAACTGTATGCATTTATCTCTCTAGAGACTAAATCTGATGCAAATGCAAATGCATGAGGTATGTCTTCATCAGCTCAAGATTGTCAAATTGCCTGCTATTTCTAATTTGGGAAATAAGCCCGAAGTAACAAATCGATTATTCATCAGCTCGAGACTAGCCCTTGTAACTCGAGCTCGAGAAATTAGCTCGAGATATTTTGCTAAGCGTTCGCGCGTGAAGACGCATCGGACAAATAGCGGGATATTTTTCAAACTAGCCAAGATATCTTGGGATGATTTTCTCGACCAAGTTTCCCGCTAATTGCAACTGCGGACTGATGAAGACGCAAATTAGCTGGATAATTTGTGATCGGGATAGTTAAAATAGCAGGTTATTTGGCGATCTCGAGCTGATGAAGACAGGTCTCTTGTCTCTCCTTGTCCTCTCTCTGCCCTCAAAAGACTGACCCGGCTGTTGTTCTCCAGTATACCTAATTTTTAACACCGACAAGAGCAGGTATTTGTATTCATTTGAGGTTTTTAGAGCATGAGACTATGGTTTGGATTACATCATACATTAATTAAATGAGTGTTTTGACAAGTTTATTGCAGTACAAATTACCTGTGGACCCAGATAACTAACTATTTTTTACCTCTAGTCGAACTATTGATGATGTTTATGGATAATTCAATAATTCATCTGCAAAACATGTGCTTAATTTATAAGCTGTTGTTAACGAGAGGATTTATTTTCATGCATTTCTAAAAAAAATTATGTCAGGGTTCCAAATAAAAACAACGTCACGTGGGAAAATAAGTTAGTAACTCAGCATGTTTTAACATGTATTATACCGGTAAGTGGCCTGTTTTTTGTTTTGCAAGAAAAACGACAAAAATGCCTGCATCACTGTCTACTGTGAAAAAAAAAGGTTTATACAATATAACATGTGGTAATTTCATAGAATTCTATTTTTTTTGAAAAAATTCAACAACTATGTTTGATTAACTTAAATGGTTAACAAACAAGAGTATATACAAACTGGGTTTCAAACTTCTAGTTTATCTGCTTTGTGTTTCTTTTAGATTTGGCATAAAATGTTAATGGACCAAGCTTTAGAACAAATTTTAAAATGCTTGAACGTACAAGCAGATGCCGTTCCACAGAGAAAACAAGCGTTCTGGATGCAGACATACAGTATATACTATAAATGTTTTTAATGTGATTTTCCATGCCATGGCAAGTAAGGGGCTACATGCAGGGCTGTCGTTTAAAGCCGGTAACCGGTAAAACTTGCCGCCTATTCACTCGTTTCTTACCGGCTATAATTCCTATAATAAACCTTGCAAAAATCACAGAAAGTAGATCTAAATCAATGCTAATCCAAAATTTCCTTAATTTCGTCCAAGATATAATTAGTGCCGCACATACACGGCCGCAGTCGACGAAATCCCTTACGATCACGAACGCGACGTCGTCCGTACTTACCTAGACCTATCTATCTAACGTTACATCGCAGTTCTCCCCCCACAGCGCGGCGGCCAAGCCCGCCCGTCCCTACCCCCATTGCGATCCCGATGTACACACTGATCATAACAAAACTGAAGCTAGCTCGCTGTAACCAAACTATCCGTTGCCGATTTGATATTTGAAGATCACGGAAACCGGGGCCTATACACGTGCGTGCAATGTCTAGAGACAACGTACTTTAGATTCTGAGATGCGCAAATCGGCAACAGAGTTTTGAACTCGGCTGAGTTTAGGCCGGCCACGTCCCCGGCGGATCCCCGCAGCTAGCTCGCATGATATATGCAGGCTCGCGCTTCGCGAATATTCGAAACTAACTTCCGATCGCAATCGGAAGCCAATCCGTTAATTCATTTATTTTATTTTCATTTATTTCCTTAAAAAAAGTTGAATAAAACATTATAAAATGAACAGGAACTGAAGTAAATTCTTAAATGTATTAAATAATTTCATGTCAAAAAAAAATAATTAAATGAGAATTCATATGGGGAGCCAAATAAAAGTCACAAGTAAAAAAAAAAATCAAAATCTAGCCTCTGCTGCCCATTATTTAAATACTGTACATGTATTCAACAAATCATGATGTAGAAAGATTGAGTATGGTGCATCATCTCAGTTTAATTAAAAATTACAAAGTAATGGTACAAAGTGATAAATAATTATCAACTTAATAACTTTTCTTAGATTGTTCATGTAATATTAAACATGAACAATATGTGTGTTTATTACAATATATGTTTAATACAAGGTAGGAAAGATAACTACAAATTTTCTTCTTAGGTATGCACCAGATTGCACGATTTCAAGTGGAAAATCCCAAAAGGTCCCTACCGTGGGGGGGGGGACACCCCCCTCCCACACCCTCCCCCCCTCGGTCGCTTCGCTCCCTCGCAGTGATGGTACCTCCTATAAAATTCAAATTACCTCCTTCAAAAATAATTAACAAGACCCCTGACATGTACTAGGCACTTTGGACTGGGAAAAAGGGTTTCAAACATAGGGAGATACATTATATCAGTTGTCCAAATATGTTTATAGTGCATTTAAATATTTGTTTTATTAATGAAAGCACAAACACAGTGGACTGAATCCCAATGGATTGTTTTTTGTACACAAGAGTAGGAGAATGCAAACAATAATATAAATTTAGTGATTTCTGATATACAAAGGACTGCCTGAAAGAAATTTTATCAAAAATTCCTGATATTGTTGTTGATCTTTGAACCTTGAACTTAAACAAAAAGTGGTATAGTCAGCTCAAGTTACCAACACTTTTCCGTTGATTTACTTGCTAAACTGTGAGAAATATTGGACATGAGAAAGGGTAGAGTCTTTGTTACAAGCCTAGCAGTGTGCTAATACATATTTGATTGGGTTTCAGAAGCCATTGCTTCTGATTACAAAATGAACACCCCCACTGCCTGAATTAATCACCCAATTTGAGTCATGGCGCAAACTTAAGTGAAGATAGATTATTCGGGTGTTGGAGACAGAAGGGGGGAGTCAAAGTGGAAAAGCCACCGGCAAACGTTTAAAGGGCTCCGCAGATCAAGGCATTATGTCAGATCTATTTATCGGTATGATGAAGGAGTGCTAATGCAGTGTAGTTAGAGGGGATAGAGACTTTCGAGTTGTGAGGTAAGATGGGAATGGTTAATTAGGAAATGGTAAGGTCATAACAGGTAGTTAAACTAATGGAATTAAATTAATAAGAGGCCGGTAGAAAGGAATTTGTTTCCCAGGTTGGGGGATATATGAAACGGTAAAGAGGTATCCTGTTAAATTATGCATTTCTGCACTATTAAGTTGATTTCATTAGAGTGTAAAGTGGCATTGTAATTCTAATCCATTACCGCAAACAATATGAATTGTTTAGATCTGCATTTTGGTTCTATTTCAGTGTATTTGATTCTCATGCTAGAAAGGCTAGGGATGGGCTTTTTACATTTTGTTATTATATTGCGTTTTATTAATTTCTCCTGTTTATTTTTCCACTTTTGTAATCCATTTTTTTTTAACTCTCATCTTCTTCCCCCCCCCCCCCCCCTCTCTCTCTCTCTCTCTCTGTCTTTCTCCAATATCCTTTGTCTTTTTCATTCTCTGCATGCTCTGTCCTATATCTTCTGCCTGTATCTCTTGTTTCCCCTCTTTTCTCTCCTGTCCCCCCCCCCCCACATATTGCTCCGTTTAGTCTCATTTCACAACGCCCCCTTTCGTCAGAGCATGGTCAGAGTCAGCAGCCTAACATGTTAGCCTATGGACGTTTTTTTTTTAAATCGTTAAAAATTCATTTTTTGTTTAAACGAAAAGCACATCCACCCCGACGTACGTTATCACTAGCTCTTTCATTGGAGCCCTCATGTCTCATTGACTTTTGAAAGTTCACCCACCGTAATTTTTTTTAAATAGGTTGCAAGCTCGTCATTGCCTATAATACACATGTGAAACAAGTCTAACTTTTGACTCAGTTTGCCAAGCCATTTGAAGATTATAGGTCGAGCACAGGAAACATAAAAAGCATGAATTATCATAGATCACTTCTGCCTATTTCATTATGTCCATTTCATCCAACCCCCCACCGTAATTTTTCAATTTAGTAAAAGCAAACATTTAGCTGAGGTAAGCAAAAACATGAATATTCATGACACACCATGGACTATTCGGTTATTAACAGAGGGGTGCAATCGGTCATCACGTCAAACTCCCCTAATTACCACCAAGTATTTCATATAATTATATAGTTTGGTATGTTTCTTTTACTCACTCATGAATTATTAAATATCAATGATGGTTTAAAGAAATGTAAAAGAAATTTTAGTATATATTTATTAACAAAGTAATTTATATTTAGCAAAGCAATCTCACATACAAATTTACTATCAAGTGTCGTCTGCTACGCCGATTGTCGCCTGCTTCGTTAAAGGCACATATTTATCGTTTGGACTGTAAGGTATACTACTATACCAGGGAAATTTGTATTTTCCCGCAGTACAACGTATAGCAGGAAAATGTTGTATATGCGGATCCTTTTAATGATTACGTAATGGAAGTGGCGAGGCGGTATGTTTTTAATAACTTACCCCGTAGGCAGGTGAAAGTTATTGTATTGAGAAGGAAAGGAATGTTCAGAAAGGCATAGAGAGGGAAGTGGGTGTGGTAGCCATTCTAGCTTTGCACCTACATCAGTACGAGAATACACCCGACGGCGTGGTGGCCTGTACTTATAGCGCGCGAACACATCACACCCAATGGCATACACCCGGTACCCTGCAACACAGTGGAACATTCTAAGAAATTAAAAAATTATCTACAAAATGGACCTCTTGAATCATCTGAGAAGTAACTTACCCTATTCTGATGACTTCAATAAATGTCAAGATAACAATGGCTGCTTTTCCATCCAAAAATAAAACTAGTTTGCAATTAGAAATAGTCAATTTCTCGATAATTTCACAAAATATATTTGCCGCCGCATTCAATATGACGTCATTGACAGCTGATTGGCTAGTTTGGTAGTGACGTCGAACGAGCTATGTTTGTGCTGCAGTGATCGAGCGAGCGAAAATGAGACAATCGGAGCAATATGATAACCTGTATATCCTCCCTTCTCACTCTGGTCACCCTGGAAAGCATGAACTTACAAAGATGAAGATGTAAAGATTATTTCTTTGATCCTACTAAGACATCATGAAAGCTGTCACAAGTTTCTAATAACTTTTTAGTAACGTTTAAATGTGAATCAAAAGTTCTTTCATATCTACAGTAGATCCAAATGAAATGTCCTTTGTTTGTGGATAGATTCTTTAATAGACTGTACCTGGAAATTGTCAATGTGACTAGTATTAAATGTAAACACATCATAAACATGTACGCAGTCAAACCTGTCGTAATGGCTACCTACCTATAGTGGCCATGTCTTTTGTCTCCCTTGAGAAATAAACGAGTGTTGTGAGACCTGTCTAGAAAGGCCACCTGTCTATATAGAGTGGCCATTTTTCCTGTTTCCCTTGGGTGGCTTTTATAGACAGGTTTGACTGTAGTTTGCCTTATATTGTATACTTAAGTGGCAGAAAGCTCTGAAAAGTCTAGGCTATGTTATGTAAATTGTCTGATCGCACTTTGGTGAAAGATATTACAGAGTAGACCCAAATTCATGAAGATCAATTTTGATCATTTTCAGACACATGATGAATACAAAAGGAGTGGGAAGGAAGGAAAGGGAGAGAGAGAAAGAGAGAGAGAGATAAATGGAGAGGGGAGGGAGATGGGAGAAGGACAGAGTGCAATGGAAGGGAGAAAAGAGAAGAGAGGGAGAGATGAAGAGAAAGGAGAGTGAGAATTTATGATTAGGCAATGTTTGTAGTCTGTTAACCTCAGCCTGCAGCCTTCTCTCATTTTACCAGTATTGTTGTCAAAGAAGCAGGCACATGGCATTTTTGCTCTCAGAAGATTATTCTGCATCTTTGAAGCCAGAAGGACATTAACATCCGTTTAAAATGATAACTCTACACCCTTCTGGCTTTGAATAGACCATATCATCTTCAAACACATCACACTCTTTAGATTGACCCATTTTCCCAAAGCTGAACTAGCTCTTCGGTTGCATTCATATTATCCTCTTCAGATAAGCCAGAACTTGACAACCTCCCGTAAACTTGTCTCTTTTTTTTGCGATGATAACATTATACCTGGACTCCATTTTCATCTGCAATAAGATTAACCTAGATGCCTGTAGCTAGTGAACTCTGGAGTAGTGTTTGGAGCAGCGTTTATATCAGCAAACTAAAGATAAGCTAAAATTTGATGTCGATGACCCTTCGGTGACGTACTTCCATAGCTGTGATGATCAAAATGAAATGCATTTCTTGTCTCTTGATTTTTTGACACTATTTGTTTTCATTGATTTTGTATAATTTCAATGCACATGTGGTGATATTCAAACAGAGTTTGGTGTGTACAGTATGTATTAGAACTTTTGATGTGAATTGAATTTTTGTATGCAGTTGGTTAGTTGATGAACAATTTACATCCCTACAGAATGATTCTTCAAATATTTCCTGGTCCCTCATGTTCTGATAAGGTATATTCATATAAATACTCCCCCCCCCTCCCCCTAAACAAAACAGAGAGAGAAGAGAAATTACATTTTTGGAAAGCAAAACAAATTCCTTTGTGAGCTTTTTATTCATCATGTCCGATCCAGTGTAATCCAAAAGTATTTGATTTATAGCGCCTTATTCGTAGCAGTTAAAAATTACTGAACAATTTGCTTTACAGAGTATAATGGTCACTGACAAAATTATAATTCGCTTCATAAGCCCATTTGACCCAATCAAATCTTTGTTCTTTTAAAAAAAAATGTGGGAATGGTTAACAGCTCATTCAACTGATGTAAAGATGAAGCAGTCTTCAGGGTGGTGGGTGGCTTGTTCATTTGCTCTCGCCCATCTGAACGTGCTCATGGCATCGGGAAACGTCTCCGGGGCATTTGGAAACGTCTCTGCAATTCATGTCATGTGGAGAGGGGTGATTTTAAGAAATGTGAACCAAATTGAGAATCTATGTTCTTTTACAAAATATTTTTGCATATATATTCAAAGCTCATTCAACTGATGTACAGATGTAGTAGTCCTCAGAGTGGTGGGTGGCTTGTTCATTTTCTCTCACCCGTCTGAACGTGCCGTGGCATCGGGAAACGTCTCCAGGGCATCGGGAAACGTCTCTGCAATTCATGTCATGTGGAGAGGGGTGATTTAAAGAAATGTGAACCAAATTCAGAATCTATGTCAAGAAGTAGAGAATGTAATAGGAGAGCGTTGAGCAGGACATGTCTTCATCCGTTTCTCTTTTATTTCCCCTTTCTTGTTCATTTACCGTGGAGTGGGAACTGTGGGGGTGAAGAGTTTGGCGCTGCTGCCGCGCTGTTGCTATAAATAGAGATGATGTCATGGAAAGATTTGGAGACATGAAGAGATGAGTACCGATAGATTGGAAGGTATTGTGCTTGATGGTGATTCACTAGATTCTCCTTTCAGGTGTTGAGAGAGTTTCGTGCAGGTGTTTATTTTTTTTGTATGTGCTGAGACAAAGAATTTTATCAAGTATTTAAAAGGTACAATTAGGAACTCTCTCAAGTTGTAAGGTGTTTATGCATATATTATTAGCTTAACTAGCATGGGTTACACTGGGATTGCTTCAATTCATGATTACAGCATGAATGCTTGTAAAAGAAGCATGCATAAATCCAATTTAGTCCATGAAATTCTATCTTGTATATACCGTGTGAGTCAAAAAAAAGTTTACACCTAGAAAATTGCTAATTACTTTTAAAATCAGCTATGAACAGTAAATTATTATACATCTTATAAAAGAGCGTTTTGTCCCAAATCATTTGGTATCTTTTTTGTGTGGTATTTGTTCACGCTTGGATGAACAGGAGGCATTGTTCGCGAGAGTGCAAAATTTGACTTGCGCCAAAGTGATGCCTATACAGTATGTATTATGCTGGGATTAGCGGAGTGAGAGAATGAATTGAATGTATGAAATGAGATGCATTGCATATGATTTTTGCAAAAGCAAAGTCACACACATACACATACGCGTACAAATGTTCGTTGATATTTGATATTCGATATCTGATATGTGTAGCATGATTAATTTTGTTAGGGATGTTATTTGGATCTGCAATGACCGAATTAATACTCAAATCCGAATTGTTACATTCAAACATCACATTAGCAACAGTTTGGCGCAAGTCAATTTTTGCACTCTTTCAAACAATGCCTCATGTTCATTCAAGCGTGAACACATACCACACAAAAATGATACTAAATGATTCGGGATGAAACACTCTTTCATAGTATGTATAATAATTTACTGTTCATAGATGATTTTTTAAAAAATTAGCAATTTTCTAGGTGTAAACTTTTTTTGACTCACACTGTATATATATATAAATATATAACTGTATATATAACTGTATAAATATATATATAACTGTATATATAATATATTTTTATTGATCTTACAGCTATTAGGTATTAAAGCAAACCATACATGATTGCTTGTCATCGTTTTCTTTTAGAATATACATACAATCCATGATAGATCCATTGCCAGTCCATTCTTCCGGGCAGTCATGGATAGTCTTTCCTCCAATTATTACTTTACTTGGGGTCAACACCCTATAAGTATCAGGATTATAACCCCTACAATTATGGCTTTAAACCCTCACAGAGCTCTCATTTCAATGCATCAATTTCATATATTATTTCAGTCCTTGTGAAGGACATGTACTTGAGAATACCAGCATAATTTTTTGAAATGATCGCAACTGTTGGTAACATCTGTAAACATTGGGCTGCCATATTAAGCTTCCTTTAAACTATTCAGTACTTCCGTTGGTAATGTGCTGGTAGAACTGCACGCAAGGTTTATAGGAGATGGTTGGGCTCCAAGGCAATTGACTTCCTGTGTATTCTTCTTCTTCTCTTCTCCCCTTCTTCCTCTTCTTTGTTTTCTTCTTCTTCTTCTTCCTCATCTTCTCCCTCTTCTCCCCTTCCTCCCTCTTCTCCCTCTTCTTCTTCTTCTTCTATTCTCCCCTTCTCCATCTTCTTTGTCTTCTTCTTCTTCTTCTTCTTCTTCTTACTCTTCTTCATTGTCTTCTTGTCCTTCTCCTTCTCCCTCTTTTTCTTCTTTTTCCTCTTCTTTTTTTTTTCTTTTTCTTCTTCTTCTTGTTCCTCCCCCCTTTCTCACCCTTTTTTATTGTCTTCTTCTTCTCCCCCTTCTTCATCGTTTTCTCTATTATTCTCCCTCTCCGTAGCCGAACATGCTTGGGACAACCAGCATCAACCAGACTGGGACGGGGTTCAGTGCCTTTCCCAAGAACGGCATTGGTATACACGGAGGGTAAAAGAAGCTATCAATATCCGTCTCAATCCTAATAATTTCAACAGAGACAACGGGATCGATATCCCCGAATTTTGGATGCGGACGATACGCCGCCATGACACTCGCCGTCCTGCCAGCCAACAACGGTCGATTCCATTCAGCAGACGGCCCGAGCCAGCGGCCCGTTGATTGGTCGAGTACCGTATGCGTCGGCCAATAGGCCTGGTGCATCAGCCGAACCAGCGGCCGAACCAGCGGCCTTGGTGATTGGTCGATCACCGTGTGCGTCGACCAATAGGCATTGGGCGTTATTGTTCCAATTATCGATCAAATTTTAGACCGCTTTACGGTCCTCCCGTAAAGTATAAAAGACCCTTGCTTACAACAGTTTTTATCACCTGACGAAGTATTGCAGTAGCATACGAAACGTCGTGATCTTTTAGATTCCTTATTGACCACATTGCGAGACAAACGAATATCACTAGCGATATTATTTTCGATTCTCCCTCTTCTTTGTCTTCTTCGTCTTCATCTTCTTCTTCTTCTTCCTCTTCATATTCTTTTTCTTCTTCTCCCTCTTGTTTATTGTCTTCTTCTTCTCATTCTTTTCCTTCTTCTTTTTCTTCTCCTCCTCCTCTTTCCTCTTCTTCTTTTTCACCTTCTCCTTTTTCATTTTCTCCTCCTCCTTTCTCCTCTTTCTTCTTCAGGAGAGTTGTTTGTAGCAGGTGTGGGGAGGATGCATGTAGGCTTTGTGGTTTCAATTGGTTGCTTATTGCGAATTTGGAGAATAAACAACAGTATTATTCTCAGGATTCCTACAGTGAGATAATAGAATGGTCCGTTAGTATTTGTTTAATGTGGACAAAATATATACATATAATGATATCCCTATGGCTGGATTTTGGAATATCTCTGCAGAATAATATCCTCATGAATGAATGTTATATCAGCTGAAAATTATTACCAATATCCTTGAATATTTTTTTTTACATGATGACCCGTTTGCAATTAACTGAAATAATACAAAATTAAGAGGAATCATTTTTGTTTTCCACAAGTATTTTCTTCAAAGGTGAGCTCAAAACTACCGAGTGCTTGTATGAAAGGTTAACCAGCTTCTGAAATAACCGGAAACAATGATAGCACAATCATTCCCGGAGCAAAGTACAAGAAGTTTATACAATCAGTGAAAGGGTATAGGATTGCATGTCCGTGACAAGCTGGTTTGAAATGCTTGAAGATTGTTGTCACTTGAGATGTAATCAGTGCTGTTGTCTGCCCACTGTGATGACAGCAGTCAAAGAGGGGTTGAATTCTGGGAAAGGTGAAAACGATTTGTGAGCTTTTTACATTCTTTTTTATATTATTGCGTAGGAGTATCATAGAAAAAGTGTCCACTGAAAAGGATGGCGCTTCAAATTCCTTCATTTTCAAAAGTTAACTAGTAACAGCAGTAGTGTACGTAGACCATACTGCCAGTCCACATGTTTGTGTTGTCCCATATACACATTTCTGTGTAGTGCATGTGACTTTTGGCAATTAAGGGCCAATTTCATATCATTATGAGGATCCTAAGCCTCACAGTAAACACTAATATGTATATGCCACATAATCATTCTTTTTCCAATCACTTCCACACTGTTTCTTTCACAATGCGATTGCACGACCAGAACTCAACTGTATCTTTACGAGATGATGGCAGGAGATATAGCTCCACAATCAGATATATCAATATGGTGTTGATGGTTGTTTTCTATGCCAATCGATGCTGCATTTATTAAATTTTATTTGCTTCCTTATGCTCTTTGCTCGTAGGGTAGTAGTGTATGATAGTGCATAGTAGAAATACAGATGAAATGATTTTGTTTTGATTGATTTATAATTGATTTTGCTGTCATATTTTGAGTGATGAGAACATTTATGGTACATTTTAATTAGATGCTGCTTCTTTGCTATTTAGTTTATGCAATCTACAGTGCATTTATGACTTTGCACTTGTTGACATTTCTATTGCATTTATTCTTGCTAGGTTACCAAATTGATGCTTTCATCAGGGCTTGATTCTATTTATTCCTCTCGATCCCAAATGAATTGTATTTAGGAAACATTAGAATTCTTTTTGACTGATTTCTTGGATTTAAGTTTATGCCACATTAAAGAACATCAGAGTGTCTTGAAAGGTTTATTGGAAGGAGAAGTAGAAGGAACCAGACGGAAGAGAGGAGCCAGACCAAGAAGGAAATCAAAAACTAACTGGGAGGTGTGCAAACATGTTGCAGTCAACCTCCTATTTGAGAGAAGATACTTTGATAGAAATAGAATGATGCCCCAAAGTTTAATAGTCCCTTTAATGGGAGGTATACTGTCAGCCCAACACGTGTCCAATTTGATGTTTTCACAGCAATCAAGCAATCTGTCATTGCCGTAAAAGCCGAACAATTGCTTCCCCGTATTGCAGATTTATAGGTGGTACGTCGTACCCACTCTGCAAGTTTGGAATATCTTTGAGCTGAGTGGATCATTTTCATATTGGGGAATGGTAAATTTCTTGTCGTTGCGACCAATGTAGACGTACGACATATAGATGGGATGTTTTAAAGAGAAGGTTCTAGTAAAGGTAAAAAATCAGGTGTGAGCTAGCTTTCCCATTATTTTTAGGTTAGTTTGGAAGATCATCATATCAGAAATGTTCCCTGAAAAAGGATTGCTCTTCTGACTTGCCTATTTCTTGTCATATTCAAATTACGACAAGAAATAACCCAAAATTTTGGACCACAACATGTTTGTGTAGTCCCATATGCATATTTCTGTGTATGACTTTCAGCAAGACTGAATCAATTTCTTATAATTTTGATCATTCCAGAACCTCACTGTTTATACCCAATCGCTATTGACTACATAATCAGCCTCTCCCAGTTGCCTTCAGACATCTTTGTTTCTGCAGTGTAATGGCATGACCAGAACTCAACTGCGATTTAACTACTTGGAAATTATTGTTTATGTAGATGATTCAGACTTTATACGCCCTGTACCTTACCCAGACGATTATATTCCTTTTAAATTGATTACATTTTGCCATTTTGTAAAAGGGTATTAGGCACTAATGCGTTATTTAGGACAGTGCCCTTTAGTAAAATGCATTTAATTACCAAGATTCAACTCCTACGAGCAATAATTGAGCCAGATTGTTAATGCAGCTGTTATGCGGCCTAGGCTTTTGTAATATCAGATAAATTTCATTACCGTAATCACAATTTGTTAGTATAATTATCAAGCTGGCTTATGATATTTAGCGATACTCGCTGTTGCTTCCTGAAGACATTATGGGGAATAGATGATTAATCATTTTCAATTTAAAATAGATTGTGAGAGATGTTGATGAAATAAAAATTATGTTATGAGTAAAATATTTACCGGTAATTGGGGATTAGGCATGGTACATGAGGAATCTCATATTTACTAACATTTAAGCATAGGCCTATAATTAAGTTTTTTGTCAAGTGTTTTTTGTTTTTCAGTCTCCATAACTATAGTACCTTCATACATGCTAGGAATTGGAAATACCGGTAGGGCTTTAGGAATGGGAAAATTTGGCTTTAACTAACTTTTTTTTGCTGGAAACCTGTATACATATCTTTAAAGAGTGTTGACAAATACTGATTTTCAATACAGTTTGACCTGATTTAGAAACCACCTCCATACAAAGACCACATTTTTCTTTTCCCTTGAATCATGTTTGTCATTGAAAATATGTGTATTACAAGGACATGAAGACTACCTGCCTATAAACACAATTTCTCTTGTCTCCCTTGAGCGGTCTTTTACTTCATGAGATAATATCCTCCCCCTGTTTCTTCTTCTCTCTCTCTCCCTCCCTCCCTCTCTCTCTCTCTCTCTGACTGTATATGTCTACTCCTCTTGTCCTCCCTCTCTACCCCCTCTCTCTTGCCCTCTCCCCCCCCCCCCTTCCTTCAGTTTGAACTGTCATCAATACTGCTCATACATTCTTTTCTTCTCTCCTTACTGTCTGTCTTTTCTATCTCCTTTTACCTTTAATCTGAATCTCCCCTAACCTCCTCCTCTCTCTTTCACCCTTTTCTTGTCTGTTCACAACCCAATATATTCATGTTTCTTCTCTCTCTCTCTTTCTTTCTCTTTCTTTCTCTCTCTCTCTCTCTCTCTGACTGTATATGTCTACTCCTCTTGTCCTCCCTCTCTACCCCCCCCCCCCCCTCTCTTGCCCTCTCTCCCCCCTTCAGTTTGAACTGTCATCAACACTGCTCATACATTCTTTTCTTCTCTCCTTACTGTCTGTCTTTCCTATCTTCTTTTACCTTTAATCTGAATCTTCCCTAACCTCCTCTCTCTTTCACCCTTTTCTTGTACGTTCACAACCCAATATTTTCTTAGTGAAAATCCAATCACATGCTATGACAGAGCTCTCTTCCTGCCCAATGTGACAGTCGTTTGCACCATTGACAGCAGTCACATCTTGTACACATTGGGCAGTTGGGGGCAATGACGTATGACATGTTTCTGGGAAGCGCTCATCAGCTTAGAGCCAGAATGGCGTTAACTCATCTGCGTAAACACAGCCTTAATGCCCTTCTGGCTCTCAACAGTTGTACCTTATAGGACTTTGGCTCATGTTTTTGAAAAGGTAACCAACATTAATTAGGCCAGGTTTAAACTATAATTGTAATATAGTGTACCCAGTGGCATAGATCATAACTTACTGTAATACCTATTGCTGGTCTATTCATCCATCCCCCTTGTACAATAAGTATTTAATGGCCCGGTCCCAAATTTGCGAAAACAGAACGGAAAATAACGGACGTGGGTAGTATGTAGCGGGGATGTTAAACGGATGTTCATCGGAAGCCTAGCGGATGAAAGCGGATGGAAGTGGATGACAGCTTTGAATACTTTATATACGAGATGCATACGCTTACATCCTTTCTATTTCCGTGCTACTAACGATGTATAGACGTTCCATGTACCTTATCTTTCCTCCCTCTTTCCGTTTTCAGCTGCAGCGGATGTGAGTTACGAGGATGTCCAGAGGATGCAGAGAGGATACAGCGGACGTTTAACGGATAATAACGGACATAGAACGTTTGTTGCTCGTATTTGTCGCGGATTTACATCGTACACGGCGGAAGTTCATCCGTTCTAAAAGTTATGTGCAGCTCAAAACTTTTTGCGCGGATGAAATCACAGTGGACGGATGCTCGATGGATAGTGCGTATGAAACACGTATGCAATGAGTACATATGCAATGAGTAACGGATGCATAGCGTTTTCCAACGGATGGCAAGATTTGTTTACGTTTTACATCCTCTTTGCATCCGTAAGTGCAGTGGGACCGGGCCTTAATAAGGATCTTCGCCACTGAGTGTACCATAGCTTTGTAACAATGGGCATAAAGAAATGACATGCCATAATAGAAATGTTTAACACAATCGCAACTATACTCTAATAATAATCAACTTAAGGCAATTTTAACAGCCTCGTGCGTCACGCATTGTGATGTGCTAACATGGCAATGACGTATTACGCATTTGGAACATGATTTCTAATTATATACAATAGAGTATTGAAATTAATGTTGAATTGATTTTTCTAAAGTAGTTACGATCCTAATTATTGGTCCTTAAGTCATGACCAAATTCATTTTGTATCTTCCTTGAATTACTTTGATTTGAAAAATACAGGCATTTATGTCTTCATTGAAACCCCTTCAGGATTTTTTAATAAAAGATAGAAGAGATAAAACTTGTCTGTTTTCTACATGTAATGAAATAATTCACACAATTGAGAATGAAAACTGTGATTTCATTGATAATGTTTACAAAGTGCATTGAAGCGTGTTTATTTTGCAATACAGTCAAACCGTTCTATAAAGGCCACTTAAAGGAAACAGAAAAAGTGGTCATTGTAGATAGTCGGCCTTTCTAGACAGGTTCTGCAACACACATTTCTTTAACAAGGGAGACAAAAATACATGGCCAGTATTAGACGGGTGGCCTTTATAGACAAGTGGCCACTGAGATAGATTTGACTACCAATATTACCACAGTAAACTAGTCCAGCAACAAACGTTCTCTTTTCTGGTAGATAACAATTCCTGTCATTTTCTTTAAGATATTGACATTAATAACATAACTCATGACCTACAAGGCTATGTTATTTTTCTACGTATTACACATCAATGCTAATCACATTAATAGTGCGTAACATCTAAGAATAAAACCTGATTCACCGTAGATCATTGGACGAGAGCCGGAGGGCCATGAACTCATAATTCAATCAAATGTTCACGCTCTCTTGGTTTCCCAGTAGACAATATCATGTAAAAGAAGAGAGGGAATTCTGAGAATTTGTAACCAGTTAATGAATTTCTACATAGTGTGCATTACTCACAGACAGCTTTTTAATTTATTCTTTAAACAAAATAATGTTATTATTATGCTGTTTTTTTTAGCCTCTCATGAACTAAATTAGGTGATGGAGGGCCGACCACAGTGTTTACGCTCTATCGCGATGACAGTGGGGTGGAAAAATCAATATGTTGAGGTTTTCTTGGCTCACAGGCCATGCAATGGGTCTTCAGTGTGTCACTATCTTCAGAAGACAGCGAAGTAGTGAGAAACTGGGGGTGGGCTTAAAATTGAGCTCATTGGGTATGGATGCATCTGTGGTCGAATTGATGATAGAGATAGCATGTTTTGAGATTTGGGATGGGAATTATGAAAGCTAAAGTGGTACTCTTTTCTAAGAAAATGTCATAGTTATTAGTTAATATCATTTGATGATTCTCCTTATATGATATTAGTATAAAACCATGTGGTTATGTTGTTCTTATATCAGGACAAGTAGATGTATGTCATACTAAAAGAATAGTAAATAGAAGTGATGGTGGTGCTGATGGTTGTAATGGTGGTCAACTGGGCACTCTTCAGATGTGAACAAGTTACGTTGATGCAATGCAGGTTTTGCATTCACATCTCTTCCATCCATTCAGTACACCATTACTGTTTGCAAATGTGAACAGGAGCCACGTTAGATCATTAACAAGGAATACATTCACATCATTTCCAGTCATTCAATACATTATTCTTTTCAAATATGAACAGGGCCTTCACTAAACCAGGGCACATTGCACCCTTTTGTGTTAGTATGAATTGCTGATTTATCCATTTACTATTTAGATTCCACACCAGCCATGTAAAATGAGTAACAAGTGATTCATTCACATAAATTTCATCCATTAAGTCCATTGTATCTCTCCTTGTTCCTATTCAAATGTGAACAAAGTCTATTTTAAATCAGTAAAGGCTTGTTTACACACACTAAAAACCTTATCACATGCAATTAAATGGCAAGTAGGAAGGAAAAAAAGTAGATGTATGCAACAAAAGTTTCCACACACTCACTTATCACTGCTTTAAAAGGTATGAAAATATGAAGTGCAGTACGCTTTCATACATACTCATAAATAACCCCAGGGGTTACTTAGGCCTATGTGAACACGCATTAACAAGTGTTGCATTCACATTCTAACCATTTATGCAATACCTTTATCCGTGTTACTTTTTAAATATGAACAGGACCTTCATTAAGCCAGGACACATTGAACTCTGTTGTGTTAGTATGGATGGTTGATTTATTCATGCACTATTTAGATTTCATGCCAGGATTGAAGAATGACCGACATGTCATGACGTCACTGAGGATTTAAGGGGATGAATGAAGTTGGCACGATCGACTGCAAGATTTGTGAGATCCGATGTCGCTTCGTGTCGTGACCAGTGGATGAACCTAGAGGGATTACGGCATGAAAAATGGACTGGAAGGGTTTCTTCAGATTTGAAAAGTTAATGGATTTTGTTATGGAGATTTGAAACTTGATCCTTGTAGAAGACACTGATGAGAAACTTGAGAAACTGTTCTCTTTCATCTTGTTGTTATGTCATATTTGTTGTTATGCACTTCTTTCTCCTGCCATCAGTATGACCCTGAACAAATCAATCTGTGTTTCAAGCCAGTAAATATTTTTGTCATTGTATTCCTAAGGAGTGCTAAAGAAAGCACTTCAGATATCCATTTTATGATGGAGTGTGAGGTTGTGAAGTTGTCAGAATAGGTCCAAGCAATGTTTCTTAAAGAGCTTCGCATTATTAGGTTTTGATAATCTGCAGTTCAATAAATTAACTTCCATTATCTTGAAGAGGTATTGTGTTGGATAAACATATCTTTCATTAGTATCCTGTTATCTTACTCAGTTTACAAAGGGCTTTACTTCATTGAAACTCCTTCTCATTTTTTAATTATTATTAGTTTTAGTTTGCTTTATTCAATGCATTGAACACCAGCTGTAGATAAGCATTGCTGCGGTACTTTTTAATATTCTGTGAATTGATTTTAACTTTGTAGAGGTGTCGTGGTTAGTGGGTTAGTGGATATGTCAAGATTGTGGATCACATGATTTGCAGTTCAAGCCCCACCACAACACTAATCTTCCACCACAACACTAATATCCCTTGTCAAATCTACATATGCAACTTTTCAATCTCCACCCAGGTAAAGTAAATGGGTATCTGGTAGAAGTTTCTTCCTTGAATGTTTTGAGCGCCTTAGGGCAGCTTGGGCGGAAGCCAAGGTAATAATACTACTTTGTAGGCACCTTCAGCATCCCCCTGGGATTGATATGTATGCAATATATTCATTATTGGTGATTTGTCTTGAGACATAATTTTCCATTTGATATGGATCAGCCTCAACTCTCTATAAGACAGGGCCATCAGGCATCAAGTATACTCAAAACATTTTGGTAGAGCAACGTTCAATCTTCTATATTTTGTGAAGGTTTGAACAGCTTCTTCCCTCATTCCTTGATTAGTTTTTAGTACTCTGTCTTCTTGTCCTTCAAGATGCATTTTTCTGCACTTGATTATCACTCCATCTTATTCTTCTTGAGCTTTCGGCAGGTTATAGACCAATACATCAAGTACTTTTACTGGAGGAACATTATTTCCTGAGTTATTATTCCCTGCATCTAATGTTTGCACTGACCCAGTCCATCAGCAAATTTCTGTATTTCTCTGCCTCTGTCTCTCACCAACTTTAGGTATCTCTCTCTCTCTCTCTCTCTCTCCTTCTCTCCCTCTCTCTCTCTTTGAGTTTCTGTCTTGATTCTCTCTCTGTTCCCTTTACTCTCTTATTCTAAGATTATACATCTTTCTTTGTCTCTTTTCCTCCAGTTAGTAATTTCTGTTTCTTTGTCTCTCCATCTTGATGTATATCTCTGTCCTTCTCTGTTGCTGTATGTGTCTCTATATCTCTTGTTGTTTTTATAAGTCTTACACTCTATATCTCTTTCTCTCTCTCTCTCTCTCTCTCTGGCTATTCTAAATTGCTGTCTTTCTATTTACAGTGTCCCTGTCTCTTCATCTTTATGCATCTCTCTTCCTCTCAATCTTTGTATCTTCTCTATTTCTTTCACACTCTCACTCTGTATATAAATCTCTCTTTCTCGGCCTCTACCTGTCTGTGTCTCTCATTGTCTCTCTCTCTTTATCAGTCTCACTCTCCTCTCTCTCACTCTCTCTCTCTCTTTGACTCCTCTGTCTATCCAGCTGCCTCCCCCTTACTCTCTTCTCTTCTCCCCCACCCCTCTCTCTCTCTCTCTCCTCTCTCTCTCTCTCTCTCTCCTCTCTCCTCTCTCTCTCCCTCTCTCTCTCTCTCCCTTCCTCTTTCTCTCTCTCTCTCTCTGCACATTGACCCAACCCATCAATCACCCATCAACCCATCTTCCCCTGTTCTCCCCACCACCAGACAGCCTGTCCACACACCGGTGTGATGCACCACCGATCGATCATCGGCACGACATCCACCGACTTCCGTCACCGAGAGCGGCCGGCCGCGGCTCTGCCTACAGATCGGATACATGTAGATGGATTGCCGATGGCGCTTGTTTGTCCTTTCTCGATGTGGGCAGTTCAAGACCGAGTCGCAACCTCCTCATGTTTGTCTTTATTTTTCATTACGAGGATGGGGCAGTGGCATTCTTTCATGTTCCTCAAGGCAATGCGTTCCTTCAGCTCACTCGTGATCGGATTTCTTTATATAGAGAGTAAACAAAATTCATGCCTACATAGATATTGATTTTGCTGCTTTTGAATTCATATTGCACTCTTTTATTGCACCACTGTATCCCCCATAGGCATATATTAATTTTGTTAAGGATTGCATGACGCATGCTTCCGTAATATTTGCTTCTTGATCAATTTCCTACAAGGTTAAATTCCTAACTTCAACACTTGACCCAACCCTAGCCCTAAATCCAAGTCCAAGCCTCAATTAACCTCAATATGGTCAATGTGTTGTACCTTTTACAAGGGCATTTAGCAAAGAAAAAAATTACAATCACAACTGTGTAACAAACTTAAATTATCCCCGGAATTGCAAATTACCATAGGGAAATTATGAATAGCGTTTGCTGAATATTTATGATATATATGCATATATATAGGCGGTCTGTACTTAACTGGAAGAAGAAGAAGAGTGTGCCTTATAGAGACACCCACAAAGTTGAGTGAATTGGAGATAACTTATTATTACACTAAAGTGTCTGTTTGGAGCCAGAAGGGCTTGATTCACATACTTCAATACAGAGCTAATGCTCTTCTGGTTCTGAAGAGACATGATCATTTCTCTTGAATTGTGCATGCATGTAGGCCAACATATGCATGTCCACTTGGACAACTGTATATAGCATGCCAAGATAAGTAATGGTTATTACCTTTATTTATTTGATTATAGCAGTAAATGACAACAGTCGGTCAGGTAATATGCCACGACCGCTATTCGAAATCACCCTTAATGACGAGTGGGCGAAATGGCCTTTTATTTCCAGCATCTTCAACTCGAGACATGAAAGAGAAAGTCAAGTTCTGGCAAAGATGAAAACTAAATTGTGAGCTTTCCTCAGCATCCTGTGTCTAACAGTTTGGAATATCATAGTAGAAATGTCTTCTGAAAAAGGATTGGTCGACAAATGCCCTCACATTAGACGTATACAACGAGAAATAGCTGAAAAATATGGACCTAATTACTTTGATGCGAAATGTGTATGTAATCCTATGTATCCATTTTTGTGTGCAGTGCACATGATTTTAAGCAATATATTGCGTCAACTTGTTTTGACCATTTTCACAGTATACATCAATTCCTATACATTACCAAACCTTCCCAATAGCTTCCAATTTTTTTTTCTTTTTCTAACTCAACACCGAACTCTACCCTTAACGCTTATCTCAGAATTTTGAGCTGGAAACCTCTAATCCGAGCGATCATATCAGTCATTCATGGATTGATGGACCTACCACATGTAATCACAATCCAAGAGAAGAGTGTGTCTTACTGTCTTCATCAAGGAATTAAAAAAAAAAATAGTTTGAAGAGAATTTTGAGTTTTGGTAAAAGGGCAAAATAATTTCGGATTTCTTCTATCTTATTATACCCCCCTGTGGAACAATATCATAGCAACGTATAAAGGAATGACTGCTCCAATTGGTATGCATGCGTTTACATGATTTTAGAAATAGTTTGGCTATATTCTCTTTTTATGCCCCTTGTTTAAATAGTTCCATGTACCCAAACCTGTGTGAAGTATTTTTCATTGTGTCGTTTTTAGAAAGATTTAGTCAAATTGTTGTAATTTTAATGATTCCAATACAACATCAAAAACGGTTATTGTGATTTACAAAACCAAGCATAATTCACAACAAGTTCTAGTAGGCAGTTCCTTGTATTGCATTTTGCATGATAGGTACTACCTTTAAAGAGGAACAACCGAAGAGAAGATTGTCTGATGAGCTCGTTACTTGAGCAAATATTGGATTGAGATGCGGGATGGGGATGCAGAGCCTTGCTCGGCGCTCGTCTGTTCAAACCTAGATATTTAATGCTAGCTAGGAGGAAAACAGCCTTGACGTTAAATCGACAGGATGAGGAGTTCTGGGACAAAATATACCCTCTCTATCTCGTTATTTGATGATCGATCCATTCCTGTGGGTATTTTACGAAGTCATCCAGCTTCATTTTAAGCTACTTTTATCTCTCTTTCTCTGAATGTGGAATTAGATGGGCAGCTGTGGTTGATTGAGAATACAAGCAATGAATATTCATAAGATTGATTTCAAGGAAGTTGAATATGTTTATTTCTAGACATCTTTTCTGCTATGAGAGAATATAATTATATACATGTATATATGTGAGTTATTATGGCAAAGAGTTTGTAGATAATCACTTGTTTTCTGTAGTTAACATTTTAGAGAGCATCCTTGTTCACTAGTTTGAAGCTTAATTTTGTGTAAAGCAAGTAACTGTTTTCATAGTTTCTTCATTAATAATTTGACAATGTAAGGTTAATACATTGTACAGCCTTGTTATATAAGCACTACTGTAAAGAGAAAAATATACATGTATATCTTTTTTTAATACAGAATGATCTTTGCAATCTCATACTTGTAAAATGACAAAAGAAGTGGTGACAGTACTTGAAAATAGTGACATTGACTACCAATAAATCTTAAGCCTTGCACTTTTTTCATCACCAAGCCTTTATGAAGAACTAACTCTTTTACACAAGGGTGACTTTGGTCATCACCCACACATCCCTCATTAAATTCAGAGAATCTAGCCGTGTTCAGACTTTAGAATTCCATCGTATAGCTATACGAAAAGTAATCTGATTTTTCTAGTCTGAATAATAATAATAATAATGTAATATATAGGATTAATAAAGCGCCAAATCCACTTTAAATTAAATGCTCAAGGCGCACTAATGCAAAACATGAAAATACATAAACATACTTGTACAAAAATACAATATAACACATAAAGAAGAAAATTATTAAATATAGAGAAACATATATAAAGAAATGCATATTTTAGTCTCGTTTTAAACAAATACTTGATAAAGAATAAGCGTTCCGCTTTAGTCTGAACGTTGTACCGTACAAAAATGTTATAAAAAGGGTGGGGCTTATTGTGGACCCGCATTGATTGGCCAGAAGTCATATCGGAATTGACCTCTTTAAAAAAAATTGATATGATGTTTATTTATACAAAAATTGTTTTGTAGTCTTTACACCCTTTAGCTATGTGAGGATTCCTTATACAACCTATCTTTATACTGACAATGAAACCTGTCTATAAAGACCACCCTAGGGAGACAAGAAAAGTGGTCTTTATAGACAGGTGGTCTTTATGTACAGGTTCCTTTAGTACATGTTTCAATGAGAAATCCATTTTTAAGGGAATAAAAAAATGTGGTCTTTGTAGACAGGTGGTCTTTCTATACAAGTGGTCACTAAGGCAGGTTTGACAGTACAAGTCTCGTACAAATGTCATGCTGGCTGAACAGACCTGTAGGTGGGTTCAAGTCAATAGCGTTTTGACATTGATAAATATGCTGAGAGTCTAAAGTACATATCCTTCATGCATTCTCGAGTGAAGATTTGCCAGGAGCGCTATGACTTGAATTACATAGATTTCCTAAGAGGCCCATGTTTTAATGGAAACACATTGCGCATGAATTCAGTTTAATTTCTGTCTTGCGGCAGCATCTGGGTAATAGAGACACGCACATTTTGCGTTATTCATGAATATTTTTGACATCTGAATTTTTTTGCTAGATAGGTTTAATTCTTTTGGGGATATTGTGGCATTGAGTGTTGGGTAGGTCTTAAACTTTAATTGGTTTATGGTTTGTACAATGCTTCAGCAATTAATTGCAATTGAATAATAGGTAGGGATTATTAAAGGGTATTTGGAATTCTGAAAATGAAGCTAATAAACTGCTTTTATAAAGTGTTTTTTATGATAAAATTAAAGGTAGATCTCCATCTCTCTCTTGAATGTGTACTAAATGCTTTTTAAGTTTATAATGGTGTAGATATGCAAAAGTATCTCTACGGCAAGGAGGGGGCTTGGGGGGGGGGGGGGCGGGGGTTCATTATCTTTGATATGTTTCACTGATTAATTGAAAACCAGAAGAGCATCAATAAACACCATAGCCTTCTCGCGCTCTAGAATGACTTTTATCTGATTATAGAAGCTCTATGATTATTTCTGAGATCAAATGAAATAGGAGGAATATATACAGACATTGGACCTGTTTTTATCTTTCATTTGGCTATATGCAACTTTTAGAAAATCAAAAAAATCAATTACTTTTCATTGCAAAGCTGTACATTTGTGCTTGTCTGAAAGGTGGTTCAGGTTGACTCTTGTAGTATCTGTTACACACATCTGCTTGGCATCATTTCATCAATCTTTTCTATCAGTCTACTGGCCGTGTTGACGATGCATGTTGACAAACTAAGGGTTGTTCCAGAAAACCAGATAGCCTACTTACAGGTAGGAGATGAGGAAGGATTCAGCTGAGGGGAAAACTTTATAAAGAACTAGTTCTCTGGAAATCTTGATTTAAGTAACTTTTGACAAATTCAAAAAGAGATCTAGAAAGAAGAAAGAAGGAAAAATATTTCTCCTATTTCATTTGAACTAAGGAAATAGACATAGAACTCCTAAAAAGATATAAAAGAAAAATTTACTGATATCTGTTTAAAATTGTATAAGAATATGTAAAAATCATTCTGGAATTCTGGTAGGGATGAACAAAACAAATATTACGTATTCCCACAGACTTTGATTAAAACAGTTCATAGGTATGTTAAATAAATAGTAATTGCAAGATTGATGGATAGAAGATTTGCAATAGCCTTGTAATTAGTAATGTTCACATGCAATTTTCTGCGTAATTGGACAAATTAATGATATACCGGGTAGACTATGAATTGGGCCATCTGTCTCATTATATCTATTTCTTTTTAGGGGGGATGAGGTGGAGTTAGCTTTTTTTTTCTTTTTCTGATATTATTTAAAGCAGCTGCTATAATGCAAACAATCTGTCATACTTGACTTTTGTATTGACCCAATTTTCTTCTACATCCATCCATTTACCTTTTTTAATCCTCCCATGGGGGTGGACATCTCTAACAGCAGAAGCTAATTAAGATATTGGTTCACCATGATAAGAGCAAAGTGCATTCAAGATCATAAAAGTAAATGATAATAAAACAATAAATAATGAAGAAATACTGAGCATTTAGAGTATTACCGGTATACAAAATGGTATATACATGTAAGTCTTCATCATTTTCTCATAAAACATAAAGTGCATTTAAAATCATAAAAGTAAATGATATTACAAAAATAAATAATGAAGAAATACTGAGCGTGTAGAGTATTATACAAAATGGAATATAAGTCTTCATCATTTTCTCATAAAAAATAGAGTGCATTTAAAATCATAAAAGTAAATAGTAATACAAAAAATAATGAAGAAATACTGAGCATGTACAATATGATACTAAATAAGTCTTCATCATTTTCTCATAAAATACAGATTCCCTTTACTCAAGCTTACCTTTAATGATTATGAATGGACTGCACAGTCAAGCATTTGAGTGATTTCTTTTCCAAGGAGATGTAAATCCTGTATTGGGTTCATTTCTCATATGCTCATCAATTTAATTTAGTGAATTTAAAATAATAGATATGCTTACTTTTATACATACTTCTTGAACTGATTTTTTCTTGACAACTTGAAAGCTTGTCAAAGGCTTGTCTGATATAGCAACAGTAAGTTTATGCCAAATGATTCTATAAAATAAGATGCCATCATGCATAGCAAGTGAATTACACAGCTTGGGATCTGTAAACAAAACATTAGAGTATTCAATACATTAGTATTTACCAGGAACTTGTAATATACAAACACTGCTTTTCAATAGGTTTCTCACATTCTACTTAATCTATCATATGAATTGAGTATCATTGAGACGAGCTCATACTTCATGTATATGTATATATTTTATATGTATGTCTATATTTTTTGTAAAATGAGGATTAAATAAATTTGAAACACCGCGTGCATGCAACATCCTTTATCCTGTTAAACTGATCAAGAGAAGGAAGATGAAGAATGAAACAAATCTGGCATTTTGTCACCCCGGTATCGTTTTTGCTTAGACGGATAGTTCTGTTTTCATCCCTGCAGTAAAGGAATACCCAGAAAGGCAAATACAGAATGACGCACAGGGAATGTAGAGCAGTGAATATTGATGGTAATCGATTGCGATGTACAAAATCTAGCAAATGTTTCAAAACAACTTGCCTTTTTTTATGTGTACATGCCATGGTCCCACAAACTAGAAAACAAGTAGAGGTTATGGCTTAAAGCGATATAAGTCCTCATTTTTATTATTGAGGGGATGCATGTGTTTGAAATTGGGGATATATTTAGAATGGTACATGTACATGGTTAAATAAATTGAGAAAATGTGCCAAAACAGCTTTCTTCTTTCAAGTCTACCTGATCTGATTACTGATAAGTGATGTTTATTGACTGTTATGATGAAATGTAGCAAAAAAAATTCAAAACAACTTGCCTTATTTATATAAAGAATGTCCTATGGACTAGAAAGGCTTCTACCTGTGTTCCTGTCCAATGTCATTTAAATGCCGTGTTATCAATATTATTGATTTTGATGAAAAGTAAGTGAGCAAGTGTGTCAAAGCAACATTGTTTGTGCATTCTCCATTTTCTGGGGAGCACTCCATTTTACAGACATTTACAATGCTGAACAAACAATGACTTTCACATCCTACCCGATACCCTTCTCACACCAGGTTGGAGAGTGGCAAAAGTGGATTAAAGGGATGGGTAACTTTGTCTCAGATTCTGAAACAAAATCCTGGATTCAGCTCATGCTGCAATGATAATTATAAACCTTTAGGTCAGTCAGGAACCTCAGGACTTTTACAAGCCTATCGCATGTCTGATTATCAACATATTTATTATTGGAAATCAAAATCAAATTTTGCGTTTTCCTAACGGTTTTCATAACACTACAGTCTATTGGAGAATACGAGTATATGGTGAAACTGGTTACTCAAAGATTTTTAATTTTTTGAGGCACTTCATGATCATTTTGAAGCGTGATATTTTTAGGGCTTCAATATTAAACCATATCACAGACACTGATAACACGTAGGGCCGTGCATGTCAGATTTAACATTGTTAAACGTACCTTTAAAGGTCAATCTGACATTTGTATTGTGTTCATTTGTATGAAAGTAGAAAAATAATAAAAACAGATTGGAGGAAGTTTTAAAAAAAATTAAAAAATCTCCTAGGTAATATACTTTGAAAATGTGAAAAATTTGTCATTTTGTGTGTTGGAACATATGGGAAAGTTGTCTGGCATTTTGTCACAGTGACATTATCGATTTTGCCAATTTGAAGTGCCCATACTTTTAGTGATGACAACTGAAGAATATACATAACTCTTATATATTTCTTTTCTCTGACTTTTCTGTTTTCTTTTTAGTGTAGCTGTCTATTGAGGTTGGATTTTCAATTAAGAAAATGTAGTTTTGGTACCAAGGATCAACACATGTATAGTCAAGTCAGCGTCAATACCAATATCAGTACCAGGATAGTAGTTCTCTTTGCGGTTGACACTGGTAATGGATGCCTCCTATCTGGTTTTAGGCTTCACTTTCGGGTCAAACTTTCTGTGCTTTCTAACGTCAACATTTTTACCTAACTACACTGGACAAAAGACTCGTTAATTTTTTGCTACTTGTATGTGGATAGGCAAACCCTGTGACTAAATATGTTAAATTTAAGGACAAGAAAAACTTTCATTTTTACACAAGAGCATTTATGGCCTTCCATATATACACATTCAGGTCACTTTTGGCATTAGGTTTGCAGATACCGGTATGTATTACATGGGTTTATCAGAACATCAAAGGAATATTGAGGCGGGTACAAATAAGACACACCTCCCTTACCTAAAAAAAAAAGGGGGGGGGGAGAGAGAGAAATCACAAGAAATGTAATTACAATGTTTAATTTCACCACAAATGATATGCATCTCTCACATCAGTGTCTCAACCTTTATCGGTCAGAATGTCTTTATCCGTGCACTCCTCTTTTTGTTTTGTATATATTTTTTTCAATTTTCAATTTTGTTTGTAACATAATCATTCTCTTGTTAATTAATGCGTTCATCAATATGATTCCTCTTTCTTTCCTAATTGTCTTTTGTGTTTCCTCTTTCAATATGCCTACACATTTGCTATGTTTATTCAGACCTATATAGTGAAAAACCCACTTTTTTATTGTGGTAATACTCTTCTTTTATGTTTTTCTTTGTCTGTCTTTAATCTCCCACCCAACCTCTCTCTCCCCTCCCCCTTCTCTCCTCTCTCTCCCTCTCTCTCCCTCTCTCTCCCTCTCCCTCTCCCCCTCTATCCTCTCTCTCTCTCTTGCTCTTGCTCTCTCTCTCTCTCTCTTTCTCTCTTTTTCTCTCTTTTTCTCTCTCTCTCTTTCTCTCTCTTTTTCTCTCTCTTTCTCTTTCAATATTCTGCTAAGTATCTCTGTTTCTGCCTCTATGTTTGTATGCGTGTCTGTCTTTCTGTCTGCTTCATGATCTCCTACTTTTAGTTTCTTTACCCAGTCATTCCAAATGTTATCCCGCAAGAATTTTAATCCTGCATCAACATTTTCCTTTCCAATGACGTGATTTTTTTTTGTCTGGAGACACCATGCATCGTACAGACTATTGGAACGTGCCAGCCATGCCAAGTATTCCAAACCTGCGTAAACCTATTTGTGCTGCTAATGAGGCCTTAATTCAACGATCAAAAGCCATAGATGACGGGCCTCTTATTCATTGTGTGGATGAGACAGAGAGGGTCGGGATGAGGGAGTGAAAAGGAGAAGGAGAGTGTGGGAGAGGAGGATAGGAGGAGGATGAGATATTGAAACAGAGGGAAGTTGAGAATGGGAAGTATATAGTCTGAAAGCCAGACAAAAAGAAAAGTCAGGGGTGAGGGGTGAGGGGTGAGGAGAGAAGGAGAAAGAAGATGTAGGAGGATGAATGAGAGACATTTAAAAATGATGTGTGAGGTAAGTAGAGAATGGCATAAGAGACGTTATGAAAGACAGACAGAAAGAGAGATAGGTAAGAAATAGACTCTCTTGTAAATGAAAAGGGATGAAGAGAGAGAGAGAGAGACAGACAAACAGACAGACAGTCGGGGAGACACAGAGAGACGGACAATCAGCAAACAGAATGAAAAAGAGAGAGGGAGGGAGAGAGAGAGAATTAGACTGAGGTTATCTCATTTAGATGAAATAGAGCAATGAAATATAAAGGTATTAAGAAAGAGGAGACATAAAGACGAGGGGGAAAAGAAAGGGCTAGAGCAAAACTTCTTTTGTTAACTTATCGTACCAGGATATATTTTTCTGATATAACTGATATAGTCACTGCTCAAAGACACATAATGAACTTTTTTTCTCAGTTTCTGCAATGATACAACTTACATGCTTCGTTTAGAAAAGAATACTTTCACTTCACACAGTCCTCAATCTTAATAACCAATATACTTGGTGGCATGTGTACTATTCAAAGTGATTCTTTCCGTTGCTCTGGAGCTCGCCAGGGGCACGGGGACGTCTCGGAATCATAACTACGTCATCGACCGAAACTTGAAACGTGACTGCAAGAGATCCTGTGTCAAATTTTGACCGTCGGCCAAACGTGTCGCTTCGACTCAGATGTGGTGTAACTGAATGAAGAAATATCATGAATATTGTGCGGATGTTAAAGTGATTGTTAGGGAATGTTGGCATTGATTCTTTTTGTCTGTAATCTTCCCATTTGATTTCCTCTTTCTCCTTTTAACATCATAGGTAATTTATTGATACATGTATAACATTACTCCATATTTTACAAGTTGCAAGCATAATTAAACAGGACTCATGAACTCCTTTTTTTCTAATGTAAATAAATTATTAAAGACAATCATCGATTTATAAAATAATAGTCTTAAGGTTGCTTAAATTAACAGAGAATATTGGAGGGAAAAATGCATGAAACCAGATAAATAAATATGGCTTGGAAAGAATTCTTCATTTGTTATTTACAGAGATTTATTTATGTATATGAAAAGGTTGGCCAAACAAATGGAGCATTTATTTATTGGACCCTTTAAGTAAGATACAACCCTTAGAAGAAGTGAGAGAGAGAGAGAGAAAGAGAGAGAAAGAGAGAGGGGGTGGCAGGGAGGGAGGGTGAGAGAGAGAGAAAGAGAGAGTCATAATATTGCCTTAGATTATACTGACGTCAAGCTATTTAAATCATTTACTCATTTCAATTATTTTTAAGGGGGAAAATTGTCAATTTAAGAAACTGTTTTGCAAGTGCTAATCTAGCCAAGTAATGAATATTACCTAGATCTAATTTTATTTATATCTAGGTTAACGGCCACCCGAACAGACAATATCTTTACCTCATATCAATGAATTTCCCATTTGTTTGTCATATACCTATATATATATATAACCCCAGGTTTGTGTGCCATTTCGACCCTCCTAGTTAAGTCCAATATTGCAAGATCAATAAGTGACCATTTAGTAAACATCATAATATTTCAAAATATGTATTCAGGACTCTCTGATCTAGATTGCAAATATTTTATTTCTGCTTCAGGAGGGAAAAAAAAAGATGTTTCTCAAGAAGTATCTCATTTGATCCACCGCATTTAGCTTTACTACAAAACAGGAAATCTCAGAGCTGCGTCAACTAGGTGAAACTGTTGGTGGATTTTATTCTGACGATTGAACCCCCGCCCCCCCCCCCTCCTTCCTCTCTACTTTCATGAATATTGCAGGAAAACAGAAACATTGTTTTTGAGGGAAGTCACGATTCGGGACGACAGAGTGGGAAAATGATGACGAGTTGAGTGAGAGCGAGTGAGGAACGAGAAACGAGGGAGAAAATAATAGATGGGTGTGATGTTGAGCTCTAGGGCTTTGTGTATCAAAGTTCCTTGAGGTCTGGCGAATACAGCACATCAGCAACGTGATCTGTTAATAGGACCCCTCCCCTAATGTCTGAAATGCGTAGAACATCTACCGGTTATTCTTTTAAATGAGAAATAGATAAAGATATAGAGATAGATGTCCAGTGAATGTCTACGTTTATGAGTCTGCAACTCTGCCTTGTATCGAATATACAGCATCAGTCTGCAACTATCCTTTTGTAATTAGCTGCGGGGTGTGTGACACAACTGCTCCTTTGTCAGTTCTCTGTTTTAATGAAAATCTAACCTTCAACTCTGGACCAGACACTATAACCAACCATACCTATAACTCTATCCTTTAAAAAAAAAAATTGCAACACTAATCCGAACCCTATATCTTTTATGAAATAGAGCCAAGAGCAATTGTAGCTTGAGGAAATGTTGGGTCACCCACATGTAGATGTGACGTAGGATTACTGCAAGGTGTATGACGTACAAAAAATTGTTTTGATCAGAATGAAAAAAATTGTTATTACCTTACATATAAAAGTATGGAAAAGATATTTCCATTAGAAATTGATAAATATTGTGCAGTGTTAAATCAGTGCTTGTATTAGGCTTAACAATGGCTCTGGTAAAAGGTGAAGGAGGATTCTATACCAAGCAACTCTTGATGTTTGTTCATCCTGGATGGAGCCTCCAAGGCGTGGAGATGTTACAGACCATTATGTAATGGATCTACCCATTATTGATTCTCATATGTATTTGCTTCGGGTGTGGTGGTATCCCTAACATAGGGTAGAAAGCCTCATCTTCAAGTGATGCTCTGAAAATGAAATTGGCACAAGTCCATTATGACGTCATCACTGAAATGTAACGTCATACCCTGCGATTGGTAATCTAATCAACGTGATTAAAGTCCAGTGACCTCAATTAAAACGCAGGGACGTTAAAATCAAGCTTCCTTTTTATACCTCCATACTCGTCAAATCTTAAGTGTTAATACCCCAAACTTCATTGCAAACAACTTTTAATTTGATGGAAGCCACTGGGGGAGAGTTTTAGTAAAACCGCCAGCCAGGAACGAAATCAATTTTCCTCTTGCGTAACCTTTTATCCGACCAAGTCCACAAAGAGAAAAGGGGCCTGTTCACCGCTGCATGTCGGAATCCGTTCCTTTCTGGGTTAAATGATAGAGGGGGCGCTGCCGTACGGGGGTATGGCTTACACTTTAAGTGTGACTGCTGCAGTTCTAAGTGCCAATAAAGGTTTTGTCACTTCTTGAGACGTAATTAGGGCAGGACTGTGGACGGCATGGAGTGTTGAGAAAGCAGAGTGCCGCTGTTACGCTGTCCTACATGGAGGTTTATGTTTCATGCAAATGAAACTCAAGTTATTCCAGACGTAATTGAATTGTGATTGTGCCGGATGTATTGGAGAGACTTTGCTTTTAGTTTCTTTGTAGCTGAATGACGCAGACAGATTTCATGATAAAGAGGATATTCTATATAAATAAATTTTGAATTAGGCTAAAATCCTCTCTTTTTAAAAATTTGTTTATTAATGGGAATAAATAATTGAATTCAGTTTTACAAGTGAAAAGAAGGGATTTCGCTGAGGTGAATATCCTTTTCATTTCAAAGTTACTCATCATAAGACGTGTGCACTTAAGCACTTGAGCAAATTGATATTAATGTTTAACTTTCTACATGTGCATTTCAAGTACCCTGATAAAAAAATCTAGAACGTAACAGAAACCATGTTTTTCTAATTTCAAGCTTATAATTGTTTTTAATGCAGACATACTTTAAAATAGTGCACAATTTTCACAACTGTATGACTACATTTGCCGTAGGTTGAATTGATGTGATATCAATGTCCGGGATCATGAATATTCCCATTTTAGTTAATGATCGCAGAGCAATTGTGACTAGAGTAGGTTTCAGTTTCACTTTCATTTTAATGTTTTTTATTTTAATATTTTTAATGTATTCACAAAATTAATGGTACAAACGAACATGAATTCCAATGTCAGATACAAGAACAGAGGATGAATACCTTATATCAATATTTGTGCGTGCAGTATTAAATTGAAAAGATATGGAGGGGCCTATGGTGAATGCTACTTTTGTGTGTAGTAATATTTTATATAGTCTCTAAAAATAGTGGAAACCAGCAATGCATGATTACAGCAAATTGTGTATATTGATATCTCACTGATTTAAATAACATTTAAAAAATTGGCATGAGATGTAAGCGTCAATTTCATTCCTACAACATTATTAACATTATTTGTGGAACCATTCACCTGGTACAGTGTACATGCATCTCTGTGTCTCAGATGTGGCACTGAGCGTTGATGTTGAATGGATGGAGCACTCATTTACTTACGCTAGACCAGTTAAAACCTGATATCTTGCCATAATCACTTCCAATCTGGTTGACCTTTCCAATTACTACGTGTCTGACCTCTGCGACCTCTCACTGTTGCCTTAACCTATTTGTAAATACATGATCCATCATTGGAGCTTTCTGGATACCCGACCTCCAGTAGGAGAATGCAGTTTTAAAGGTATTATTGAGTTCTGGTGACAGAATTGCCAATTTGATTTCAAGCGGCTGAAAGTCATTCTGCAATGTTTATGATGGCAGAAATGTTGAATTGTTTATCATGCAAGAAGTAGGTTGTTTGGAAAAGCTAGGTGTAAACAACATTATGAAAAAGTAATACAATTTACATATATATATATGCGAGTAGAAATACCAGCACAGATGTAAACATATGGGACTACATACTCTTTTGGTAGGCCCATATCTACATACTGGGTATCTATCTCTGCCCATAGCATATTACCATCCATTATACTTCCTATTATCAAGTTTGTTTGGCAGATGTTATTTATTCCTAGTGTTGTCTGAATATTAAGTCTGAATTTTGTTGTGACTTAATATTTCTTTGACCTCTTCGTAAAATCCATGCTCCGTCCGTCATTGCATTTTTCTGGATACCTCACCCCCTACGGAGTACGCCATGAACCCTCCTAGATGATACAAGGGTCTGCGATTACAAGGAATCGGAGGAGCACGGACGACTCCGCCAAACAACGCGTCAATCAGAGGGCGACGACGTGACGTCAGAGGCTCGGAGTGGCTGCATTCCTGTCGGCCAGAGAACTGGGGAGGGGTCAGATTGCTGGCGTGGGTGGTCAGTACTGGTAGGGAGAAACGGTTAAAGATCAAATTGAGGACTGCATGGTCATTCATTGCTTTGTATTGGGGGGAAATTGTTTTAAGGTTAAGTATTAAAAGTGGGTTATGTAGAACATATAAGAATGGTTGTGTTTTGTGAGGCTTTACAATCATCGACTGTAGAAAACAAAATGGACTAAAATGTTGGTGGGGATCACACAGTCAAAAACACTGCACACAGACATTGGTAAATGGGACCACACACAATTTGGCATCCTACTTTTGACCAAAGTTTTAAACTATTAGTTACATTTGGAATATGAGGGCACTTTTAGAGCAGTCCTTTTCACATTGCATTGCTGTTATAATATCCATTTACATTGCAATAAATAAAATGAAAAGGCTCACATATTTTTTCCAACATTTACCAGAACTCAACATTCTCTTTAAGCCTTTGGTCTTGAAGGGGGTAAAGGGAGGAATATGGGTGACCATCTAGCTTTAGGGCTGAATTTATTTTTAGACCTTGATGCATTTTATAGATAGTTCTTTCACATCTACCTAAGCAAGTCAGAAAAAGTTTAGAGGTCAAAAGTTGCTGCATCTTTTGGCCCACATCTTTCTGTTTATGACTGAAAAAATATAATTGGATGATTGATGTAATAAACTCTTTGGCCCAAATTGGAAATAGCCTGAATGAAATTTGAGTTGACCCGGTTCATTGATTTATGGTAAGTGTCACAGCTCTATTCCTCACAAATTACTGGAATTATGCATCAAAATCAGTCAACAAAATTGATTTAGGTGTGAAACAAAAAAAAGAGAAATGATCTTTGGTGTCAATATTTTTATGTGATTATTATTCACTAAGAGTCTGTAATAGATTTATGACGATCTGTTTGGAAAGAATGATTGACACTTGACATTTTATTTTTTTAAATTTTTATTTAGGTTTTATTTCCACATTAACTGCATATGGCATACAAGGTAACAAAACATGTACATAATATTTGATAGATACAACAGTAAAAAACAAGTTAATGGCAAGTCATTAAATACAAATGGTACTAACAATAATCTGCAGTAATGAGGAGGAAACCTTGGAAGCATTATGCTTGTAATTAAGGTTCCCTTTACATAATACGTTGACACTGGAGATATATAAATCAGCTCATTCATTCAATTAACATTTACATCTTGGCAAAATATCAGTGCTTTTATAAGAAATTCTAGTCATAATCTAGAAAATATTTGATTTTTATTCAATTTTTTAATTTTCATCGTGATTAAGTAGTTTAACATCTACTGAAGATCTTTAAAAAAAAAATCTTTTAAAAATCTTTACAGAAAAAGAAGAAAAAAATGCCACACAAAACATGCATTTAGTTTTTGTTTTAATGGAGTTAAGGGGACATTATAATGAGGCCTGTCAGTGTTAATTGTAGCATTGTAGTTTTTTTTGTTTTTGTTCATTCTTTGTATTGGGTTGTGAAATATCTTCATATCTGCATGAGCTGGTAAAACATAGTTAATTGGTAGAAAAAAGTCAGAATGTGATGAGTATTAATATCCTGAATGTTATTTATGTTCTGCATGATTGTATAGTTCTGTCTATGGCTCTTGAAACAGACAAGTGAGCTTAGAATGGGTGTTCCCAGTTTGAAAATTTAGCTTTAGCAGCAACATTAGAAAGATTTGCATACTTTTATTGTTCCGTCATTAATTGAATGGAATCTTGATGTTTACAATAGATCATTTCAAAGATTGTAAATATCATAATCACATGTAAATTCTATTATTGTTCCTGAAATAGAGAAATCCCCTATTTTAGTCTAGTAATAGATTTATTTGTTGTTACGACACGCTTAACGTTTCCTGTTGTTTATAAAATCAACACGTTGAACTTTTCATGACCTCTTTGCCTCTGCCTCTCTTACCGACCCCTATCTCTCATTGACTGCACTCAATCACTCTCAATCCATGACAGAAAGGAAATAATGGAGAGATGCGAGATAGAGAGAAAAGCTCTGTTCACATTCGAGATAGTGGATCGGCTAGAAATCTGTGGCCAGGAATTTTATGATTTTACCAAATTTACTGTTTGGGTCATTTTTTTTTACCTCTGGGCCTAGGTCAAATATTGTAGCTTTCCTGCAATATGAATACTAATGATAAAAATAATGATACCTGTTTCATATGAAGCACTTGACCATTAACTGACCAAAGAGCTTACAGTATTATTATTACCCCGGTCACTGGATTCAGCTACTATGCTGCACATTACAGTGCACATTCTCCACTCCCTTGGGAGCATTCCAGCTAGTTTTAACTTTAGGCAATAGGGCATGTGAGTGTATATGCATTATTCTTTCTGTAATTTCCCAATAGCACAGGGCTTTACAGATACACAAAATATGTTGGGTTGTTGTTAAAAGGAAATTGCCAGAAGCATATAGATTCAGTGTTAAATTTAGTGGGACATGTGCCCTTGGATCCCTATTACATTTAAATCATCAAGCAAATGTTTGAGTTCAGGTAAAAATTCCTCTCTAGTAGACTTTTTTCATAATGTATTCCTAGGAAACTATTATTTTGCGCATCTTATCTTCTGGAAGATTTTTGTTTGAGAAAGATATTTTGTCTGGAAGTTAGCTTTAGTGTGAACAGATCACTGACAAGCTGAAGACAAAAACACAATTCCCTGCCAAAAGTTCAGCATGAAGAGTGCTAAAAATGGACAAAATAAATCTCAATGAAATGAGGAAAATTACCCCAGGGACCCTCTCTAAAATCTCACCCTGGTCATTTATATGCCGGTCAAGCGTATAAGAATCGTAGGCACTGACCCGGTCAAAGATTTCACGTAATGGTCTAACGATTGAGCCCCTTGTTACGCACCGACCAGCCAGCCAAGCAGAGGAAATTTGGTCAGCCATTCCGGTCTAGTGCATGATGAAAGATATTCAATCTATTTTAGAGGATTTTGAATCGATGATGCCAGACGTAGAAGATGATTTAAAAGTTGGTTAATACCCTGTCGTAATTAAAACTGTCCAGAGGTCAGTGTTTGGTCTCACCGAGGAGGTCAGTAGACGCGTCTCACCAACACCTGCCCACGTGTCAAATCTTGTTTGTTGCGGAGGCGTTTTGGTAAAGTCTATTTTCGATTTGATGATATTTTGGTTATCAATCGAATATCCTTCAAGCAAGTTTGTATTCATTTCATTTTGATAACTTTTTTACTTGTGTGGAAATGTAGAGCAACAGCAGTTGTGTTTTATTGTTTTCTTCATAAGAGCAGATGTGCTCATGAATGACCTGCGCTTGTGGATCAGATTTGCTAAGATTATGTCTAAAAAATGAGCTAAAATCTGCCATCTTGTTTATTGAAAATTATTAATTGAAAAATGAAATAAATATATATATATTAATCTATTAGCATTTGTATTATTGTACAGGTGTAGTCCAAATTCTTTACGATATGCTATTTTTGCCCATTTTCTGTTTAAAATTCATATCAGGATTTCCATTTTTATTTTAGAATGTCATGGATACTGCTTTCTAGACTCTGATGTAGAACAAAATGTTATCGAATAAGATATGATTTCAGGTTTTTTCGAATTCATCTTGTATCCTCTTTTTCTATCATTTTAAGTCTCTTTTGGAAAGAAAAAAGCTGTCAAGAATTAGGGCAGGTTATTCTGTAGGTGGGTAGGGGAATTCACTAGCGACCAAGTGATCAGATGCATATTTCATAGGGGAAAAAAATAGCATATGCAATCTGAAAGAGATAAAGAGAGAGAGAGAGAGAGACAGTTGGAGAGGGGTAGAGAAAAGGGAGTGAGAGGGTAACAAAATAAGATATGTTGTGTATGTAAGAGAGATAGAGAGAGAGAGACAGGTAGAGAGAGAGCATCAGTATATGGGATAGGAAATGGGAGAGGGGGAGGGGAGAGATATTGAGAAGGGAAAGAGAGAGGAGGATATATAAAGAGAGGAATTAAGGGAGGGAGAATGAGATGGGAGAGGGGGAATATAAAGAGAAAGGGAGAGATGGTGTGGAGATTAAGAGGAAAGAGGGGATGGATAAGGTTTATAACAATCCTGGCCCGAGGTCATCTTTGAGGCAAGACCCTAATCACCTGACTTTTGACTAAAAACAGGGAAGATTATTGACTCAAGATTGATTTCATCTCTATCCTTAGAATCTCATTAGTTTCTTTTGAATATTAATATTTTTTCCTGTATATTTGCCTCACAAAACTGTTAGTGGGTGGCAAGATATATCGTGTTGATGTTTTCGAGTTGTCTGTATTTTGTTGAAATCTTGTTATTTTCAGATAAATTTATTCATACAATTAGCCTTCAAGTGAAGATAGGTGTGTTATTTTTAGGCTTTATAGATGCTGAATTCTTGCTCTAAAAAGTTATTTGGGCAATGATCATTTTGATAATAAGCAAAGTCTATCTCATATTCATTTTATATTCATGTATCAGGAATAATTGAATTTCAAAAGCATGATTTATCATGTTGAATTTCTTGATGAAACTATAAGACCATTTTCTTCACCATAAGGATTTTTTAGAATTAGGCTCTCGTCATTGGATATCGTGTGATGTGTTTCACGTATGATGGAGCAATGGGAAATGGAATTTTTAATGGCTTATGTTAGATTCAATTCTTCCAGGACGGCAAGATGATACAACACTTTTTAATGGAATCTAAATAAAGATCACAATTTGCGATCAGACGTCGTGACTGCCACAGCCAAAATCTGATTAAGAACGAGAAGAGGGTTTTGTTTTCCTACTTTGACTGGCCAAGCAGTTGCTTGCTTGCGCTAGACTTTTTGCAGCCTGTGACGACACCTTCTCCGGAACACATGTGACACAAATTTGTGGCGACAAATCAGCCAACATCTGCTCTGTTTCCAGACCCCCCTCAGAGGGGAGAGACAGACTCAGAGGAGAGGTATTCAAGGGGGATGATGCTGTCATCATGGTAACATCATACAGTGATACAAAGATGAAGTCATCTTAACACTAATACTTTCCCCAGTCTCATTCCCTCCTCTCCCCTTCTCTCTCTCTCTCTCTCTCTCTCACTCCCTCTCTCTTTTTCGCTTTCTCTCTCTTTCTTGCTCCCTCTCACCTTCTTTTTCTCTCTATACCTCTCTCTCTCTTTCTCTTTCTTTCTTTTTCTTTCTCCCTCTCTCTCACCATCTCATTTTTTCTTCCTTGAATCTTCTCCTTACTCTTTTATTGTGTGTTTCCCTTCCTATCTCTTTTATCAATGCTCTATAGAGCATTGATAAAAACATATATGTCTACCGAGAACCAGAAGGGCATAAACACCATGTGAATTACTACAATTGATGCCCTTATAGCTCTCTGCTGAAAAATATCAATGATTATATACATTTGCAGGGAGCATTATGATAATGTCTGATTTGAGCCAAAAGGACATTAACCCCCTGTTATTAAACTGATATGAATTTAACATCCTTCTGACTATCAGCAAACAATAACATTGATTATGATAGTATGGACATCCATCCAAAGAAAAAATACCACTCTGTTTAGTACCAGAAGGGCAGAAACTCTCTTTTAAATACTAATAATAATAACAATAAATTACATTTATAAAGTGCTTACTAATCAGTTAATGGCCTTTAAAAGATATGAGTTTAACATCCTTCTGGCTCTGAACAGACAATGAATTCACATACGATTATACTGTAGGATGTAGATTGTAGAGGTTATTAAGCCCAAGGAACACTATACTCTGTTTAGCGCCAGAAGGGCATAAACTATCTTTTAAATCATGAGTTAATGGCCTTTAAATAATATGACTTTAACATCCCTCTGGCCCTGAACAGACATTATACTCTGATATAGGATATAGATTTGTAGAGGTTATTAAGCCCAAGGAGAACACTACTCTGTTTAGCACCAGAAGGGCATAAACTCTCTTTTAAATCATGAGTTAATGGCCTTCAAATGAACCAAGTTTAACATCCTTCTGGCTCTGAAGTCTGAACAGACAATGAAGTCATAATACGTCATATACTCTATAGGATGTAGATTTGTAGTGGTAATTAAGCCCAAGGAGAACACTACTCTGTTTAACACCAGAAGGGCAGAAACTCTCTTTCAAATCATGAGTTAATGGCCTTCAAATGAACCAAGTTTAAGATCCTTCTGGCTCTGAACAGACAATGAAGTCATACGTCATATACTCTAGGATGTAGATTTGCAGTGGTAATTAAGTCTGAAGTAGCGGGAATCCTCTTCAACTCTCTGTTAAATCATATGAGTTATCATCCTTAAGGCTCTCAGCAAACAATAACAATGATTATACCAGTAAACATCCAAGGAGAACACCTTTCTCAGCTGTTTAGCACCAGAAGGGCAGAAACTCTTTTAAATAAAAAGTAAGTGTCCTTTAACTCATATGAGCTTAAAAGCATACGTCATACCGGTAAACATCCAAGGAGAACACCTTTCTCAGCTGTTTAGCACCAGAAGGGCAGAAACTCTTTTAAATAAAAAGTAAGTGTCCTTTAACTCATATGAGCTTAAAAGCATACGTCATACCGGTAAACATCCAAGGAGAACACCTTTCTCAGCTGTTTAGCACCAGAAGGGCAGAAACTCTTTTAAATAAAAAGTAAGTGTCCTTTAACTCATATGAGCTTAAAAGCATACGTCATACCGGTAAACATCCAAGGAGAACACCTTTCTCAGCTGTTTAGCACCAGAAGGGCAGAAACTCTTTTAAATAAAAAGTAAGTGTCCTTTAACTCATATGAGCTTAAAAGCATACGTCATACCGGTAAACATCCAAAGAGAACACCTTTCTCAGCTGTTTAGCACCAGAAGGGCAGAAACTCTTTTAAATAAAAAGTAAGTGTCCTTTAACTCATATGAGCTTAAAAGCATACGTCATACCGGTAAACATCCAAGGAGAACACCTTTCTCAGCTGTTTAGCACCAGAAGGGCAGAAACTCTTTTAAATAAAAAGTAAGTGTCCTTTAACTCATATGAGCTTAAAAGCATACGTCATACCGGTAAACATCCAAGGAGAACACCTTTCTTAGCTGTTTAGCACCAGAAGGGCAGAAACTCTTTTAAATAAAAAGTAAGTGTCCTTTAACTCATATGAGCTTAAAAGCATACGTCATACCGGTAAACATCCAAGGAGAACACCTTTCTCAGCTGTTTAGCACCAGAAGGGCAGAAACTCTTTTAAATAAAAAGTAAGTGTCCTTTAACTCATATGAGCTTAAAAGCATACGTCATACCGGTAAACATCCAAGGAGAACACCTTTCTCAGCTGTTTAGCACCAGAAGGGCAGAAACTCTTTTAAATAAAAAGTAAGTGTCCTTTAACTCATATGAGCTTAAAAGCATACGTCATACCGGTAAACATCCAAGGAGAACACCTTTCTCAGCTGTTTAGCACCAGAAGGGCAGAAACTCTTTTAAATAAAAAGTAAGTGTCCTTTAACTCATATGAGCTTAAAAGCATACGTCATACCGGTAAACATCCAAGGAGAACACCTTTCTCAGCTGTTTAGCACCAGAAGGGCAGAAACTCTTTTAAATAAAAAGTAAGTGTCCTTTAACTCATATGAGCTTAAAAGCATACGTCATACCGGTAAACATCCAAGGAGAACACCTTTCTCAGCTGTTTAGCACCAGAAGGGCAGAAACTCTTTTAAATAAAAAGTAAGTGTCCTTTAACTCATATGAGCTTAAAATCATCGTCATACCGGTAAACATCCAAGGAGAACACCTTTCTCAGCTGTTTAGCACCAGAAGGGCAGAAACTCTTTTAAATAAAAAGTAAGTGTCCTTTAACTCATATGAGCTTAAAATCATACGTCATACCGGTAAACATCCAAAGAGAACACCTTTCTCAGCTGTTTAGCACCAGAAGGGCAGAAACTCTTTTAAATAAAAAGTAAGTGTCCTTTAACTCATATGAGCTTAAAATCATACGTCATACCGGTAAACATCCAAGGAGAACACCTTTCTCAGCTGTTTAGCACCAGAAGGGCAGAAACTCTTTTAAATAAAAAGTAAGTGTCCTTTAACTCGTATGAGCTTAAAATCATACGTCATACCCTGTAGGATGTAGATTTGTAGAGGTAATTAAGTCTGAAGTAGCGGGAATCCTCTTCAAAGCAAGCATGGTGAAGAAGTTTTGCAATTCGAGTAGCACTCGTAGATCACTGTCAAGAGAGGACAAATTGCTAGCCGTATCAGAGTCATTTCAAGATTAGATCTAGAGTAGCGTAGCATTCCCTACCAGCATGTGTATAAGAGTAGTATGGAGTTTCCTATTCAGACCTATCGTTTGCTGAGAGCGAGAAGGGCATTAATTCAATGCACTTTACATACAGTTATGGCCATATGGCTCTCATTGGATGATTTGAAATAGATGTGAGGCTATATGATGACGATGAATGTGGCGTTAGTGAACTAGATATGCAGCACTAAGACAGTATGTTGTCTTCTGAGAGCTAGAAGGACATTAAGTCATGTGCTTTGATATAGAGTTAATGCCCTTCAAGCTTTAAAAAGTGTTGTATAAAAATTGTATCTACAAATATCTTGTTTAAATATATTTAGAAGAACAGAGAGTAAGTGTATTCCTGTGAATTGATCTGAGTTTCATACCTATATAAAAAGCAGTGCAATAGTTGAATAAGAGAGAGAAGGAGAGAGTGAGAGAGAGAAGGAGAGAGTGAGAGAGAGAGAGAGAAGGAGAGAGAGAGAGAGAGAAGGAGAGAGAGAGAGTGAAAGAGGGAGAGAGATGTCAGCAAATAGACAAAAAAGACTCGTGTGCAGAAACACTGACAAACAAAAAGACACACTGACAGAAGGAAAAAATAGACATTAAAAGAAAAACTTCCAAATATAGGGAGTGATTAAATCCCTTTGCTATAG
Organism: Strongylocentrotus droebachiensis; assembly: GCA_035222895.1. Taxonomy (NCBI): domain Eukaryota; kingdom Metazoa; phylum Echinodermata; class Echinoidea; order Camarodonta; family Strongylocentrotidae; genus Strongylocentrotus; species Strongylocentrotus droebachiensis. The sequence goes on along the minus strand of JAVYIG010000128.1, from coordinate 47,300 downwards.
CCCTCCTTGGTTTTATAATGCAGACTTAATGCTATATCAGTTAGTCCCTCAGACAAACATGGGAAGGGCACAGCCATCAGTTTTTGCCATACTGAATGCTTGTTGCCTCACGATTGTATTGAGTGAGACATGCCTCAAGGCGATGTGGTGGACAAAATTGATTTCTTGAATAATGATGTTGCTATTACACTCGTGAGGGAATTTCCCCTTTGCTCAAGTTGTCAAAGGAATTAGTGTGGGTGTGTGCAAACCAGACAGAGAATGTAAGTCAATCCAATTCAATTCAATTCTATAAACATTCATTTCCTTCACATAAACAAAAGGAACATATCATGAAATATATATTTACGATGTCATGTAGGAAGGAAGTAAAATTGGGTTGCCACAATAAAACAGACATGATACATACAAGCTACATAATAGTCATCATGTACATAAAATACCAATAAAAATAAAGAGGAAGGGAGGGGGGAGAAGAAAAACAAAATCAAACAAACAACGCTGACACAAAAATTGTATTTACATGTGTAAATGAAGGGGGTACCTAAAATGTATTAATTAGCCCATTGGTCAACAACCTAAGCAAGACCTTATTTAACTTCAAACTGTAAATGATACTTGTATGGTCAGTAGAATCTCATATTTATTCCTATCACAAGTATGGTGTCATGATTGAATAAACGCAATCGATCAACGACTGTGACATCGTTTGCTGGCAGTCCAGTCATTTTTCTAAGTAACTCATCTCTGTCTCTACTTTGTTTATTCTATCAAGCAAATGATATTGGGATTTGCTTGTTTATATTACCCAATATCTTGTCATGCAGGCAAAGTCAATTATTTATTCTTGTAAGTCAAACTTCATGATTTCCCAGTAAGAGTGCAACATTCTGTGACGTCATTTACATATGGGTAATTCTATATCATTTGACCCACATTGGTTTCTTGGGATATGCATGGTAAACCAATTCTAACATCAGTTGAAATACATTGGCTGCCGGCCAGAATGCTGTTAGAGCTTTGTATTGTCAAATACAGTAATGACCTTTTTACAGGCAGCCAATGACATATGGGTATATCGTTTGCCCTATTTTGTTTTCTTGGGATGAGGATGAAAAACCAATTCTGGGAGAGGGCATGATGGAGCTGAAGTCGTCATCCTTCCAAGAAAAAATATGCCGTGATGTACTAGCTGCTGGAGATTTTCCATGTGGCCTTGCCGCGAGGACTGAGAAGGGACAGCCATTGACTAACAAGGAAATCACTTTGGGAGTTCAGTCAAGCGCGACTCGTCCAGACGGCCTGATGTCAGCCCCAATCTACTCTCGCTTCCGTCATGACATAATGGGAGGCAGGGAGTGTGGGTTGGGTTGTAGCAGTCGTGCGACCTTTCCCCCTGTACGTCTTGCACAAACGTGCTGATCGATTGTCTGTTTTCAAGATGGAACTTCTTTTTTTTCCTCTTTTTTTTTTAAATGATGGTATTGTGGTGGACTGCATGGGTGTGGAGTTTGTAAACTAAGTATATGATAATCACAGGGGGAAAAAAGTTCCCCATAATCCCATACAAAGCCTCTGGAACTGTTAAAGAGCCTCCATAACAAATTTCTGTCAATAAGTAGTAATATATCAAATTGAAAGTCCTATTCATCAATATTAGTGCTATATAAATGTTACTATTATTATTAAATAGAAAGAGAGAGGAGAAAAAACAGGAATCAAGATGCATTGAAAGAGAGAGAGAAAGAGAGAAGAAAAACCCATCTAGATTGAGTGAAAGAGAGAGAAATAGGAAGAAAGATAGAGGTAATGAGTGAGACGGAGAGAGATATAACAGAGGTTAATCTACACTGAGATTCCTCTTTGACGTAGAAAATTCCTAAAAGGAGCCTGCAACAAGCCTAGCCGATCATCATCGGCGTCACACCCGCCGTGGACACTTGATTGCGTCAGTGATCCAGCTGTGACGCGCATTATCACAACAACGGGCGATGTTGATGGTCTAGAGATTGATTAAGCTATTACGCCATTCATCATTCAGAGTTTGATCGCCGTAGCGATTGGACGTGTCACGATTATGTCGTCAAGGGGAATGACGATGGTGATAGCCATCTCGAGATCTATTTGAATTTCTGAAGAGATGGATATATTCTATTCATGATTATAATTATGATGACGACGATGATGATGATGATGATGATGATGTTGGTGATGGTGATGGTGATGATGATAGTAGTAATGATAATAATACTATCAATACTAATCCAACAACTACTTCTACTACTACTACTAATAATAATAAAAATAATGATAATAATGACAATAATAATAGTGATAAAAATAATGATAATTATAAAGATGATGATGATGACAGCACTAGCTGTAGTAGTTGTAGCAGAAGTAGTAGTAATAAGAGTAATAATAATAGTACTAGGCATTGTTGTATTAGTCTTAGCTGAAGTGGTAGAAGTAGTAGTAGTAGTAGTAGTAGTAGTAGCAGCAGCAGCAGTAATAGTTGTAGTAGTATAGTAGTAGTAGGAGTAGTAGAAGTAGAAGTAGTAGTAGTAGTAGTAGTAGTAGTAGTAGCAGCAGCAGCAGTAATAGTTGTAGTAGTATAGTAGTAGTAGGAGTAGTAGAAGTAGAAGTAGTAGTAGTAGTAGTAGTAGTAGTAGAGTAGTAGTAGTAATAGTAGTAGTAGTAGTAGTAGTAGAAGTAGAAGTAGTAGTAGTAATGGTAGTAGTAGTGGTAGTAATGGTAGTAGTAGTATAGTAGTAGTAATAGTAGTAGTAGTAGTAGTAATAGAAGTAGAAGTAGTAGTAGTAATGGTAGTAGTAGTGGTAGTAATGGTAGTAGTAGTAGAAGTAGAAGTAGTAGTAGTAGTAGTAGTAGTAGTAGAGTAGTAGTAGTAGTAGTAATAGTAGTAGTAGTAGTAGTAGTAGAAGTAGAAGTAGTAGTAGTAATGGTAGTAGTAGTGGTAGTAATGGTAGTAGTAGTAGAAGTAGAAGTAGTAGTAGTAGTAGTAGTAGTAGTAGTAGTAGTAGAGTAGTAGTAGTAGTAGTAATAGTAGTAGTAGTAGTAGTAGTAGAAGTAGAAGTAGTAGTAGTAATGGTAGTAGTAGTGGTAGTAATGGTAGTAGTAGTAGTTGTTGTTGATATTCCTGTTAATATTATTGTTGCTGTTGTTTTTATTTGTATTATTGTTGTTGTTGTTGTAAGGAATAACTCCTTGGTAGTAAACAAAAATAAAAAAATAAAAAAATAAAAAAAATACTAACTTTAATTCACACATTATCTAGAACTTTCATTTGTAAATATGCAAGTACTACACTGACCTTGAATAATCTGATATTTCTGCCTATGATAAGGTATTGATATTGCTCTGTAGTTGATTTTTCATACCTTTGTGCGACTGTTGGTTGTAAAATGATAGTGCCACTAAGTACAATGGGTTATTTTGTAATAGTTTCTTTATTTCATCCACAAATGAAAATCTCTAGCCATGACCCAATGATAGTGCACCACTTAGAATTAAAGTACAAAATTCAACCATTAAAACAAAAGCAAAAGCAATACAAGACTGCTGTAGGCATTAAACTTGTAATATATTGTACTAATGAAAGAAAAGAATATTCCACTTTGTGAGAGCTATCACCCTTGTGAAATGAAAAGCTAAAATATCATCTTCCGGTGCCGGAAGGATGTTATCTTTATATCAAAAGATTTTAATTTTATTTGTCTGTCTAGCACTCAGCAAAAGAAATGGTAAATATACCAAAAATACACCAAGAACAGGAAATCATTTGAAGCAGCAATTATTGCTTATTGGCTCTACCTAGGATTGTACAGATTCACAACTCCAGTAATGTGTTGTGGAATAAATTTTTATATTTTTTTCTTAGAAACCCAAGATTTTTTGCCAGCACCATCACATACACGATTAGCGATTGATTGATTGATTGAGTGCTATTCTGATGTTCTAGTGTTCCAGGATATATTTCACATACATTGAGAGAAAAGGGAGTTAAGGTATATATATATATAGTCCCGGAAGGAAGTGACTTATTTTTCTATTCAACAATACTGACGCCAATGTGCAAGTTTGATTATAATGTTCAGGTTGAAATATATATCTGTTTGTCTATCTGCCACTGTCTCTCTCTCTCTTTTTTTATCTATCTATCTCTTTGTTTCTCTCTTCAGTCTTTTTTCTTAAGTGCCAGACTTTGTGTATCTGTTTCTTTGAAATCACCCTCTTTTCCCCACTTTATCAAGTATATTTCCCTGCATCTCTCTCTATCTCTCTCTCTCTCTCTCTCTCTCTCTCTCTCTTCCTCTCTCCCTCACTCTTCTTTTCTCCATCTGTTTCTCTCACCCCCCCCCCCCCCTCTTTCTCTCTCATTGACATGTTATACACTTGCCAGAGGATAAACACCAGGTCATGTAACTGCACAAGTTCATGAACTGCAGTCTTATTACAAAATACAAGACCGTAGACGACAGTTGCAGATGTGAGCAAATGTGTTTAACAGACAAGAGTGTATTTTGATGCTTGGTTATAATGACATCTGTCTACGCACTGCAATCATCATGTTTCTCTACCTTCGAAAAAAGTTCTTCAAATGTAATTCAAAGTTTATTTCAAGGCAGCATGAGGGAGTTAACTTTTGTTACGTATGTTTTGTACATTTCATTTGTCTAGGCTTCCAGATGCTATACTATAACCCTTCAGATCTATATATGTACCTTGAGTGTAATTGAATTTTGAACTATTTAAAGCTTTCAAGTTCCTTTGCTTCCTGTTGTAATATATTTGCTGGATGCATATTCAAGCAAGAAATGTCTTAATTGCAATATGTACATTACATGTACAGGATATTGAGTTGTCTCTCCGTTTTCTTTTCCTTTCACACTGCCTCCACTAAAATTGTACAGGAAATGTACAATGGGAACAATGTTCTGATAAGTTATAATTTTCCCACTTCTCTTTTCTCATATTATATTGAATACAAAGTATTCTAATGGAAACAGCGCTGCCCAAGTGCCATTCAGTAGCATGGTGATGCACTCTAAAAATGTAGGTTGTCAAGTGCCAAAAACCTACTAAACATCTAAAAGGCCGATAAGTGATAACAAACTGAAAAATGGAAGATTTAGATTGATCAACATGCTGGATCTAAGGTTGGATCCAGAATTTTGAAAGTCTGCATCTACCATCATGAAATTGTTATTACTGTTTAGCCCTTTTTTGTTTTCTTTTTTTATTTAACGCTCAAGATTTTAGAGTGTGTGATAGGGTAAGAAGGTGTAGAATCCCTCAAAGAAAAGAGGTTGTTTCAAGTATGCGTCGATGGTTTGACAAAAAGAATAATGTTTTACACTTTGGTTGCTTTCTTCAACTCTTTGCAAGGTTGCTTGTTTGCCACACATGTAGTTTTGCACAAGGCAAAAGGCACAACAGAGGGATTGCTTTTTTGCAGCACAATGGCTTTGCAAAATTACACATTTCTGGTCTTGGTTAGCTCCATGGCAACCTTTTAATGCTGGTATAGATTGATCTTGCACTGGAAACAGTTAAATAAGTAATTAGGGAGGATCATCATTATCGAGTTGGCATTACCGTAATGCTATTTTCTGCTTTTATTCTCTTTTGTCTCATTCCATTTACATCTACCTGGCCTGGATTTCTTTGCAATGTGCTTCAATCTTCTAACAGCCATGGAAACATACAGGTGAGATAATTCTCTCTCTCTCTCTCTCTCTCTTTCTCTCACTCTCTATTTCTTTTTCTCTTCCTTCTCTCCTTCCCCCACACTCCCTCCGCTCTCTCTCTCTCCCTTTCTCTCTCCCCCTCTCTCTCTCTCTCTCTCTCTCTCCCCTTCTCTCCCTCCCCTTCTCTCCCTCCCTCCCTCCCTCTCCTCTCCATTCCCTCTCTCCCTCCTTACTCTCTTGTTTGTTCATTTCATCTTATGTTTATGTTCTTTCTTGAAACTTAATTTCTCTTCCTAGGATCCTCTAAAAATTGTAAACCTCTTAGAGAAGAATCTTGAAGTGGAATTTACCACCTGGTTCTAACAATTACAATGGGTTTGTCAATTTTGTTCAATATCATTAATAGGCCCTCTTAAATTTATTTATCCTGTCTTGTCATCATCGATCTGGTTCCCTTTCATGCAACATTGTCTCCTAATTTCTATTGCTGTAACATTAGCAAACAAGCAGGTATAACACCAAATGTAGTGCTTATGCATTCAACATCAACATAATTGCAAGATTTTCAAAAAACAACCCAAGGATGATCACTTATTGTATATCCCACAGAAATCATGTTCTGATTAAAAAGTATGTCAATGTCATTTCATTTTCACACAAGTCATATCAATAGGTGATGCACAATTAGGCTATTGATATTGCCTTCAGTTGATTTACAAACCTTTTTGCGATCACGTTGATCAAACAAAACAAACAGAATCGGTGAAGACCTAATATTTTGAAGCAAGTGTCATACAAGGTGCATGCAAATGTATGGCCATCAAACAAAATTAGTTGAGAAAAGCTGAGAGATGTTAGACATCCAGAAGGGTGTTAGTATGAAGTATGACACCTAGGGTAAACAAATGGAGTGATCCTCTTTAGATCTCAGTATGTCCCTAAACATAAGCACCATCTTATGAAGAAGTACAAATGAAGATGACACATCAAGTCATGGAGAAGCTGTCGGGAGAACTTAGGATAGATCTCCCAATTCAATTCAATTCAAGACTTTATTCCAGACTCAGCTGCAAAAGCAGAGGTCCATATCACATATTTTCATGTAGATATAAACAGAGTATATCCCTAAACATAAGCACAATCTTATGAAGAAGTACAAATGAAGTTGACACATCAATTAATTTAGAAGCTGTCAGGAGAACTAAGGATAGGTCTCACAATTCAATTCAATTCAAGACTTCATTCCAGACTCAGCTGCAAGAGCAGAGGTCCATATAACATATTTACATGTAGATATTTAAACAGAGTATGTCTCTAAACATAAGCACATCTTATGTCTTATGAAGAAGTGCAAAGGAGGATGACACCTCAATTCATTGGGAAGATGACAAGAAAACTGAGGATGGGACTAGTCTGCAGAAACAGACTCTAGTTTGACACTTGATAAGAACGATTTCTTAAACTCTTGAGCTGAGCCTAACCCTGTCGATCTCCCTGCTGCCAGCAGCAGCTACAGTACAGCGCCTATGTACAGCTATCTATGTGTAGTCTCCTAGCTAAGACCCTCTGTCGTGCATTACGACTGACAAGAGTTTGTGTCTGCAAAGGAGGATATGGAATGATATACTTGAGAAGATGCTTGAATGCACTTTGACTGACAGATTCACAAAGGACAACAAACTAAGTGAGAAAGATTTGTACATGGCCTGACATGTTGGATTAGGGCTAGCCCATCTGATTGATGTAGCTATCATGCATTGATTTTGTTTAGATGCTCTCTGCTAGACTTCCCTGCCAGTCTCTAGCTTGGTGGATTTGTATTTAGGCTGTTGACTTTAGGATATGAGTGACTAAGAACAAGACTATGAGATGATGTGGGTGTGGCAATTTTGAAAGGTATATTTTTGTGAAAAGGGAAAACGTAGAATGGAAGAGGAAAGGGAAGAAGAAAGGTACAGAGAAAAGGGGGAGAATTAAGAAGAAGGAGAAGAAGAAGTAGAAGAACTTAAGGAGAAGAAGAAGAAGAAAGGAGGAGAGTGAGGGGAAGAAAAAGAAGAGGAGAAGCCAGGAGCAGAATAAGGAAAAGAAAATGGTTACAATGACAGTTGGTACAAATAAAAGGGAGAGATAGAAAAGGAGAAGGGTCATATAGGGCGGGGGGGAGGGTTTCAAATAATTCTTTCGAGAAAAATTTCACTGCCTCATAGAAATTTTTTTTAAAGTAAAATGCTATATTTGCTGTGTATACATATTGCAGTATGCTTTGATATTGTATTTAAGATTCGGTGGTAATTGGCGAGGCATTTTATCATAAAAGTTATTCTGATTTTCAACAAATATTTGCAAACTTGTTTTGGTAAAAAAACAGTACAAAATGTCATGAGAATCAGGGATTTCGATACAATCACATATGCCCTCATTAAGTGTACACCCACACACATTGAATCCCTTTAAAAAATGATAACAAGCAATAATGAAGCATTTATAAATTCAGTTTTATATGTAAACAGATTTATGAGCAATAACAATGGCCTATTCCTTACATTTTAAGAAGGCTCCAATTATATAGTTGTGCTTGTTCAGCAACGAGAACATGGATTTCTTGCAGTATTGCCACTTTCTACTTTGTAAGGCAGTATACAGAGTAGAGATAAAATGAATTGTGAGAAATAAAAAGAATCATGAGAAGGAAAAAAGATGCTGCCTTCATAACATATTAAAGTAGTCACCTAAAGAAAATTCATGACAACTGATAATTATGGACAGATTATATACGGATGGAAAGATTTTCTCTTTAAAAACACAAATAATATGCCGAAAATCATATAGATATCATGGAAAGGTGTAAAATGCAATCGTGTGGCTAGCTATGTCTCGCATGTCACATCACAAATCTTGACGCTCTACGGAGGACTGCTGAAGGCAGAAAATCTGGATCTCAAAATTAACATTTTTGAGAGAGGATTACTGCGGGCCCCAAACATATTTTAAAGAGGGAAGTTGTTATATTTAATCAGTATAGGCTTCCCCTTCGCAATGATATGAATTTTGCATCAGTTTAAAACACTTTTGATACTTCTTGTGACTACTTTGAATGTTACAAACTCTCCACACCCGCCCCCATAGTAATTCCACCTTCCACAGAGGAAGAAAATTAAAGCCCACTCTTTAATTGCATAATTAATGTGGATTTCAAGTAAATTCTTTGAAAATTGCGGCCCTCGATCCCTTTGCAACTCAACAGGACCATTTTCCAGTCTTGAATTATGGTACATCGTCATGATGAGGCCTGCAGCTAGGGCATATATAATTTGTTCCATTCGTTCTTCTTGACGGAAGGCCGGCCACACATGTATTTATTTATTTTGTTTGTTTTGATGGAGGATCCAGCATGGGGGCAGTATTGCATTCACACATTAGTGGGATATGCTAGAGAAGGACCTTAATTGGTTAACTGAAGGGGTGTGTCCTTGGGTCGAGAGATACTTGAGAGGAATGCAAACAGATGTAAACAGGGATATAAGCACCATTATGTGAAAGGCTCCAATGTAATTCCTTTGAATTTCCTTTGAAGTGTGTGTACATATGCTTATGCTATATGCTCCACAGAAGATGAAAGTGTTACATTATTCAATTTATGGGTTAAGTAACATAAGGCTTTTTGCATTCTTTCTGAAACTTCAAGATTGAATTTTATTTTGCTTTGTATATTTTAGCATTAAAAAATATCAAACGTGAAAAATAATGAGCTTAATGCACATTTAGTGTAATACATGTTCAATAAAGCTAAAAGCTTTAATCAAAAATGCTTTCTGGTGAACAAAAGAAATCATTGTTGAAATTACTCGCTTCTCATTCTGAAAAACTATGTTACATAAGAAGAAGAAATGATAATATAGTCTTATTTGTGAAGGGTGGCCTCATCATTATTAAGAAGGCTCTTTATTGGGGCGCCCTGCAATATTTTATGTACCAGAGTGCCCCTACACCAAATCATATGATATAATGTGAGGGTGAATTAGACAACGCACAGACATGCAGGTGCCGGTGATTAAATACACACATTTTCCAGATTGTATCGATCAAATTTTAATGAGCAAACTCTGTCAGACGTGGACTAGTAGAAGTACATATTAAAATTTTAACGAGGGTTAATTGGCAGCCATGTTGAGCATATTTAATGTTATGATTGCGAGGCACATCAATGTTTTCAGACTAAACATGGCTGCCCTTTTATATCTCTCCATGGGGTAGTAGGAGCGCAGTAATTAGGCTTGATGAAATATGGATAATTTTTCCTTGATCTTCTCATCCACTTCTATTCCAAGGCAGTGCTAGAAATGAAAACAAGAAGAAGAAAAAATTGAGCAAGCAGACCTTCATATTCTTTGGTCTGTTTAAACTTAATATCTTTTAAGGAATGGGCCTTAGTGGGGGAGACCCGGGGATCTGGCGCGGGCGGGTGAGTTTGTGCGCAGACATGTGCAGGATTTGATGCACGCTGACGATGGTCTAGTACTTAATTTATACTGGGAATCTCGTCCTAAAGCCTGGCTTTTCTGAGATTTCCTTTTCCCCCCTCTTAGTTAAATCAAGCAATATAAAATATTTTGTCTTATTCTCAAACTTAAATGTACTCTGTAAACTTATGTTATTACGTACATACTTATCAGTATTTTGTTACTTGTATAATTAATTTGTTCTTTTATACATTGTTATACTGTATGGTTCATATAAATTGTGTCATTTTAATGGTTGGATATTTGAGTGGAAAAATAAATTAATAAAATCAAAATCTAATCATTGATGTACAAATTTGATTACTCAAATGTGCAACATTACACTGCAATCACTAATTCAAACAACTTATTCTTCATCATAAGCTCGCATATGCATTCTGTTTCTTAATAGAACAAAATAAAAATCGAATGAAAAGCTATTCTTGGTAATGAGCAAGCAACTCATATACCTTACAGCTTTAAACTTAATTTTAAGTTTGTAAAGTGTAGGCTTATATTGGTAATTTGTTTAAATATAAATAGTTACTTACATTTAACATTGCCCACTCTTTCCTTTCAAGTCCCTTTTAACAGATTATCTCTTAAATTGATTCAGAGTGTAAAATGTTATTCTTGACTTGTTTTGCCGAGTATGTGATAAGTGCAATGACGGCAAGATCAATTGACATTTAAATTGTTTGTTCCATAATATGTCACTGCATATCTATTGAAACACAGTTTCATTTATTTGTTGTTTTTATGTTATTCCAAATGCAGTGCATAAAGATCAACATGTATACAATAAACTGTCTGGTCCTCTATTGGTTTATTTGAAATAGGAAAATACTATAAGGTTTACAGATGTTTCATTTCACTGTTTCATGTATTTGTTGTTTTGATGTTATTTCAAATGCAGTGCATGGATCAACATGTATTGTATTTATTAAACATCATTGATGTACATCAATATTTTGTTTATAATGTATACAGTAAACTGACTGGTTCTCAGTTGGTCTATTTAAAATAGGAGATATTTTAAGGATTACATATGTTTCATTTCACTGTTTCATGTATTTGATGTATTATGTTATTCCAAATGCAGTGCAAGGATCAACATACAGTAAACTGACTGGTCCTCAATTGGTGTATTTGAAATAGGAGATACTTGAAGGATTACAGATGTCCAACTTCAATTCCTTTTCAAACAAAAGAGGACAAGAATTTAGTCCTAAGCTCCCATGTAAGGAAGTGCCTTACAGCAAAATCATTAAAAACACACTATTCTTCTTTTGTGACTGGACCAGCTCTCAAAAGGTCTTTACCAGGTTTAAGAAAAGGACTTGAGGACAAACTGAGGAAGGGAATAAAGAACTAGCATCAAGATAATTTGCCAGGATTAAAAGAAATAGTGCACTTCTGGATAACAATGACCCCAAGATTGGCATCTAACTGTATGGGTGTCAAGCTTTTCATAAGAAGGGGCTTCAAAGGAGAGCTCTTTAGAATGGAGACAAATTGGTATTGATTTGGAAGGTGTCAAATCAGAGGGGGATGAGGGGACTCTATTTTAGGGGCAAGGAGAATGATCAATCTTGGACTGCCCCCAATGACAGCTCTTGTCTCTTTAATGTATTCATTATTGTTGTAGAAAGCTTGTTCCATCTGAAGTTTGTGTTTTTTCTATAGATGTTATTTTTGCATTCACACCTCAACATCTGTAAATGGTTTTATTCTGATCTTTCTATATAACCTTTCTGGATTAATTTCATTTTAAGTTGTTGGCATTTTATTGATTTGATTGATATCTGAGTGTTATATTCAGCTCTCTCTCTCTCTCTCTCTCTCTCCCCCCCCCCCCTCCCTCTCTCTATGTCTATGTCCTCCTCCTCCTTTATAAACAATTAGTGAAAAATGTGAAGGTAATTGTGCTGTATGGAATTTCATGATCACTCATCTTATTATTAAACTTGACAAATGGCTTTTTCCCCAATATTATAAAGAATGTATTGCTTTGTTACCATTATGATTAAATAGTTAATAAATATTGAGTCATTTATTTTATAGTAAAAATAATTGTGCTAGCTTTGCCATTATCATGCCGCTATTCAATACTAAGATGTTTAATAGCCTACATCACCTTTTATGTGCTGCAAACTTCTAATGAGTAGCCCATGAGAGAAAAACAAGCCCCTGCATCAGAAGACAATCACCTTGCAGTCATCAGTATACAATTAGAGTAATTCATTAGCAAGCTAGGTTATATAGATTACTGCAATTAATCTAATACAACTCGGCATTGAACTGGAATGAAAATTTTATAGATTTGACATTCGCCTGGCACCTCCACCATGTTTAAATCAATAAGGGACCATCAACAGGCTTATGTTTAATCTGTTAATCTAATTATGTAGTGAGCCAGTGAACTTATAAGTGTTATTCATCTGAATTTCAAGTGTTCTTGATCTACTTTTCATGACGGGCAGGTCACATAGTAACATTATCCATGTTCTAACATTAATGGGGGATATGCTCAATTAATTCATTAAATGCCCAGATATTGAGTTTGATAATAGTAACCAATGTTATGTTGACGAAGTTCCAATATTGTGCTCTGTATAGCATTATGTAAGTGTTATTCAACTGATTTTCAAGTGTTCTTGATCTACTTTTGACCACAGGCAGGTCACATAGTAACAGTATCCATGTTCTAACATTAATGGAGGATATGCTCAATTAATTCATATAATGTACAGAGATTGAGTTTGATAATATTTATAGTAACCAATGTTATGTTGATAAAGGTCAAGTATCTTCACTGCACACGAATTTAGCAGTGTGTACATATGGAATGTAGATAAAGAATGAAGTAGTAAAATTATATTCAGATGTAAGTTCCAATGCACTTACCCTCAGGCAGGATTGCATTTCTATATTGCTATAGCTATTTCATGTATGGAGGTGTCCTGGTGTAGTGGTTCAATCACTTGACGCTCAATCTAAGGGTTGAGGGTTCAAATCTGAGCCCGGCAATGTCATTTAGCAAGACATTCATCTACTATTTGCCACTCTCCATCCAGGTATAAATGGGTATGTGGCTATTGCTGGGGTACTGAAAATTGCAGGGTGTTTATAAAGAACAGTATTGATGCTGATGGGGCTTTTCTGAGTAAAGAAAATTATTATGTCTTTTTTTAATAGAATTTGTTCTTCTATGTTATAAGTTTTAAATAGGATTATTGTCCTATTAATTATATTGCAACAGCTGGAAATACTTTTTTTCTTCTTCTGCTATAGGTATATCATCCATATCATATTTATATATTAGGATTCAGAAGGTCATTAAGTAATACGCTTGAACAAAGAGTTAACACCCTTATGGCTCTGAACAAATACAGCAATTTAATCAACACAATACTTGATTATACATGAAGAAAGAGACCTGTTGAAATAAAGTATGTCTTTCTTCGATTCATAGTCCTTTGTATGTTGTGACAAAATCAGAGGGCTAAGGTCAATATTATCATTTTATCACACCTAAATCTACAATCATTGCAATCTATGAATAAAATCAGCAACCCATGTGTCCTGATTGACACAATACTTCTATGTCCATTCAAAACTGATGATAAGGAAAAGAACAGAATTCACGCTTGTGGCTCGGCAACCTCTGAATGAACTTGGCGTGTTTACAATCTCTGTTTCATCAGGTCGCGTCCTGATACTTTTCTCCGGGCATTGTAACCTGAGGTTAATCTTCGATTCTTGCACCCCCATGGGGAAAAGCTTTCTATTTTTGGCCGCTTCGATTTGAGAAGCACGCTGGTGTAGGGATGACTGGTTTTATTTATAGCAGCAGGGCTATTTTAGGCACCGAGTGGGGATGTTTTGAAGGATAGGTGTCTTGTGGTGAGGTATATGGTTGAGGTACAGTGTATATTCATCTGCATACTACCGTAGCAGTGAGAGATTTTTAAACCAACAGTGCCTTTTAGGCACCGAGAAGGGGCAGTGTAAAAATAAAGATGGTGAAGTATATAGTAGTATATTCATCTGCATGTATCATTGCAGCAAGAAATTATACGTTTAGCAGCAGAACTATTTTTGTTTGTTTGTTTGTTTAGTCTCTGAGTAGGGGTGGTATGAAAATATGGTGGTGAAACCTAAAAGAGTTACAATGTGTAGAGGCCTATTAATCAGACATTCAACAGTATATATTCATCTGCAAGAGCAGTAGCAGTGAGATGATATTTAAAAGCAGATCTATTATAGGCTCTGAGTAGGGGGTTGTAGAGGGTATGGTTGTGAAGTGTACTATAGAGGTATATAGATCAGAGACTAAATGTAATATATACATCTGCTTGTAGCAGTATTTATAGCAGCAGATATATTTAGGCACCATATGTAGGAGTGTTGGTGACTGGTGATCAAGTATAGATCAGACAATCAAAAAGGAACTATAGGTTTGGGGGGGGGGGGGGAGAATGATGGTGAAATAAAATAGAGGTATATAGATCAGGCACAACAGAATAATAATTTGTTATAGCAATGCACAGATTATTTATAGCAGCAGGGATATTTTAGGCCCTAAAATAAAGGCAGTGTAAGCCAATAAAATGCCACGATTTCAGTAGATTTTATGAAACGGCCTGATGTGTAATTAAAAACGAATGTGTGACTTGGGACTCTGTTGTGAGGCTGTTTCATAAAACTCAATGTCACATTTCTATGACAAATTTGCTCAAAGCAGACTGAATTAATGCAGCTATTTCAGTAGCTTATAACAACAATTTCGTATGAAATAGGGCCCCAAAGCATACCGATTCATTCTTCTGGATTAAATATTGATGAAAGTGACATTGATGTTCATCTGGTTCTCAACATATGATATGGTACTTTAGTCAGTAGCCTATAGCTATATGACAACAAGTGCTTTATAAAACAATATGGAACATGACTTGTGTTCAATCTTTTTATTCAAATGTCGCTGGAAGTAACTAAAATGCTATTCTGTTTCTCAACATTTGAAATTTCTTCTTTATTTCATGTTTGGTATTTAACAACATATTTTTTTAACTGACACAGGAGTACTGGAAAAAATATAACATTTCCAATAGGATTCATGAATTGTTATTTCTTATTTCTTGGGAGCATTAACAAGCTTCTCTCACAATCGGTAATACAGCACTAAAATATTCAGACAATATCATTATTCCAGACAAATTAATGTGCATAAATAAGAGAGAGAGTTACACTTTTTATAAAAATCTTTCTGTAACCCACACATCCAAGTGACTCTTCAGATTGGTATAAATGTTTAATACTGTCTGGATATTTTACTTTGACATTTCTAAATGCTAGAGGTGCTTAAATGTTGATATCGATCCCAAGAGAAATTAAATGTATATCCCTTAATCCTATTGGAAATTTTATATTTTATCCAGTACTCCTGAGGCAGAAAATGTTGTTTTGATCGTCCTGTACCACTAGGTCTACAAACAACTATAAAAAGGCCCCTTTTAGAGTCAAATTTCAGTGTTCAATATCATGTTGGGATTTTGAATTCTACCGGTATCTTACATATGTAGATTTATTTTTAAAAAGAATTTTAATGACTCTTTTCTTTTCTTGCTCCTCCCCCCTCCCCCTCCCCCTCCTCCTTTTGGTAGGTAAATGCCAGATTCAAGAATGGATTACAAGACCAATTTATCAAAATTGAAAAGGGGGGGGGGGGGGTATTATAATATCACTCATATTTGGCCTCTGCAATGACATGAACTTATTTGCTGGCTTGGTTTGCCAGAGTTTTTTAATGACTTATGGATGTGGTTTATCCTCTCTTGCAATTATAAATTTTGATTTTAATGGTCTTTTTATATTTGACATGTGATATGGTTATTGAGAGCTTTTCTAGAATTTACTGGTAGAAAAAATATCTTATCTCAAACTGGTTTCTTATCTTAAATGCAGCTGCTAAAAAGTATCGAATTGTGATGAATTGTGACTTTATACCAAGTAGTCAGGGCTGCTGGTTCAAATTTTGTGCAAAACAATGTATTGCATTGTATTGGAATTGTTATTTCGTGATATCATCTGGTGCGAACCAGGACATTAACTCCTATTCTTTTGCAGAGAATTAATTCCCTTTCTATCTCTCAACATATTAACAGATAATATATATATATATATACTGTGAGTGATATTTCACACTCTCTTAATTCAAAAGAATGTACTGGTTGGAAGAAAGTCTATACTCACAACAGCTGCTTTTTTAAAAATGCATCGGGCAGCTTAATTACTCATATTTCATAGCGTTTTCATTTTCTTGATATCTGATAGTGATGCATTGCTAATCTCTAGGACTCTATAACAAAAAAGTAATATAATCCCCGCTCTTGTGTATTTGAGGGTACTATTTATATCATCAGATTTCCATCTGTTTTTTTACCTTAGATGTTTATGTCGGCCATCTCCTCGTCACTTCACACAGTTTTGTTCAAAAATATTTGCCATTTTTTAAGTAAGTGAAAAATTTGGCCCAATTTGTGTTACTGAAGAATGTGACATATTAAAGCTTACATCTAAAAGTATTTGACAAAGGACCTAATTCAACCTGTCCACCTTTCATTCTTGAGTTACAAAAAACACAAAAAACATCACATTTACAAGGGGATGAATAATTTAGTTGTGAACTGTACATATGTGTATGTTTATTGATGCATTGCAAAGGTTACTGACCTATACGACATAACATCCGTATTACAGGAGCTCTCGGCTAGGCTTCTGTAATTGTTGATATAACCAAGGAGATACCATAAACAACCCCTCCTGCATTTAGCACCCCAGTACAAAGATAGAGCATGAAGCGTTATTGCACATGCTACTGCAATTACAAAGGTGACTGACCTGTAGAACATGACAAATGCATTATGGCAGCTACATGGTGACTTTTGTCATTGTGTACCAAATTATACCCCTCTTGCCTTGAGCGCCACATTTAATATGCAGCATGAGCCATATTACAGATGTAAATAATGCCTAGAACATATCAATTCATCTTGAAATGGAAAATTTGTCCAAGTTTTGATGTTTGGATGTATATATTTTATAGATGTATGTATTTATGTTACAAAGGTCAGTGACCTAGAGGGCACGGGTTATGTGTTATGGCGTCTTTAGCTAGGTGCCTTGAGCATGGCTGTTAAAATACAGTGTGATCCATGTTGAAAATGCCTATAACATATCAACACATCGGCAGATGTGATTGGCCTGCAAAGGTTACTGACCTATAGTACATCACCCATGCAGTACAGGATTTCAGCTATGCCTCTTTAATCATTTCATGCAAAACTGTTTCACAAGGACCCCTCTTGCCTGTGGCGCAACAATCGCTCATGGCAATATAATGCATTGTAGGTATTAGAAAGGGATGTGCACCTATTGTAAATTCCGGCCATGAGAACACACCATTCTCTAACAAGGATGTGTGTATGTGATGGATTCTACATTCCCCTCAAATTACTGCGTCACCATCCCCCGCCACCAGAGTCATTATCGGCCAGTATGACTGCCGGTATTTATAGGGATGATGGAGGGTCTAATGTTGCCCACAATGAGTCATGATAGTAGGGACTCTTCAATTAAACTTGGATCTTGAAAGTGCATTTTGCAATCTTAAAGCCCCTCTTAAAGTACTGGGAGCCCCAAAAATTTGATGGCAAAATTTCACTTAAATTGTATCATAAAGCGAAAGAGGATGTACTTTAAGACACACTTCTGCAAGGATTGTCAACAAAAATGTGTTTTAAGTCAAATATTGATAAAAGAGTACAAAATTTAGGTTTTCTGCGTACAACAGAAAACCCAATTTATGAACCGATACTCTTTTATCAATATTTGTCTTGAAACACATTTATTTGGGGGGAAATCTTTGCAGAAGTGTGTCTTCAATGACATCCTCTTTCACATTATGATACAATTTAAGTGAAATGTTGCCATCATATTTTCGGCGAATTTGGGGCTCCCAACTCTTTAGAGGGGCTTTAACAATCTAAATCTAGAGAGAGAGAGAGAGAGAGTTAGAGAGAGAGAGAGAGAGAGAGAGAGAACAGTCATTAACGATGGATTGCAATACTTAATTAATACTGGCACCAGTATTTTCAGTCATCAAACTGCACTTTCACCTGCATTCATTTATTTAAGAGAATGGGATATGCTCACCTGAAATCAGAGATTCCTTCAGTATAAAATGATAGTAGATGGTGATTAAAATAAGAGACTTTCAATAAATTTACATGATTTGATTTGATTATTTGTTTCTGTTTGATTTTCTTTTTCTTTTGCATTTTTACAAATATATAACAAACAAACATTTCAAATTTACACATGACAAAAGAATATAATTTATGTAGAATAAAGTAACTAATCGAAAACATCAAACAGGAGGGTTGACAAAGTAAGCAAAGCTTGATAGTATGACTACCCTCAAAGGATACATAATAATACAAATATGGAGGAAAATAATATTGGTAAAAGGGGAAAAAGACAGAAAAAAGAAGAAAAAAGATGAGGCAATTTTCGACTTCCATGCAGTCCATCACCTATTGAACTGAATGAACATAACAATTACATGATTCAAATGTGATTTTTTTTTTGTTATAGGCAATATAGTAGGGAATTGAAATGCTCTTGTGCTGATTTCTTGGAAAGCCATTGGAATCATATTTATATTAATATTCTATTATCAGTGTACATATTCAGAGATGATAGTGTAAATATTGTTGGAAATAGAAACACATCTTAAGTTTCTTGAATTAAAGATTGTTATCTATTCCTCTCCTCAAGAAGAACAAAAATCCACAAATATTGACTTTAGCTTCGTTGCAAATAAGTTCTACATCATTTCAGAATAAAGGGCACTTTACCGATACTTGTTTACAGTCTGTGTACCAGGATTCAGTATGAATGACGTACGGTCATAGCCATCGTCTTCTCAAATAAACATATCGATCTTTCTTCAAGGTATTTTGGGCTGATTCCCTCCAATGACATTTTAGGCGAAGGACATTTTAGATTCTACATCTATTTTTGGTTTATTTCTCCCAATGGATAAGAATTTATTTTTGTTTTTGTTTGTTGGGTGCTCATTACGTTGTTTGCGACCAAAATGTGACGTCATCAACTCTCTCGAATTTCAGTTTTTGAAATAATCTGGTTTGTGGTATAAAGGTTTGTATTTTGGGGCATATTCAAGCTAGTCAAAAATGTGGGATTATAATAAAAGTGACATTTGGTTATTCCAAATCCTCTCCCCTCATTTTGTTGGCCATTCCTGTTAGATTTGTTTTTAGTCTTTTCTATCTCCTCTCTATTTATCCCTCTCTCTCTCTCTATCTCTCTCTTTCTATCTCTTTCTCTCCTTCCTTTCTCTCCCCCTCTCTCTCTCTCCCCTCCCTTTCTCTCCCTCTCTCTCTCCCCTCCCTTTCTTTATTTCTCTCCCTTCACCCCTTTTCTCTTGATGTCCCTCTCCATTTCTCTATTTTCTCTCTCTCGCTCTCTCTCTCTCTCTATTTCTCTCTCTCTTCCAGCTCTCCCTTTTTTCATCACTGAGAAAACTTGATTTTATAAAATAATTCAAATTTCTTAAAGTCTTTTTAATCAACCTTTATAATGTATGTGTGCCCACATACAAGAAGCACTAATACACTCATTAAAATATCATCGTGTGATTCATTATTGTTCTGATCAATAAAGTAATTTTATCATGCAAAATGCAATGGAGGTCATTTCATCTTGTAATTGACTCAATCAATAATAATTGCTCTAATTTAGTTTCACTCGTAGGAGGTAGGAGGTAGATGTACGATGACAAAATGGCAAAAACAAATCTAATGTGAGTAATCTAATACATGCATCATGCCTTGTAGGAAATCATATTTTGGTAAACTCAAGTCTTAGATTTACATGAATTGGAATTTAAAGAGGGAAATTTGAGGGTGCAAATCTTCTTGGCATGGAGATGGCTGTAAATTAATGCACATGATTCTAGCAGCCCTTAAATTAAGAGAGGTGAATTATGTATATTGTGGGATTTTTGTTTATCAGCATAAAATGATATCCACTTACCCTGTAATTTTCAACTTCAGTCTAGACCGCGAATGATTTATGTCTGTCTATGAATTGATTGGATGGGCTGAAAAGTGATGGGGAAAAGAAGGAGTAGAGAGATTAAAGAAGAGATGGATGAATTGCATCAGTAAGAATGGAAGAATGTTAAATCTGGAGTTGGCTAGAGTAAGATGGTGATAAGTATCAAGGAGATCATATTTATAGAAAGGGAACCTCTTTGTAGATGATAGTAATGATGGTGAGGGTGGTGGTATTAGTGATGATAATGAATAAATGATTATTATGATAATGATGATGATGATGATGAGGATGATTATGATGATGATGAGGATGATGATGGAAATAATGGTGGTAGTGATGATAATGATGATAGAGACGGGGATGATGGTGGTGCTGATTCTGCTGCTGCTGATGATAGTTTTGATGATGGTGATGATGATCAAGATGGTGATGATTATGATGATCATCATCAGTATGATAAAGGTTGTGGGCAACAATGATGATGATGGTGAATTAATCATCAACAAACAATAAGTAATCTCACAAAAATTTTAGGAGAAACAAAATTAACCCCATATAACTTCACAAATATTTTTAACATTGCTTCTGGAAGGATTGATTCTGAATAACTCAATTTTTCCCTCTCTTTTTTCTCTTTTATTCCAAATCCCAGATGACCTAATGTGTGGCTCCTATCCAAGATGGGTGTAGAGATAACATTCAGTCCCAGATACCGACTTTCTCGTGTGTGACTTGGAGAGGAAGGTGAACATACCTAGCAATAAAACAGATTAATCGGAGCCATCATGCAACAAGATGTCTAATCTAGCTCACCTGGAAATATTGTACATAGCAACAAGAAATAAAGTCTTTAACTTCTGTGACTTTCATTCGTATATTTTTCAAGTGGAATCATAACATTTATTTAAATGATGCTAAGTAACAGAGCAAAATTTCATTAAATTAGCAGTAGGTTCAAGAGAGATCTATACCAGAAGGTAACAGGTTCAAATCTCAAATTGTGACCCAAGTTTCAGATAGGATATACAATTGCAGTCCCTGCTTTAAATGATTATTAACTACTGGATTAACACTTTATAACATGCTGGATTTTATGTTGTAGCATGTATGAAAGTGTTATGAAGATAATGTCACTTTATATTATATTTTAAATAAAAAAAGTTTAAAGAGTGTTTACCATTGCAAGTTTTCAGTGATAGTGTGATTTATGATGTCTTCATTATTTTTTCTAGGCAAAAGAGTGATTAGTAGCCCAATAAAAACTTTAACTATACTGTTGAGAGTTTGAGCTGATGTAAGGTATTTATTTATTTCTAAATTGTGTGTTCATATCTACCTTAGACAACAAATTGTGTTTTTGAATTTAAAAAAAAAAAAGTTTTTAAAAGTTGTAAAAGGCAATACACATGTCATTTTGGATGTTGGTTGCTTGTTTCAGTATTACAGTATTTCTTTCTGTGGCGTAATCTGTTTTCAGGAGGGTTGGGGAGGGAGGGGGAGGGTGATATCAGTCAGGCGCCAAGATTGCTTGTGCAAACACACCACACTATTCTGTTGCAGATAGCTGTGAGATTTGGCGAAAATGTATGGAATCATTTTTAGGATAATCTGAACCTATTTATAGTATTTTAATATCATTTTAAAGAGACATTTTTACTATTATAAGAGTCACTTGTATTGATTTTAACAACATTTTTAACACCTGATTGATTTCCTTAAAAATTGGGTGGGGAGTAGTTGTACAGGCCACCCCCCCCCCCCCCCCCCCTCCTTCAAAAATGTGTGGGGAGGGGGGGGGGTATACCCTAGTATCCCTCGGGACATACACCCATGCTTCCATTTCATGTAGGACCTAGTGTTTATTTAGAACAGTATTAACTCAGATTTTGTATTGTTCATTTTGCAGCATAGTAATAAGTAAGACAGGTGTGATTTGGTAGCACTGGGTAACATTGCGGGAGATTTTCACACTAGATTAAATACCATAAATCGATTGATTGTTCAGATCTTATTGGATCAGGTAGACTCTATAGAGGGCAGTGCCCTTAACTCTAAAACAATATAAGCATTAAACTTGATCGACGCCCACCCGGACTTCTTCGGTAGCATCTTCAAAAGATTTTTCATGCAGTAGTTATAGTTTAATGAGAAGCAGATGTAGACTATTATCTCCCGGCAGGTAAAAATATGCAAGCGTGACAACAGAATGGTGTCGTCAATTTGAGCACCGTCTGGCCTGTTGCTGATGTTATAAGTTATCAAAACAAAGATCTAGTTTATAGCAGAGATTGAATCGGTATAATCTGCATAGGGAGCATTCACACTGTAAGCACAATCCATTGGTTTTTCTCACATCTGGGAATTTTGTTGGAAGCTACTAGGCAACTATAACTATCCATAAAAACGACTAAAAACACACCTCTGGAGTCTTTCTTTTTAAAAACTTCCCTGGAAACTCCTATGGTTTTTTGCAGTTTAAATGCTGGTTTTCAAAACACCTGTAAAATTTTCCAGTTTTTCTCATATTCTTGAGTTTTGTTGGAAATTACTCAACAACTACCAATAAACACGACTAAAAGCACACCTCTGGAGTATTTTTTTTTAAAACTCCAGTCGAAACTCCTGTGTTTTTTGCAGTGTTAATACTGGTTCTCATTTCACCTGTAAATTTTTCCAGTTTTTGCTCACGTTATTCTCCTAACTTTATCATATGCAGACCAGGGACAAGTCATACATGTAAACATTCTATCAGGATGCAAATAAAATACCATTTCCCATTTGTGAATATTAGTATGGATGCTTTTTAACATCTTTAATTTTCAGCAACTTTTTGTTTTATTTTTCTACACTTAGCTTGTCCAAACTATTGTGTATTGCGTATCCTTTTTCATTGCAAGATTAATACTTTAACAGTCCTCTAAATAATGCATTACTAAAACCAAAGATTTCATACCTTTAACAAAAATGCTGTTGATGATCAAACAGGGACATGCACTGAAAAAGTAGCAAATCAAAGTGAGATGAATGCAGATCAAATGATAAACTTATAAAACAAAATGGTGGAGTGTAACCTTCGAATGCTAGCAGTGATCTATCTTCAAACAGGCCACATATCAAACCTGAAACAGTTGCAAAATACAAATTGAAACAGTTGGGTGTAAAGGTTAGAAATAAATCAAATTGAAACAGTCGCAGATCAAATTGACCAACTTATAAAACAAAATGGGGATATGCCTTTGGCGGTTCTTAAGCCTACAGGTAAAGAGACGTATCTGTTCATTTGGTGGATATTAATAGGCCTTTCTCTAGTTCTTAGAGATCAACGATTTGTTTTGACCTTGGCGTTTGATAGCTGGATAGCACTGCTGAGTTTGGTATGTGTCTTAATATAGCTCTTCACACCAGAGGAAATTTATAGAAAATGTTAGTATAAAGAAGAAAAAAAACGTCTAAATAATCATTGTAGTATGGAAGAGTGTACGGACTAGATAAAAACATTGTACAAAAAAAATATTGTACAGTCAAACCTGCTTTAGTGACCACCTGTCTACATTCTACAAGGACCACATTTTTTGTTTCCCTTTAAGATGTTTTCTCATTGAAACATGTACTAAAGGAACCTGTCTATAAAGACCACTTTTTGTGTTTCCCTTGGGCTTTTGTTGCTGTAGACAGATTTAACTGTATAAAGAAACCTGTTTTGAAGAAGTCATGTGACATAAAAGCTGGCCAATCATCAGTGCTCCTCCACGATAAGCCACTCCCAGCTAAACAATGTTTGAATGATACAACATTTAGACTACATGCAGAACGGGACCCTTCTTTATGGAGTTTTTTTTTTTAAATGATGCTCAAACATGCCTTCTGCTATACAGTGTTGCACTATACAACATTCAGACTACTAGAATAAATGAAGTATTTATCTTATAGCTATACAATGTTTGTACAGGTATACAATGAATTTGGATAGTCTGAACAAGGGGTAAGAGAGCAGGCCAGTTCATAGATATATCATTAGTATGCCAGCACGTTCGTAGCAAATGGGGGCCAGGTATGATATGGATTTGGATTCTTAAGGTCTATTGGCCTGGTATTGGAAAGCAAATGTCATGCACTAATTCTGTATTGATCATAGAAAATAATTGTGCTTATAAATGGGGAGCATGATAAAAGTGCGCTGTGAAGTTTGGTCATTTTTTATATCGGGGGTGGTCTCTGATGAGCTTAGAATCACTGTGCAAGGCGGATTTTATCATGGCAAGGTGTTAATATGATTTGATTTCTCATGCAAAACATAATACAAGAATATAAGAATACAAGAATATCACAAAAAAATATGCAATGAAACAACAAATATAATGGAAAAAGCACGAGAAAAGATGAACTAACTTCAGCTTGTTGAAGTGTTAGTTCCTCAGATGGTGTTTTACAATATAAAATAAAAAAAGTATGCTTAGAAAATGAAGGAAGGAGAGACTATCTTATGCCAAGAAAGACAAATTACCCCAAACTTTCCGCTTATTATTCTTCTCATGTGCAAGCTACTTCAAGTGATTGACATACAAATGTTTGCCTGCGCATAAGGTCCAAATGTCATTTTGTGCATTTCCTAACTTGGCTGCTCGATTATTGCCATTTGAACAGGTTGTTTGGCCGTTCCTATCAATATCTAATCAATACTTAAGTAATGATGGGGGGATTGGGCATACACGTAATGCAAATATCCGCATAAAATGACGGATGCATGCATTTTTCTCACCCCCTTCCAACACTTTGCTTTTAGTTTTCCCTTCGATTTCTCCTGTTCAAACACCTCCTCGGTGCAAATATACGGAGGGAGTGTAACCTTTCTGGAAAGGGAATGATCTAGTGCGAATTGTCACCCTTTGCATGATATGACAAGAAAGTGAACATATCGGACTAAGGACCAGAATACTGATGTAAATGGATGCATGCATGAGATAGTAAGATTGTCTGATTAAAGCTTCAACCTGAGGAACTTTCTTTTCTCCTAAAATAAGTGATTCCAATGGCTCTGTGGAATTTTAAAACTTGGTCCATTCTTTTCTAATTACTTCCAGTAGTTGATAAATACTTTGTGTGATACATTCATCCCAAAGCCAAATATTCTTGCAGTGACTTACCAGCACCCCCCCCCCCCCCCCCGAAAGAATCTGAAAAATTATATTCAGGAAGGAACAAGTTCTTTCTGTCTCAGTCTCTTAGAATAATTTTATGGCCATGTTCTTCATCAAGAGGGATTGTCTCACTGGCAATTTTATTTGGCTGGAAAATATAAATGATGGCAGTCTGTTCTCCTCCCTCTCCCTCCCTCCCTCTCTCTCTCTCTCTCTCTCTCTCTCTCTCTCCCTCTCTCTCTCTCTCTCTCTCTCTCTCTCTCTTTCTCTCTATCTCCTGTCATTTCTCCAGAGATGCATAATTTAAGTTGTTGTTTCTTTGCATGCTCTCTTCAATTTGGATTATTTGAGTAGTCCCATAGGTAGGAACACGTCTTAGGTTGAGAATATTCATTTGATCTATGAGCAGTCACATAGTTTGTTGGCAACATGCTTTTAATAAAGAAAATTGATTTGGAGAATTGAAAGCATTTGTATAATTCGTTTGCAACATGCTTTTAAGGTCTCAAGTTCATTTTGAAACACCTTTATTGCCCTCTGCACTGTTATGTTTCCTGATCAAAATATAGCTTGGCATGTCATGACCAACTTCATCCTTTTTGGAGCGCAATTGCAAAGACTTTAAATAAAATCAACCTATGAAACCGATTTCAATAGCGGAATCCATCAACTATGGAGTGTGTGAACGTTACAATGACTTTACATAATACCAACATGATTTCTTTATGGCGCCATATTTCCATTTCAGAAAACATTCAAAGGTGCGAGCTCCTCCAATAAAATTAGCATTTAAATGTCTGAAGGAAGATGTGAGTTTTGAGTGAAGCTTTGAAGTGGTCCAGGTTGTCAATTTCGCGAATAGATGATGGGAGGGAATTCCACAGGCGTGGAGCAATAGAAGATATCCATTTAGTATTGAAATTGCCTTTGAGGGGATTTCTAGATAGTCTTTGCGATTGTGTCATGGATTCCTTGTGCGATACAATGACTAAAACTGAGTATAGGCCCTTACAAAGTCACATGCAGAATTAATTTGTATATGCAATACCTTTTTGGATTTATTGTTTTAAAAGGAAAGTTTAATGGTTTCTCCATAAACAATTAAGGGACAGTCCAGGTTTCATATGTGAATGAAGAGAGGAAATGATTGTAGTATCTATCATGGCTGTGTAGGAAGCTAGTGACGCTGATGCCAGTAATGTAGTTATGAATAATGTATGAAAGGCAACATGGAAGGTGGTGCATGGGACTGTCAAATTGAATTTTAATGTTTCCATGAAATGGATACACCTGGGCACTGTTTAAAATTGAATAAAAATTGAATCCTTGAATATAAAGTGAATATAACTTGCAACATTACTGTGTGTGATCATATGTGAGATCTTTGAAACCTTTATATCTAACATGATAGATTTTCTATGTTTGATATTTAATCCTGGTCTTTTTTATTGTCATCAATTGTCTAAGCTTTGCTGCTGTTTTACGAGTCCATACAAATGTATTTCGGTAGGGAAAAGTCTGACTGTTTCTATTCCTCCTTCTCCTCCTCCTCCTCCTCCTCCTTCTCCCCATCCTCGTCCTGCTCCTTCTCCTTCTTTGCCTCTTTCTTCTTCTCCTCTTCTTTCCTTCTCTAATAACTCTATTTGAGCAGATATTATTGTGTATGTTTGTGTTGTAAATGATAATGACAATATTTATAAAGCACACACATCAATCTCTAGAGAAACTCAAGGTACCTACAAATAATAATGATAATAATAATAACAGTAATATTTAGTTAGTGTTTAATGTTAATTTTTTTTAGACAGCAAGACCCCCTGTTTTCACACAATTCTAAAATGAAAGCTTACATAAAGTAAGTGTGAACCTATGCATATATCAAGTAGAAGTAGGACCAACATGGAGGCTAACAATTTAGATTGTCTTTTTAAGAAGACCGACAAACAAATAAATGCCAAATCTTCCAGCAGCCTTGTTTGTGGAAAAGATCAGCAAATAAGAGCTTGCTTTATAGACTGTTATATGCTAAACAACTAATAGCTTAGACTGTTGTATGCTAAACAGGGACAAACATTACCAGGGAAGGTGTATTGAGACATGTACAGTATTATGTCTCCTTATCTTGTTCGGCCTAGATCTACATTTAGGTGAAGGAATTGGACTAGAAGCTTAGGAGGAAGGAGTGTCCTTGCTCGGAAGTAAACAAGTAGCCTTATTTGGAACTCCCAGGGTTCTACCCAAACATCTCACCAGAAGAATTAAAAATCAGTTCCCTTGTGTTCATTAAGTCTTTAAACAACTTGTTAGTGATGTAGTGCAACTAATGTATATGTTTCATATTTGTATGGCTAGGTCTAGTCCCCAAATCGTATAATGATAAATATTTCAAAATATTTTCTCCCCCTGTCCTTAACAACTAGTGTCACATTTCTGTAACAAATCCGCTCTTAACCACTCAAATGCATTAACCTCAGTAACTTATAACAGTTAATGCAACTTGTTATTGTTAAACAAGTTTTTTTAAACGGGGCCCAGGTCTCAGCTATAACAATGGTACAAACTACCGATAAAGAGCTTCAGTTGAAGGTGAGAGAAAAAGGAAGTTTTCTGGTAGGTCCATTTCCGATAGGTCTGTAATTACAGAAATCGTTATAGTTGATTTCTTGAGAGTCTTAGTAATTGTTTTATAATTTGTTATCAAAGTTAGATAATGAAACAATTAAATAAAGATTTTAAAAAGTCTATCTTGACAGGCTAATTTGATCAATGGATTGTGTATCTTCAGAGAAGTGTACAGGGCATGGATATGTCTTTATGTTTGATTCATAAATAGTATGGACTCTTGAATAGTAAGGAACTCGATGATGATTAAACAAAAGTACTCATGGACCTCTCTACAGACCTCTCTGCACCACCTACCAACATATGGATTGTCTGCCGAATGCCAGAAGGGCGTTAGCTCATTCAGTTTGACATCAACTTAAATGCCCTCCCAGCTCCCAACAAACAGAATGATATAAACGCATCTTGTGTAATGGCCATCTGTATAATGGCCATAAACGAGACTTCAGACTAATATGGTCTAAAAGGCTGTTGATCAATGCAGCCCATCACAGTCTGTTCACAGTTATTTTTCTCGCCTTTCTTGATATCAAGGAAAGAGGAAATGGAAGGTAAATGGCCATAATGACATGAAACCGATACCTGCAGGGAATTCAAGAGTGAATTGCATATCAAAACCAAAGTGGCGTCAATATGTTTTGAGCCGGGAGTGGTGTAGGTGACAATCGATTCACAAGTGTTGGCGAGAGAGAAGAAAGTGCTTCTTCGTAGCCACTTTGTTTTTCCATCGTAAAGGGGTTTGAATGGGGAAGGAGGAAGTAAATTATTTGACTATAAAAGGGAGGAAAGTATCTATGTGACTGTGAGTGCTTGTGTAATGGCAATTGATTCTTTCTTTTAAATGCTAGGTGTCAGTGATTTTGTATATTTAAAGGTATTATTGAACTTTTAAAATTGATAGAGTTGGATTAACAGTTCAACAGATGATGAGAAAAAGGATTATATTGGTGGTGAAAATAGCTTGGAGTTCCTTTGAAATTCCTCTTCTATGTATTATATCTTTTTAGTATATCTTATATAATCATTTTACTGCAGTTTATACAAAATTCATCACCTTACAGATAATGGAATTCAAGCTTTGTATTAATTTATACATTGATCATTTTCCTAAATAAATTTGGTAATTTTTGTTTAAAGATTCCATGTCAAATGGATGAATATTGCATTTTACCTTTTAAATGTATGTTTAACAAAATTTAACAAAATGTTAAATATCATAGTACCTTTAATCTTACTGAGAACCAGCCTAGACCATGACTGGCAAAAGGCCGCTGAACACATTGTGTTCTGTTAGATATAGCTGATATGAATATTCATTGGAAAAGAAGAAGAAATATCTGATGGTTGCACCTGACAACTATTTTTTAAATTGTCACATTAAATTGTTAATCGCAACTACTTTAAAAAAAAACCTAGGGCAATTTCAATAGCCTTATGCATCACCTATTTATATACATATATTTACATATTACTCAATATGAACATGATTTCTATTGGATGTACAATAGAATATCAAGTTGAATTTTCCAAAATTGTTTGGATTGTTTATTAATTGATAATATGCTTTTTCATCAGAGCATGTATTGTGGTATATTAAACCTAAAATATATGAAACAGTTTACAAGCTTATGGTAAAGAGTCTGGTATCATTCAATTTATTACTCAAAAGCACAGAAGTATGGTTTCAGTACAGTAGCCTCTGTGGCCTAGACTAATTATACTACCTGTAAAACACATTATTTGACACCTGATACACAACTTGAGTCTACCCGAGACAACATTCACAGGAATATGTAAAAACCAGCTTCAAAACAAAGTTTCAATTTCTCTCTTCCTTCCTTCCTGTTATATAATCTCAATTAATTTTCCACTTCACTCTACTCTTGTAACTCTCTATACCCTTACGGGTATTCATGTACAAACTGTATTGATACATGTGTTACTTGTATTTCCTTGTTTCTCTATACATGTTGTATACAGTAACTTAAACATATATTGATAATGTTACTAACTTGCTAGGTGTATAATTCCCCCCAAAATGTATAAAACTATGTCAATGCATATTACCACTGTTATTGTGGAGGTGTCATGGTACTGAGGTTCATTCACTTGACTCTCAATCCAAGGGTTGAAGGTTCAAATCCCAGCCCAACACCAATGTCTTTTGGTAAGACATTAATCCATATTTGCCACTCTCCACCCGGGTGGAAATAAGTACCTGGCAATTACTGGGGTAATTAATTATAAAGGGCCCTTGGGAAGAGCATCATTAGTACTAATGAGGCTACCCAATTATAATTATTAAATTGTTTGTGTAGTAATTAGGTAGGATGTTGTTTCCTTTCAGATTTTAGTTTCAGATTTTAGCTGTGCCTGTGTTGCATTATTTTTTTCTTCATCTCTTCCTACTCCTCCTTTATCATTTTTTCTCTCTTTTGCTTGACACTTCCTTTTTAGGGAGTGTGCTTTTTCCCCTTTTTCCTATACATACTTTTCTCATTGTTTATGAGAATGATTTTTAATCTACTCAATTCGTTGTGTAATAATACATTTGCCATGGTTTTCCATTCTACAGACTCTCTGGAATCAAAAGTTCTCTCATTTTCTGCCATTCAAGTTTTCCAAAAATATTTCTTGAAAGTTGAAACTCTAAGCAATAATTGATTTGTTTTCTTTTGGTGTGTCTTGCAATGGAGTGTATGTAAATACATTAAGAGAAGGAGAAGAAGGGAATCTATATGCTCTGAACTTCAATACTTTTGAAACAGTTTTTTTAACATGAGCAACAAAATTAACCTGTTGTTCTGGATCTGGTAAAACTTCCATTTTCTGTTTTCCTAGAAGTGCTGTGGGACTGTGCAACTTTTCAAATTAGATGGCGTTATTACAGATTCATACCCAGAGCCATAGAGTTCGGCCAACTGGGTTTCACTCGGTCACAACATGATGATTTGCTATGTATTTACTTATGTAAAAATGTATAACCTTGTATTTGTTATTTGAATGCAGAAATAAAATCAATCAATCAATCAATCAAACAAACATGGCATATTATATTATTTTCATTTGTGCTTGCCTAACAAAGCAGTATTCTCCATATTTGTGCCCAACTCGAACCTAGTTGGCAAAACTCTCCTAATCAATGGCCCTGTCCACACTCATAAGGCTTTGACCACCCGGTTTGACCAGTTTTGTTAGAGAAACGTTTGAAATAACTTTGCATGACATACAGATAGTATTTTAACTATGATTGGTGAAATGTAAGCACCATTGCATGCTGCTCCTCTTTTAGACTTTAGTGTCGCTGTCTGTGGCTGTATAAGATTGAGTTGAAGCAACAAAGACCAAATGTTCAACATAAGTCTGGGGAAATCCTACAATTTCCAGCTAGAGCTACAAAACACCAGCATTTTTTAACAGACCATCTTCTATACAGTCAATACATAATCATTGATTTCTTTTACCCTAAAGCCATAGCCATAGCTGCCGACCAGTCCTATTTTGGAGGAATCGTTCCTACTTTGTTGGCCCTTAAACTAATATTTTGGATCCTACATTCCTCTCTCTTGTCAAAAACTTCTAATTAAAATGTATAACAAAATGACATTATTCCTAATTTTGCCTTGAGGGATTCTGAATGTTTGCATTGAATGGTTGGCAGGTATGCATATCAGTGTCTATTTTGCTTTCACTACACACGGTTTGGTGTATTGTGGTGATATAGTTTATGATTAATTGATTGTGAGAAGGCAGTGTCCCTCATGTCTCACGTCTTTATGTACTAAATTCCGATTTTAGTATTGGTAAATTAATTGAATGTGACTTTTGTAGCCACTAAGGTACATCAGCTCTGGTATGAAAAGATACAGTAAGATTTTTAGAGTCTCTTGAAGATGAATACTGGATTATTATTTATGAAGTGTATCATATTCTCTGAAAAAGACAACATTTTGGATTTTTATTAGATGGTTGTGTAAAATGCCATGAGTGATATTTCTTTTTGATTAATGATAGCAAATGCAGGATTGAAGTTACTGAAAGACGGTGGTAAGATTTCATTAGTGTTACAAACATATATATGCATAATTTTTTGAGAAGTGTTCAAGTGTATTGTATTCATTGTAGAAGGGAATGTGTGGATATTCAGTACATAGGCCTATATGTGTTGGTGTGTATAATGCCATAAATTATATTTCTTTCTCTTTGATTGATGAGAATTCATTGCAGGGTTGAGGTAGTTAGATAACTTTTTTGATTATATTCATGCAAATGTGGATATTAAGTTGAAACACATTAGTTTCTAGATACACCATGTCAGATGTGTTAAAATAATGGAGGTCTGTAAGACTAACACATGATCTGCAAAACTGCCCGAGTAAAACAAAAATCAATAACAATTATTTTCACATATGATTGTGAATCATTGAGTAATAAAACGATGGTATTGCAAGAAATATTACATTTTGTTCAAATATGTATCCATAATGTACATACAATATTACATATGGATAATTGTGATTGCCAACTTAAGGCTTTCATGTAGATTTATGCGTTTTATTTTGTTTTACTAGGCCTATCAAGGAAAATGTGATCAAAAATAGATTTTAAGAGAGATTATGTGTGAGATTTAAGCTTTTCTTTTTCTTCTTGACATATTGATGCATTGTTGTTTCATTATTGCATTTGGGAGTGAATGATAACATATGCAGACATTATATTTCGTGTAAAAAGAATTACAAACTTTTTTGTATTTTGTTATCATTTTCCAGTTGTTATACGAATTAGTCGATGCAAATGTTGGATATTGGTTTGTGAAGTGTCAGATTGTGAGATAACATTGAAAATGGTATTAAATATGAACGTGGTATATTGACGTACTTTATGATTGTGATCGTGTTTATAGGGTAGTGGTGGTGGAGGTGATGGTGGTGGTAGTGTTTGTGATGGTGGTGGTAGTGATAGTTGTGATGGTGGTATAGTGTTTGTGATGGCGGTGATAGTGCTTGTGGTGGTGATGGAGTAGTTGTGATGGTGGTGCTGGTGGTAGTTTGTTTACACTACCACCCCCCCCCCCCTCCTATTAAAAACATGCGGACTTATAACGAATGATTAAAAACGACTTATTATGACTTCTGGTAGAACATTCAGTCGAAGATTTGTACTGCGTGTAATGTAAAAGAAGCTAAAGGGCAGTAAACTTAAAAATGCATGGTTGTACGTCGAATTAGAGAGTCCATGCTTAAAAAAACCTTGATGATCGCAAGTTTTAGGTTTTCAGTTTATAATGTAGGACCTCCATTTTATGAATAGAATGAGCAGAACAGTCCGCCCCTTCTAGAACTTAACATTAATTCGCTCCGCTACTCTATAAACCTTCAAATTGCAGTAAAATATTTTACATAGGCCGATTGTAAACAAGTCAGCACCAAGTTGGCCATTACAAAAGAAATTAATATGACTTTATCATCACTATGCTCCCTGTTATGTAAGAATCTTACATAAAAGGGAGCAAAGCCTGTTCTAAAATTTAAAGTATTGCCCCCCCCCCCTCTCAATACACGAATAAGATAAAGCAAATTAAATAACATTTACATAGGTTAATCATTTAAAGAGATCTGAACTTTGGTTGTCTCATTAAAACCCTCAACGAAGTTTCTCTTTGGTTTTCGTTTATTTTGCGCCCCCTTGAGGAAGCAATGAAACCAATAATATTGTCAATGTTCAAATGTCTAAATTCTACCACTCGATCACAGTGTGTTCTTGCATATTTATGAGAACATTAATCTGGATTTATATAGGCTATAGCACTTAATACGAAATACCGTCTCCAAGCGCTTTACAGATGTTATTACCCCGGTCATCGGATTCATTCACGCACAAGGCATATATGGCAACTACTAACACAATGGCATTCGTCATCCTACCAGGTTCCCATTTCTACCCTGGATGTTGAGTGGCAAATGTAGATTAATGCCTTGCCCGGGATAACAGTGTCGCCTTTGAATTTCAAGTCAAGTGCTTAAACCACTCGACCACGACACTTCGTTCTGGGTAAAATGCATTAAGTTGCACTTTAGAGGGTTAAAAATGCAAAAATCTATTACTCGGTCGCTTTGCTCCTTCGCCAAAGTTGCATAGATAAGTTTCGATACGCTAATTAGATACGCTACTGTCCTCAGGCCTAGATACATCTTAAAACTAAGATTTTGTGGAGATATAATAGGCTCATCTTATCATTAAGTACTTCCTGTGGAGTACAGGATGACAGCACACTTCCTTTCCTTGACGAAATGACATATAATACAAGTTCATACAAAACTTTTTGTATTGTTTTTATTCATAAATGCATTGCCAATTATAATGAACCACGTATTCAATTTGTATTCACATATATAATTGTACATCATGATTAAAGAGCAAATAATAATAACAGCTAATCGTTGGAGTTATAGCATAGTCATAATCACATTTATGATACAAGTATGATACATACATTATGATACAAATACATTTTCAGGATAGTTTCTCATCGCATCTGGCAAAATAAGATTTACAACAATTTTGTTGCATTAGATTTAGTATATTTTTTAATAGACCCCCATAGGGTTGAAGCTAATTTCAAGCTCTGGTATGGGAATCGTATCTTGAGAGAAACTTAGTATGATTTATTCTGGATTGTTTATCCTGCAGTAGATTGGTTGTTTGAACAAGTGAAATAAAATCATACACCAAAAACTTACTAGGCATCATCTTCGATAAAAACCACAACTCCCATTTGCACATAGTGACCTGTGTTAAGCACATGGTGTCGGGTCTACTTTATACTCGGATTTCCATATCGTTCTATGCTTATAACTCAGACACTATACATTTTTTACTAAATTGTTTGGCACATGTAATTTAGTTGTAATCTTGAACATTCAGTGTAAGGTTCGTTGGATTCTGTGAGAGAGTATTTTCTACATTTCCCAGAATTACTTAAGTTTATCTTTAAACTAAATACAAATGAAGTCAGAAACCAGAAAATGGAGTGGAATTCGATAATCATAACCATGAAAGGTCCGTTGCAAACGAGTCGTCATTCCGATTGCGTCATTCCATGCGTCATTCCATGCGCTATGTTTGCTCTGTTCATCTTCGTACAGTCACTCGCAGGTGGCGCGTCAGAACCGCGACGTTCTATGACGTCATCTATGACGACTCTTGTGCTACAACTGGCATAGCTTGTTATCCCACGTCAATGAGCTCATCTGATACTCGACAGATAAAAGGCTAAAAGAGATTATTGCGTCAAAAGTGGACATCAAGGCATATACATGTACAGAAGTCTCTGAGCATAAGTCCTAAAATGGAGAACAAGCCAGTTGGCAAAGTGTTTTCTTATGGTGCACGCATAAACGAAGTTGGCCGGTTGCCGACTTGCGTCAAAATAAGACGCTGTCGGCTGCACGTGTGGCGCTACTCCTTGAATAGGGATCAGCGAAAAAATACAGATGACCGGCTGCACCCGAGAAGTTAAACGAATGACTTATACATGCACCCACTTTTTACTTAGCAGCTTAAATCATTTCCAATAATTAAAGCCGATTTTTCAGACAAATCCGAAACCTTGTACTCCTGTGTCAATAAGTTACCTCTGCACCTAGATACCTTGTCTGTAGGCCTACCTATGACATGCGCTTGTACTACATCCTCTTATCTATTGGTATATAGTTTCACTTGTTACTTAGATGTTCTTTATTGAATGAAATTGAAGGCATCATTATGACATCATATATTATATATATACACACACGTTACG
Organism: Strongylocentrotus droebachiensis; assembly: GCA_035222895.1. NCBI lineage: Eukaryota > Metazoa > Echinodermata > Echinoidea > Camarodonta > Strongylocentrotidae > Strongylocentrotus > Strongylocentrotus droebachiensis. The sequence continues at coordinate 11,386 of JAVYIG010000128.1, read as the reverse complement.
CGCTTCAACATTTGCTCCGGCGACGATTGCTCCAAGTGCTAAAGTGCGCCAAAATTAGGCCTGTAGAGTCTGATTTTCGGTTACAATTTGGTTTTAGATTAGGCTTACTTACAAACATATAGCCTATATATATATATACACCTAAATGATTAGCAGTCAGGTACAAATAAAGAAAACTGGCAAAAGAACATTGTGTCGTACAACCCATTCACACGGGTAAGGTTGCCTTTCTACTTAAAGCGTGATAATCACTATCTTCATTTTCTTGCAGAAAAGATTGATCTCCAATTATTGAATTTTCATATGGATTCTCTCCATCAGTAATTTCAATACCTCCGTGGATGATAGAGTCTCTATTGATAGTTGCTGTAGTGCTGGAAGGTGATATCTCCCGTAGTTCGATGTCGGCGTTCGCGTATATGGATTCACACTGGTCGTCGGTTTGTCCATCGGCAAGTGACGACGCGGGCACTTCAAGCCCGTACACTGCATTATCCACCTCTGTAGGTAGGTGAGGTTCTGCAGATATCTGCACGGAAGTATCGTCAGTCGGTATCTGTGACTTCCTAATGGGCTTCTTTGGCTTCACTGGCGGTTGCTTTGTCACCTTGATTTCTGGTGCCCGTTGCGGATTTTGTTCCAGGACTGGCTTCTTTCTTAGCTTTTGCAAGCCAGCAAATGCGGACGTTTTGACAGCGAGTTCTTGGTACGGATTTACTTCGGATCTATCAGGAATGATATAGAAGCTCTCATCGGTACAAACGTTGGAGAATGCGGTGGCTTTTGGAGTAAGAGTGTCGCTGGAGATAGCACCAACTGGAGCGTAGAAATCATCATCATCCGAGTCTTGTGTAGGAACCCTGGGGTTAACATCGGCGCCATTTTGGATTGGTCCAACGGCTGTGTACTGGTATTCGTCGACGGAATCCTGTTTTGGAACCCTTGGGTTGACATCGGCGCCATTTTGCATTAGTCCAACGGCGGTGTACTGGTATTCGTCGACGGAATCTTGACTAAGAACTCTTGGGTTGACATCGACGCCATTTTGAATTGGTCCAACGGCGGAGTACTGGTATTCGTCGACGGAATCTTGTTTTGGAACTCTTGGTACGACGTCCGTGCCATTGTTGGGAGGTCCAATGGGCGAGTAATCTTCACCAGAAATATTTGATGAAATTCTCGGCCCATTTTCGACAGTACTTACTCCATTGTACTGGTATTTATTGTCTGGAAAGTTGTTTTCACTATCACCCGAACCTCTTCCAGTTTTGCCTGTTTGTTTGGTATTCGTGATTTTCCTTTTGCACCTGTTGTAATGTGATCGAGAGGGTAGATAGAAGTAAATGGTATTATAATAATACATTTCTCAATGGGGGATGTTTTGGAAAAGCGATATATTGTTTTCCTTCAAAATGTGAATTGAAATATGAAAGAAGGTTTTGATTAAAATAATTAAACAGATGTCAGCATTATGATTATTCAAGGAAGACAACATACTTTAGTATGTTATTGCCGGTTTGAATTTTGACAAGTTTTTCTAGTTTGGAGGCACTTTTTGGATAGCGTACATAAAAAGGGTATTGTAAAGGTTAATCTTTGATTCTCATTATAAATAACTTTTTGGCTTGCATCCAGTAAATGATCGAGGTCGTGTGCTGGATCCTGTAATTCAGTCTTGTAATTAAAATTAAGTTAGGCTCCCAGGAAGCCTAACATTCTTCCATTACTCCCCCTTTGTAAGATATACTAATTTACACATCTTACATTGCCCACTAACTTGATAAATAATGCAAGTATTTAAAATTGGCCTATATTTTTTATATATATAAATTATATATTTATACAAATAGATCGACGAATCAACGTGACTTACCGATGACGCAGAAATATAATGATAACAACGATGGCGATGATAAAACAGGGGAGTGTCACTCCAATGGATATCGCGGCAACATTAAAATCTGCAGATGGACAAGAAACAAAATGTTTGAAATATTATAATAATAATATTCCGCTTTTATAAAGCGCTTAATATCTAAGCGCTTTACAAATATATTATTACTCCGGTCATTGGATTCGGTGCTTGCCCGCACACATTGTGTGCACAATCTCCACTCCCTGGGGAGCATTCCACCCATGCGTTACTTGACGCTCAAAAACTGTTCGACCAACAATATATATAGGTATAGCAAAGAATACTGGAAAGTTATGGCAATGTGATTTTCTTCTCGATAATTGTGCCACTTTTCCAGCTTTTGTCTTGTTTTTAGACTGTATATATCGGCAGCTTTGGAACTCCAATGCAGGATAGTTTGTCAACGTTGTTCACTTTTGTTAATGAAATCGGGTTGTGCCGAGTTTGGACAATTTAAACTAATTAGCAGTTAGTGCAATTATGGACAAGTGGTAGTTAGAATGTCCACTTCAGACTTGGTGCAGTACATAAAGACCGACTTATCTTGGGCCGAACGGTAGGTGCATTCTAAAACCAAGAACAGCGAGAAAATGCCATAACTTTTACAAAAAAGTGGCGAATGTTCAGAATGTATCCAGGAAGGTATACTTATCATGTCAACCGACTTAATGTATTATAGTATGTTCATCATTTTCATCACCATCGTTTTATTTCTCTCCTAAACTTACCCTTCCTTGGAGTAATGTATGAATCTGTGGTAATTAAATCACTCGTCACGACGTCGACATTCGTTGTCGTTGATGCAATTGTCAAGGTTGTCGATACAGTCGATGTTGCCTCCGAAGTCGTTGATGACGTTGTCGTCGTCGTTGGCGTCGTCTGCACATGGACAGATGTTGGTACGGTGACAGGAGTTGGTCTTTTAGTGCGCACCGGTAGACTCAGTGGAGGCATTGGTTTACCTACTACAGAAAATATTGAGAAAATGTGTGGGTTTTTTAAATGTAAGTTTGTTGGTGTTAATCATATATCATACAAAAGGCGTTCTAGCATGAGTTCTAGCGGTGACCTCGGAAATGATAACGATAGAAACAATGGCCAGGTTGCAGTGAGGACTATGTTAGAATTCGGAAACACAGCCCCCCCCCCCCCCCCCGCCCCCACCCCTCAAGAAATTAGTTGTAAACAAGTAAATAAATGAAAACAGAAATTTTAAAAAAGGACAGGCACTAGCCTTGGTGACATGGCGACCACGCCACAAGATGTCCATGCGATCACAAGGTGAACTTTTCTCGTTGCGCTGATCACTGTAAGAACTCCATGTAGAACGCAATATCGTAAAAAGTGCTTAGGAAAGATTCATTATGTCATAGCAGGGGCAGCGGGGCATCTTTCAAAGTGGGGTCACCAACAAAAAGGGCACTTTCTTGGAAAAGAGGCACATGCAAAGGGTAACCTCAATGCGATAAATTACCAGTTTAAGGCATGTTATATACCCCTACATTTAAATTAATACATTATAAGTGATGATCTTTTAGATTTTCATTTTTACTGGGTCCAAGAAACTGCTTCAGCACAATATTTTGCTAATTATCCGTGATGGTCTGAATATTCTTTAACAAAATTAAGATTTGTTTAGTTCATATTGTGACCGATTGGTTTCAAAACTCCTATAGTGTCTAAACCTTTATATTCTTGAACAAAGGGAATTGATTACCTTGGTATTCTATGAAGTTCAAAAGGGCATGGGGTTGAAAGATGATAAGTTGAAAGATGTATCTTTTAGCAATTGAGTAGAATATGTACTGGTATTTTAAGGGCGCAAACACTGTAGTGTAAAAAGGTCACATTTCTCATATAGTTAGAGAAGCGACATTTTAATAGCTTTGAAAACAAGCAAAATTACCCTATAAGGGGCACAGTTCGTGGTTATGAAATTTGGGGCATTGTGCCCCTGTCCCCTCCACCATCGGCCCTGGGCCAGTGCATTATATTGTGGTGGTATTAAAAAAATGTTACGTTATTACACAAAGCTGCTTCCATTCTATGAAAATAGCTGAGGCTCTTTCGAAGACCACAAAATGACACAATTTGTAAACGGCAATGGGAAATAATATTGGTAAAAAGGGGCGCTTATCAAAGGGCAGTTTACATAAATAGTAACAAGAGGCACTTGTTAAAGGGGCATTTATAAGAAGAGGAAGGGGCACTTATAAGAAATGGAAATATTGGCACTTATCTCAAATAAAAAGGGGCGTTTTTGAGGTACTTGAAAAATAGCTCCTGGGTATTCTCAAAGTTCCGATATTCGGGCAACCAGCATCTCAAAATCCGTCAGCGAGATGCCCAAATATCCTCACATTATTTTTGTCCCATTATCATCATATTCGGACAGTGAGATGCCCGAATGTGCATTTAATTTTCATTTCGCTCGCCCGCGTCAATATTAGAAACCGAAGAGCCGATATTCGGGCAAAAGGCGTCAGCCCCTTCTTCTCACCCCACCCCCTTCATGAAATGTGCCCTTATGCCTATCCATGGTTACAAATTACAATCATCGTTATAAGCTACTTATATCTCTGTGTGTGGTTGACTGTTTACGAACTTGTTGTTGATTTGTAGCATGCAGTTACTGATAACAAGTCATATGTGAAACATAACCCAGTTTATATAAAGCTGGGTCAATTTAGCGTATGGTGTATGTCATGATTTGCAAAAGTTTCAAGGGTAACTCGAAGTGATTTTTTTAAGGCCAAGTAAAATACTGATTCCGAGTTTCTTCTTCAAATTTCTTTTCTTTTTTTAAATGAGGACGTGGATCCATGTTATTTGACCAATTTAATGGGTTTTTTCTCTAATTCCCCAGCATAAAATTGCTCTCGGGTCAATTCCAATGCGTTTCTTATTCTAATTTGATTCGTGCGTTCTATACAGAGGTTTTAAAAATGTAAAAGTACATCACAATTATGAAGGTGTTATTACCACACTGTTTGCATGACCTTAGAGTGTTATCTACTTCCGTTTAGAATAAAACAAACTAAGAATTCAGTTTGTTTGGCCTAATTTTAACTGCGTAAGAGGAAAGATAGCATGAAATCAAAATCCGATCGGTGCGAGTTTGATCTCTCTCTCCCACAAACACGCACACACGTGCACACACAAACACACACACAAATAATTTTTTAGGAGCATTTTCTGTTCTTTTTGCCCCCCCCCCCCTACTTTGTTCTGATACACCTAACGTTCAATTTCGTGGACCTGTTTGATATTTTCGGTCATTGCCTATATATACTTGGGTGTCCACAAGCTTTAATCGTATTACACCGATCACACGAAATAACGTTAATTTACCAAAATAATCATGACCAAAGCATTTAAATCGGACGTTACTTGATGAATCAATCCCAGGTCTATATGTTTTGACGGAAAAGAGCTGTGATCCAGTCATGTTTTCACTTTCAATTTCACTATTGGTATATTAACTTACAATATGATTTTTCGCCAACAGATTAGTAATACTGCATTGAACTCTTCAATATTTCCTGCGATTCACGTTATAAAACACTCGATCCCTTCAAAATTCTAATTTATGAGGTGTTTTGAATATCCGCATATTATTTTGTTTGCACTAACTTCCCTTATATCATCGCTACTTTCATTTCCCCAGAATATTTTCTTGCTGTAATATCTACAGAACAGGAAACCAAAAGGAAACCACGGTAGACCTGAAAACTTTATACAAGGAATTATTTACTGTAAAGTAGACCACGGTCTTCCTGTTTTCTCGCCTATTTTAGAATATGACATTTATCAAGGATAGAATGAAACACTTTTTTTTTTTTGTAAGGTAAGTCCATCGGGAATAATCTTAGATGACTGCATTGACAATGGAAGGTTCCCCCATGTGCATATGTCATTAGTGATCTCAACATTTGAAGAAAAACGTAGAACATCCTTATTCTTTGTCTGATTTTTGTTTCTAAATCATTAATAATTGTTATAGGCCTATTTGTTACACAAGCCGTTTTTTAAATGAAGGAATGATATATCTTAAAGGGCCACTCTAACCCAACTAACATAGCCTTTCAAAACAGAAATACACCTCTACTTATTAATATTCCAGCCTTCAGAAAATCTCTTAATTGACCAAAAAATGATAATAACCATCTACTTTTCACAGATCTCACGCTTGCTGGGCTACGCCACTCGAAAAAAGGTAATACGGTCTCGTTGCTTGATGACGCATTTGACGTCATTGCGGGCATGTCCGATTTGTCCTTCAACTAAGGATCTTTCAATCTCATTGTCCTTAATTAATTAGTTTAAACTATCCTTACTTACGTTCTTTGTTTTGATCAAGTTAGCTATCTCTTTATTATGTTATTTACTATGTTAAGTTAGTCATTTTAGTAGTATAAGATTTGTATATTTCTCTGTGTTGATTCCTTTCATGTGATTATATATATTATGCTTGTACAGCGCATAGAGAAACCTGTTTATTATGCCCTTTATAAATATTGTATTATTATTATTGTAATCCCGTATACTGGGATTATCAAGTGCATATTATTTTCGGATAAAAGTCTTTTTTTCAAATAATATCATAGTTGTCTTTTTAAAGACATTTTAATGCCTAAATCACGATCCTTTTTACCGGAGAGGCTCCTGCAGTGAGGTCATAATGCTATTGCGCAATACAGCTCCGAAACTGGGCTTTTTCTGAGCGTTCTGAGTCGTCATTTTTAAAGCTAGATTCCAGAATTATTGATGATATCTAAAAAAAAATCATTTTCATGTTCGGAATCTCCGTCAAAAATTATTCTACATGTCTTTTTTTTCATTTTTTTTTAGCCCGTTTTGGTTAGATTGGCCCTTTAAAGATACCTCAGCTTGCTATACATCTCACAAAGTGTGAACAGCGATCAAGTACATTCTATCGTGTGAACACAGCTTCCGATGTAGGTAGTAAGGCGCCTTTGTGAGAGAAACATTAGAGATAAAAGAAAGGCCGTCTTTATAATGACCTCATGAACGATTTGAGTAACCATTTTGCTGGTTTACAGCACATGATGGAGATCATGAATGACTGTTGCTCAAGTACGAGTTGGTGATTGCCCGAATATTTGTTATTTCTGGGAGGCTATACAGCCGTAGCAACCCCTACCCCCCCCCCCCCCCCCCTCCGCCTCGTAGGTCTATGCAGGGAGATGATAGAGAAGGAGTGGAATCAAGCCGCTCTCCTTTGACCCCATGCTCCAAGCCGCCAAAAAGTTATGCGCTAATCTGCAACTGTTGACCAGGTGGTGAGATAAAAGAGCGCATTAAATATCAGGATTTAGAATTCCTACATCAGAAAAATGATATCTCGGCAAACGTTCACTGTCCCTTTCAATGATTTTTCATTAATTGTTGAATGTGCAATAAGTTGAACAAGCGAACAGCAACTTTTGTAATTTCATACTTTTTTTCAACTGCAAAAGTACAACAAACACGCGAAAGCACGCATTAGCAAACTTAAAGTTATCGAAGATTGTAAATCATGGATTAAATGACGGGACATCAGAACATGCGAAAATGATTGGATTATCCTAAAATATTGAGTTTTTGTCACGATCAAATTATTTTTCTTTTACCAGCTCTGGTACCCAAATTATGAGAAGGGCTGAGTACTAAATTTGAAAAATTGTTTGATGAACTTTTCCCAATATAAGCTCCATATAAAGTTTATAATTAATAAATGTAAAACTGGTGCCTGGCTTTCGAAAGTCCCCGCAGTGGAAACGCGGTTCGGAGCATGGAACTTCAAAGCCAAGTGGAATGTTACGCATCCTATTGTTACCCTTTAGAATTCACAATTGATGCGTTCGCATAAATTACTAGAGTTTCCACTCCTTCTCTATCACCTCCCTGGTCTATGTTCGGAAGGTTCATGGTTACACACATCGTTGTGATCATATACCGGATGTTTGTGGTGACCCTAAACGAGAAATGACCGACTATTAAACCAGAATACGTTTTGTTCATGCATTGTGACGATATACGGGATCTATAGGCCCATAATATAGTACACCACATAGGAAAGCATTGCAAAGTTGCCCTGGACAATATGAGATCAGAAATATATTTGTTCGGCCTACCCCAGTCAGACGACATCAGACCGACACCAGATCGAAAACAGACCGAACAAAAAATGACATTACCCTGAATAGTCAAGAATCGGTCGATTTAGTGGTGTGACTTGGTTATGAGTATATCAATTATAGCTAATTTTACATCCGTCACAATACCGGTGCAATTAAAGGTTGACAATAATATAATGACATTATTTTCCAGTCCCATGAAAGCATAACAAAATCATCCAAATCCCACCAAACAATATTATGCTTAATAAACGTTTTGCGTCTATAGGTCGTACAGTTTTCACTCAAAAATGTATTCCACAAATTGAGTCACGAAGTCATTTTAATCAGGAAGCCAGTTTGGCGAAGGATTTATTATTATAAACTGTCTAGTTTCCTTTTAAACACAAAGTGGAGGAAACAGTATTTTTATAATATTTCATTTCATATCTTGAGTCGTCACACTGGAAGATATTACTTTACGTGATATCTATATGTATTTTTATCATATTAATACTTTATAACTATAAACTTTTGTAAGAATTTGTGCTGATATCAAAAATTATCCTTGACTGTATCACACATTATTTTTTTTTCTCTCCAAAAGGCATTCAATTGATTAGGCCTACTTAACATGTATAATTGTTGTCATGTTACTTTGTTTCTAATTAATACGGTAATAATAACATTCTGTCCAAATTAGTAAACCGAAATGAATGAATGATTAATGTTATTGATAGTCAAATCAATGACTTGATGATGATCATAGGCGTACAGATACATTTTTGCGAAGGGGGGGGGGGCTGAAGCATTTTGCCCGAATATCAGCTTGCTGGTTTTTAAATTCTGTGAGACAGCGAGCTAAAAAAAAAAAATCAAATTTTGGCATTATTATGGTAAAACTGTATTTCGGTAACAGAATCCACTGGCTGAGATATTAAAGAATTACATATTTCGGCATAGGGCGCCGAATATTGATATAGGATGGCCGAAAATATAAACCAGGAGGGCTCTAGATATATATCTACAGGGTATTATGTGTATACTATACCTATTGGGTCTATGTTATATTACATCGTTTTAGAGTATGTGTTAAATTTCATATAGGCCTATGTTTTTTATCGCTGCTAATCTGGATTGGAAGACGGGAACCAGAATAAAATCCAAATTCGATTGCAATATACTCACCTCCTTCATTTTGAGAAATCACCCTGGCAAACAAACTGAGGACAAGCATCATTCTTGCTGCAAAGTGAGGCGAAAGACATACCGAAACCGCTCTCATGTTGATCAATGTTTGTTATCAAAGCCTTCCGTAAAGTCCACAAACAAGTCGAGGGTTTGCAAAAAAGTTTTCTTCCTTGGTAATTGTTATAATAATTTTACACCTTTTTAGTCCTTTGTTCAAATTTCAAGCATATTGAAACTGTAAAACCGTCCAACAATCCTCTAGAGCAAAAGAGTATAATCTGTGAAATCATCAATATGCTGCGAGTGTCTGGTATATTCACGCGTACTGTCGAGTGAGTAATATAAACAAACAACTTTTCCAACACAGAGTTTACCGGATGTTAAACGAGTAGGCCTATAGAAATATTTTGTCGGTGAAAAGGGGAGACCGACTGCAAAATCGATAGCAAGAATTCATTAAATGTAATTATAGAGCTTTTCACCACGTTTATATAGGTAAGGTAATGATGACCATGATGACAAGGAATGCTGCAACCACTTGTAACAAAACGAAAAAAATCCTTTCAAATGCACTTAATAATCATGATTCCTGGTTATGGGCTGCCTGTTATGCCTCAGTCATACCGAACGACTCTAAAAACCGAAAACTTAGGCATCCAGGTTAAATGGAAATCCAACCAGGCTAGCTTGTATAAACAAGAATCATTTGTATGAATGCAGAAAATAAGAGAAACTGAAAGAAAGTTTGAAATGAATCAGACCAATATAAGAAAGTTATGAATGTTTGAAATATGAGATCGCTGAGTTTGTGCGAATCTTAATTTGGCAATTGGGTAAGTGCATTTTGACCACTGAACTGAATATACGTATTTTCAGTTCAGTGCCACTGTGACGTAGTCACGGACAACGTACTCTCCCGTTTGTCGTGTACAAAATATCATTAATTTATGTTTTTCTCGTAAGTGCCTAGATCTCTAAGAACTTAATTGTATTAATCCTTTAAAGAAAACAAGACACTCCTGAGTATTACATCTTTGCAACATTGTTATTTTAGTTATTTTGTGTCTTGGAACAAATTGAAAGCAGTCCGGCACTACGTGTGCTTCTCTGATTTGTCTGCTTTCTATGAGAATAGTTTGTTGCTAATGTTGGTTTTTCCTTTAATTTGATTTTGGTCTGGTGTCGGTGTGACTGGTGTTAGACCGCCCTCATTTCCTTGTCATGTTCGACCGGATATTGTACACTGGTCCACTACCAACTAACCTCCTTGCTGTGACGTCATGCGTACGGTGAAAAACCATCAATCTTCCGTTTTAAAAAGCATTTGAACTTGGAATTTCCGAGCACAGCGTGAGAAAAATTGTGAGAAAAATTCTCCGACTATACCCCTACGATGCAGGAGTTACGTGTGACCTATAATATTAGGCTTGGTCATAATCATAATTTGTTTATTTATTTATATGTCTCCTTTTTTTTGGTAAGCCAGGGTGGCCTAGTCGTTGATTTTGACACTGTTATCTATCCTTTAGGGACCTGCACACATAAACACAAGAAATGTAACAGATATACACGAATAAAATAATTATACAACACAGGGGCGGCTGAGCAACTTCCAAAGTGGAGGGGGGAGGCACACAAGAAGGGCACCTACAAAGGGTAATCTCAAAGCGAAAATATCATTTTTTGTTCAGACATTGGTATATACCCCTACATTGTGATTACATTACCCGGGATGCATTCAATATTGCTTTCTCTTTATACATCATACAAGATATTGCTTAAGCATCATACTTTGCAGTTAGTGTAATGGTCTGAATATTCATTTAAAAGCGAGCGAGGAAAACATTTAAGATTTGTGAGGTCGCAGTGCGAAAAATTACATCCCAGTTATAAAGAGGAAAAAACCCAATCCTGATGGGGTTATAAGCACATTCTCATAACGGAAGACTGAAAAGGCCTTTGATAAGCAACATAATTATATCATTTATTAATGCGAGTGAGTGTAGCAAGCGAGCTTTGGGGGAAATCGTTCTTAGTCGCTTTAAATAAGGGGCACGTTTAACGATAAGACGAAAAGGGGAAACTTATCGAAAGGGATAAGACACCTATTAGAAGAAAAAAAAGGAGCACGTGTCAAAGTACAAACATAAATTATCAGAGG